>CM014099.1:29248895-29576395 GCA_004119915.2 Collichthys lucidus | reverse complement strand
TGTGGGTGAGCAGACGAACAGCAGAGTTTTGGATGTACTGTAGTTTATTTAAAGTTTTGGATGGTGTGCCATAGAGGAGGCTGTTGCAGTAGTCAATTCTGGAAGTGATGAAGGCGTGAATGAGGGTTTCAGTGGCGGTGAAGAAGAGTGATGGGCAGAGTCGGGCTATGTTCTTGAGATGGAAGAAGGCAGTTCTGGTGATTTGGTTTATGTGATGTTCAAAGTCACACACAATGTCTGAGAATCTTAGATCTGGCTGGCTGTGGCTCACATGCAGAGCGGGTCGTCCACTAATCAGATGATCGGCGGTTCGATCTCCGGCTCCTACAGTCTGCATGCCGAAGTGTCCTTGGGCAAGATACTGAACCCCAAGTTGCTCCCGAAGGCTGTGCGGTATGAATGATTAGATCCCTAAACTGATGAGGAGTTGGCACCTTGCACGGTAGCCAATGCCATCAGTGTGTGAATGGGGTGAATGAGATATGTAGTGTAGAGCGCTTTGAGTGGTCGGAAGACTAGAAAGGCGCTATATAAGTACAGTCCGTTTACCTTTGAAAACCTTTGTGCTATCCAGGACTACACCACAGTGCCACTTGTTTTTAGTGAAAAGATGCAATAATAAGCATGATAATAATTATCTGTGAACTCACCTGTGAGCACGGGTCATAGAGCTCAAGGTTAACCTGCCTCCCATCCACAGACACACGCTTCCTGTATATGCACTCTGTGGAAGACAGAGGAGGACAGAAGAGAAGGTGAATAATTGTCAGTGAATCAACATAATTATTTATCCATTCTATTTGTCTATATCTATCTGTGTTTTCTACTGAAAATATAAATGTGGCCAAAGTAATTTTTTTCTATTAGCTGTATTATATATTCAGACCGTGTCATTCTAAAACTTACAACAACAGTCACACCAGGCAAACAGCACACTGTACTCAGCCCAGTGAGTCATGGTGGAACATGTAACCCAATCCATGTGTGATCTGACATAATGAAAATATTTTTAGAAATGTAAAGATTGCATTTATTTATCATTTTGATCTAAAACACTTGAGAATGGACCTCTTATTCACCTCAAACACTTGTTAGTAGACCAGTTACTTGATTCACCCATGTTGGGTTCAGCCATTTGTAAAATGCTTCTACAGTTGTTCACATTGTTTGCTTCACACCTTGCACAGTTTCTTTGCCCCGCTCTCTCTAAGTGCTGAAAGTGGACACGCTCAGATGAAACTCAATTATTCTCGGGCAAACAATGGCCTATTGAGCCGCTATCAGATATTAATATGAGTCATTCCCGGTGCAGGTCAGTTTCGAGGAGGCTGCAGAATGTGCAGAATCATTACAGGACGGCTCCTCAGAACAGATGTTGGCTAAAGACAGCACAAAATGAATGATCTTAAGAATTAGTTGCAATCTATTTGAAGGCAGCAACATTTTAATAGTGTGTACCATTTCGAAAGTTGGCTTCATCATGCAGAGTACATGAAACAGAAGAAACTGAGATAAAAGAGCTTATAGAGGAAAACAAGTATCAAGTCATTTTCTGTACAAAAATGCAAAATCCAAAAAGGTGACTGTCAAAATGAATGAAATAACTCGGTGAACATGTATCAGATTTATTCAGGCTGGGTGCCAATACATATGCAGGTTAATAAAATTAAAGTCAAATACACATGTAAATGGTAATGAGATATTTGTGGCTGCAGATGGTTCAATAAAATCTTATTCATGAGTCAGATGAAGGATGAAATTGTGAGCAGTTGTAGTTTAAAATTCAGAAGATTCTCATCAGACTGTGTGCAGACAGAAAGCTGTTAATAAACATGTTCATATTTCTAGTTACCTGAAGATGATGCGTACTCTCCAATGAAGCGCCTAGTGAGGAAACGGACGTTGAGAGCTGCAGACAGAAAGAGAGACAGACAGGTGAGGTCGATCACTGGCAACAACTTGTTCATCCCCGACGTTCAGGTCTCCTACCTGATTTTCCGACACCTTCACTGCCCAGAACAGCGATCTTGATCTCATTCATGTTCTCTGCAGAAACAGGACTAGTCTCCAGTGGAGAAGTATCTGTCATCCGTCACATGTCGTGCTGTGGAGGCTAAGGAAGGGGGAACAGCTGTGTTCAAGTCAGAGTCCTGGAGCCGCCTGTTCTGCACCGCGTTCTCTGCTATAGACTGGACGATGGGCGGCTTCTCTGGAGCGGCACAACACCGAAGGAGGCTGGGAGGGGGCGTTTCTGTCCACCCAGCCAGCCATGGAGAATAATTATACAGTACATATTTTTTTGTTTTATTTATTCATTTTCCTGACGAAAAAAAAAATTAAAAACCCTTCAGTTTCAATAAAAACGCCCAGTCTCTTAATTAGGCTATTAAAGCCCCATTGTGTAATCTTTCACTATAAATGAATTTATTATAAATCTACTATTCTGTCCTCACACCATGTAGCATTGTGCTACGTACAGTATGATGACCTGCAAGATGACCTCAAGACTTTACAGTCACACACTGCCAACCAGCGGCGGTCCTGGCCACATTTGCGCCCTGGGCGAACATGGGCGAAACCGCTCAGCCCCCCCCGGGACGGAGATTTTCTCGTGCGCCCCTGGATGCGCCGTGCGCCCTGATCACTCTGTCCGGCTCCCCCTCTACCTCGTCAACCCCCCGCCCACGGGGGCGCCCGTTTCGCTGTCTTAATGAGCGGTATCGAAAATTCGCGAGGTTATTGTTGGGCGCTCGTGGCGCTCCCCACGAAATGGAGCTCCGGGCGGCTGCCCTGTCCGCCCGTACCTAAAACCGCTACTGCTGCCAACTAGTTCACTGATTTTGGTGAATAGGAACTTTAAAGGCTGCAGAGGAATGCTGATGAGGAGCAGAGCCGGTGTCGTGCCAGAACCGGAGCTGGGCAAGCAGGCCAAAGTAACCGGACTGAAAGACAGACTCAGAGTTGGCCTTCTTGCTCACTAGTTGTTGTTTTTTTATCATAAATATTGTAATCAGAACAAATACACGTGTACAGCTAAACTCTGAAACTGGAGACTAGAGCACAACAAACACAAACTTTTATGTAGTGTTGCTTTCAAAAATAAATGTGCTAGTTTCTTATTTTGACTCAGACTGTGTTGATATCTATGTACTGTATACTATTGTGACAGGCTCGCTGCCACCGTGGGTTCTCCACACAGACCAGTCAGAGACCAAAGCTCGTTTATAAAGGATTCTTTTATTGCAGTATGGAACAGTGTTACGCTGCAGCCGTTCGCAGGCGTCTTGCTGCCGTCTGCCGCGTTTGCGTCTGTCCGTCCTGCTTCCTCATCTGGTCCAGCACTCTACTCTAGTGGGAAACAGGGGCGAGAGTGATTATGCAGTTGGGTACCGGTGTGCCAATCACGCTCACCTGGCCCTGCTCTCCTGAGCCCTCCCCACACCTCTCTCCTGCAGCTGATGCACCACGCCCCCGTCCACAACTATATATCAAATAAATCATAAATTATAATAAATAATAATAAATAAAATTATTATGGTGGAAGAAGCATTCAAATCCTTAAAATCGTAGTAAATCACTTGAGTAAAAGCAGTCTACAGTACAACAATGAAAATAAATACTCCATCACAAGTCAAAGTCCAGCTTAATCTGGAATAAAAGCACAGAAGCATTTTCAGCTAAATGAACTCAAAGAATCAAAGTAAACCTTCTGCTTTAGTAAAATGATATTTGACATCATTAGGCGCAGCCATGTGTAAGCAGCATTTTAAATTCTTTAAATACAGTTAGCTGCTTTAATCCATTTGTTCTCAACCTGAGGGTTGGGGTCCTCCTTAGGGTCACAGAATAAATCAGAGGGGCCGTGAGACAGTTAATGGATCTGGAAAGAAGTCAAAACCAAGTTGTGCCATGTTGGATAATTTGACCCTTTTGAGACTCCAACAGTTATTTAAAATCTGTGTAACAAGACATGAGAGCTGTCAGTGCTATGTGACAACAAAACAACATAAATATGAGCAGGAACAGTTTTACTGAAATGTTTTGAAATGAAGTACTTACTGTATAGCTGCAGGTAAATCAAATCTGTCTGGATTTCATGAGTCAGATAGAGGCTATCTGATCAATGAATCTGATCAATGAATGAAATGGTCCATTCTGTCCTGTGGAAACTGCTCAGTGGAGCATGAAGAAAAAAACTTTGATTTCCAGGCATAAAATTGACACATATGCTTCCTCATTGTGTGGCCCATAGAGCGATTGTGTATGAGGATAAAATGATTCCATCGTGCATTCCGTTTAGACTTTTCGAATGTTACTGGACTGAATGGATCTGATGGTGATGGTGATGGGTTCGTTTCACAGAGATGCTAAAAAAATGTACATGCTATCCAGACACTTCTTTCTCCATGTAAGCTTACAGCAAACAGTCTTTTGGAGTGTGTCACATGATGGATGCTATTGTTGTCATTACACAGTTTGGCCACTATGTCAAATTGGGTTCAAAGCCCAATGCTCGTCCTATGGACTTGGGGTATGGTCATATAGTTAAAAAAATAGCCTCTAAGTCCTTTTCCTAAACACTTTTCCTTGACCTTTATGGAAAACATCACATGGTCAATGGCCGCGGTGTTCGGAATCCAACTGCTCTTACACTAGACTACATCATTATGAGATGGTCTCAGCATAGATTGTACTGGTGTCCTGCTGCTGGTCTCACATCTGTGTTTCAGTTGGCTTTCTGTACCTGACTCTGTCAGCACTGATCACATACTTTAGTGCTTCATAATTACAGGAGTAAAATGTGGAGCATCATGCTGCTGTCAGTTGTTGTTGTTGTTGCTCTCTGTCTGTGTCAGTTAAGGTCTAAGTTAACTAATCTTACAAGTATACAGAGTATGGCTATTAGACAGTGACTACTCAATTGGCATTGAGTAGACCTGTTACAAATTGAAACCGTGTCACTGTGTTATAAGGGCACTGCACCCCAGAACCATTATGAATTAACCCAGGAACATGTAGAAGTGTAACTCACCCTACTATGAGCTCTTTTAGATATGATGGTGCCTGACCATGAAGAGCTTTATAAGTAAGGAGAAGAATTTTAAATTCTATTCTAGATTTAATAGGGAGCCAATGCAAGGAAGCCAAAATGGGAGAGATGTGATCTGATCTTGGTTCCTGTCAGAACACGTGCAGCAGCATTCTGAATTAGCTGCAAAGTCCTAAGAGACTTATTGGAGCAACCTGATAACAAAGAGTTACAATAGTCCAGCCTAGAAGTAACAAATGCATGGACTACTTTTTCTGCATCCGCTTGAGAGACAATGCATCTGATTTTAGCGATGTTACGTAAGTGGAAGAATGCAGTCCTCGAAATTTTTATGTGGATGTTAAAGGACAAATCCTGATCAAAAACAACTCCAAGATTCTTTACAGTGGAGCTGGAGGCCAGGGTGATCCCATCTAAAGTAACTAAGTCTCTAGAATTTCTGAGGTGTTTGGGTCCAATTACAAGAACTTGAGTTTTGTTTGAATTTCACATCAGAAAATTGTAGGTCATCCAACTTTTTATATCCTTAAGGCATGCTTGGAGTTTAGTTAATTGATTGGTTGCATCAGGCTTGATCGATAAATATAATTGGGTGTCGTCAGCATAACAATGAAAATTGATTTAGTGATTCCTAATGATGTTCCCTAAAGGAAGTATATATAAACTAAATAGAAGTGGTCCTAGTACAGAACCTTGTGGGACTCCATGACAAACTTTGGTATGCATGGAGGATTCATCATTGACGTGAACAAACTGAGATAGATCTAAAAAAAAAGTGCACTGTCACTGTGTTGAGTGGGGGCGGGGTGCTGCTGACCTCGACTGGGGACGTTTTGGGTCGGTGGAGGGAATACTTCAAAGACCTCCTCAATCCCACCAACACGTCTTCCACTGAGGAGGCAGAGTCTGGGGACCCCGTGGTGGTCTCGCCTATCTCTGGGGCTGAGATCGCTGAGGTGGTCAAAAAGCTCCTCGGTGGCAGGGCCCCGGGGGTGGATCAGGTCCACCTGGAGTTCCTTAAGGCGCTCGATGTTGTGGGGCTGTCTTGGTTGACACGTCTCTGCAACATCGCATGGACATCTGGAGAAGTGCCTCAGGACTGGCAGGCTGGTTCCCCTCTTCAAAAAGGGGGACCGGAGGGTGTGCTCCAACTATAGGGGATCACACTCTTCAGCCTCCCCAGGAAGGTCTTTTCGGGGGTCCTGGAGAGGAGGGTCCGCAAGATTGTTGAACCTCGGATTCAGGAGGAGCAGTGTGACCTTTGTCACCGGTTCTGTCCATAACCTTTATGGACAGAATTTCTAGGCGCAGCCAGGGCATTAAGGGGTTGCGGTTCGGTGGCCTCAGGATTGGGTCGCTGCTTTTTGCGGATGATCTGGTCCTGTTGGCTTCATCGGAGCATGACCTTCAGCTCTCCCTGGAGCGGTTCACAGCCGAGTGTGAAGCGGCTGGGATGAGAATCAGGACCTCCGAATCCGAGGCCATGGTCCTCAGCCGGAAAAGGGTGTAACCTTCAGGTCGGGGGTGAGATCCTGCCTCAAGTGGAGGAGTTCAAGTATCCCAGGGTTTTGTTCACGAGTGAGGGAAGGATGGAGCGGGAGATTGACCGGCGGATTGGTGCAGCTTCTGCAGTGATGCAGAATCTGCACCGGTCCATCATGGTCAAGAAGGAGCTAAGCCGAAAGGCGAAACTCTCGATTTACTAGTCGATCTACGTTCCTACCCTCACCTATGGTCACGAGCTTTGGGTACTGACAGAGATAGGGTGAGAAGCTCGGCATCGAGAGGAACCAGCTGAGGTGGCTTGGGCATCTCGATGCCTCCTGGACACCTCCCTGGTGAGGTGTTCCGGGCACGTCCCTCCAGGAGGCAGCCCCAGGGAAGACCCAGGCAGGCGCGCAGATAGGTTTGAGAAACTGGGGGGGACGAAAAACGTTAAGCTACATAAAAGTGGGTGGGACGGATCTACGGTCATTCAAAAGTGGGTGTGTCATGACACACCTGACACACCCACTAATTGCGCCCCTGGACCCAGGACACGCTGGAGGGACTATGTCTCTCGGCTGGCCTGGAAACGCCTTGGGGTCCCCCTGGAAGAGCTGGACGAAGTGGCCGGGGAGAGGGAAGTCTGAGCTTTCCTGCTGAAGCTGCTCCCCCCGCGACCCGGCAACGATAAGCGGGAGAAGACGAACAAACGAACATTATAACTGGCAAAAAAGTAAAACAGCCACGATGGAGCCAGAACAAACAGACCTCCAGGATACAGAAGGAGTCAGAGAAACTACAGGTCATCCACAGTGTACAGTACATACACACACTGTACATCCAACAGTACACTGGACTGTTTTTTGTGTAATACATGCAGAGTCACATCTATGTAGAGTCACATACATCATACTGCCTTTACAGATCACTGTCGCTGTGTGACATTGAATGTTTTAAAGAGCACTTGAACTCTCAGAGGAGCTGTGGGATTCTATTTTACATCAGGTTCACTCATCTAGACATTGTACCTGTCTCACTCTAGTTAGGCTTGCTAAAATCTGTAATAATGTGCATGAGACAATTAGGCTCCACCCATGTCATAATTTCGTTGTACAAGTGACAATGACAATAAAGATATTCTGATTCTGATTCTTCTGATGTCCATGTGTTTTGGTCTTGTCCTTCACTACTGATTTACTGGACACAGATATTCTTTTTGTTTTGTACAATGGCTCAGTTTGAATCAACAGCATTCACAGGTTTGTTTGTGTTTTAGCTCCTGCTCTGCAGCTATCTAAATATGAAGCAGGCTTTGTAGCATTTGACTCCTTATTGGTTAATTGTGTGATTTTGCTGAGGTGGAAGTCTCCTGCTTTTCACTTCATTTTTTTAAGGTGACCCAGGCAGATTGGAATCAGGTACTGAACTGTGCCGTGTGATATGGTAGAGCAGTGGTTCCCAAACTGGGGGGCGCGCCCCCTAGGGGGGGCGCGGAGGTATTGCAGGGGGGGCGCGGCAAGGCTACGGCTAAATGAATGACTAGTTAGTTACAATGCTAGCATAACAGCATGGACAAGTTTGTGACAGCGCTCCCAGCTAAACGCAAACCAGATTATGAATCTTCACCAAATGTAGCAACTTCAAAAGCAAAGACAAGAAAATATGACGAGGCATATCTCGCACTCGGCTTCACCAGCACAACAGTGGGTAAGGAGGAAAGACCACAGTGTGTTGTGTGTCTAAAAATACTAGCTCGCGACAGTCTGAAGCCGAACAAATTAAAACGCCACTTGGAGACAACACATCCCGAGCACAAAGACAAGCCGGTGGAGTTCTTCAGAAAAAAACTCACACACTGTCGTGCACAGCAGAGTCGCTTTACTAAAGCAGCATCCCTGCCTGCAAATGCTCAGCTCGCCTCCTACAAAGTTGCCTACAGAGTTGCTCAGTGTAAAAAAGCCACACACTATAGCCGAGGAATTAATACTTCCCTCTGCGATCGACATGGTCTCAACTATGATCGACGTAGCCACTGCCAGCAAGCTAAAGGCCATTCCTCGCTCAAACAATACTATCTCAAGGCGTATTTATGATATGTCAAAGGACATAGAAGAGCAGCTAAATGACAAGATACGGGACCGACGCTTTGCTCTGCAGATGGATGAGGCGACTGATAGTAATAAAGACTGCTTATTGATAACATACGTCAGATTCATTGATGCCGATGATTTGAGGGAGGATTTGCTTTTCTGCAAACAAGTGACGAGCAGAGCCACTGCAGACGAACTGTTTAAAATAATTGACACCTACTTAAGAGAGGCCGATCTGAAATGGGAGGACTGTGTGGGGATCTGCACAGACGGGGCTCAGGCCATGGCTGGGAGAAGAGGGGGGCTGCAAGCGCTCATCAAGCGCGTCTCCCCTAACGTGCAGTGGACACACTGTATGATACACCGAGAGGCGCTGGCGTCTAAACAGCTGAGTCCCGACCTGCACGATGTCATGACGGACGTCATCACTACAGTGAACTACATTAAAACACGACCTGTCAAAGCACGTATTTTCTCTGCACTGTGTGAGGAAATGGGCTCCGACCACACAGCTGTTCTGTTTCACAGCGAGTCCCGATGGCTGTCACGTGGGAAGGTTTTATCCAGGGTCTTTGAACTGCGGGATGAGATCCGCATCTTTTTGGAGTAGGAGAAAAATGAACTTGCCCACACGTTTAACAACAACAAGTTCCTCATGAAACTTGCGTACCTCAGTGACATGTTTCAAAAACTCAATGAGCTAAATCTGCAGATGCAGGGCAGCGACACACACCTTCCACATCTGGCAGATAAAATCACATCATTCACAAGAAAGCTTGAGATGTGGGAGCAGCGAGTTACAGAGGGAAATATAGACTCGTTTGAGAACCTGAAGTCATTCATTGAGGTCAACAAGCTGCAGAACACAGTGATCCCATGCATGAAAGCTCACATCTCTGCCCTCCAAAAGCATTTCCAGAGGTACTTCCCAGTGCAGGATCCTACACAATATGACTGGATCCGAGACCCCTTTAGTGCAACACCACCTGCCGAATTCAGCACTACAGAGAATGAACAGTTCATTGATGTCACCTCTGATTCAATAATGAGGCTGGAGTTTAAGTCTAAGACACTAGCTGCATTTTGGATTGGAGTGGAGAAAGATTTCCCACTGCTAGGCAAAAGAGCTCTGGCCACACTCCTTCCATTTGCCACGTCTTACCTATGTGAGATAGGTTTTTCTGCTGTGGCCTCCATCAAGACTAAATACAGATCAAAGCTGGACATTGAAAATGAACTAAGAGTAGCAGTCTCACAGCTGCAGCCCGATTTGAGAAGATCTGCAGCATGAAGCAAGCCCACACCAGTCACTGAAAAGATGTGGACATAAAAGGTGCAGTTTTTGCAGAGTTAAATGTTCAGGATTTTGTTATTTTCCTCAGAGAGCTGGTAAAGTGTAAAAGGCCACTTTCATGCAGGTATGGAGTTTATAAGAAGATGTGTTGAAAGCCATGAACACCATTACATGGTAAAATTTTATGATACATGATGCAGTGTCACTTTTAATAATTGTAAAGGTGATTTGTCATTTTTTTTTTTAGTTTTGTTCAGGAAGAAGTTGCCATTTTGTATGACTTACAATGTTAAGTAAAGTCCAGTGGAGTTTAGAAACAAAGGATTTGTATGTTTGTGTCAGTGTGGGGGGGCTCGAAAATATTCTAATCTTCAGAAAGGGGGGCCCTGCAGAAAAAGTTTGGGAACCACTGTGGTAGAGGAAAGGTCAGAAGAGTATCACAGTGCTAAAACCACTTTTCCTGAACAGGAATCAAACCCAGGATGCAACTGTAAGAGTGCTGAATCCTAGCCACTAGACCATCAGATATCTACTGAGGATCACACAAAAGTAAACGGACTGTACTTATCTAGTCTTCCAACCACTCAAAGCTCTTTTTCACTACATATCTAATTCGGATAAAATACATGTAGACACTGATTCTCTCCTACATTTACAGGCTTTTTCTTTCTGTGTGTTGTTCTTTTGCCTTTTTTATGTTGTTTGGTCTCTTTTTTATTTGACAGTATTGATACTTACAATACTTTTGTGTCACTGAAAACTCAATAATCAAATCTGGGGGAAAAAAAGCAGGATGGATGGATGGATGGATGGATGGGGGAAAAAAGAAGTTGAAACAATAATAGTAAAATGACGTCAGCAGCTCCCACACAGCAACACTTCAGCGCTCTAACTGCTTCGCCACTGTGAGCCGATCTAATAAAAGCAAGTGTGATTATGACTCTGAGATAGAGGATGAATGCTTCGATCACTGCCATGTATTCTGACTATTATATACCTTATACATAGAATGTAAATCTGCAGCATTCTCACATAAATAAACTGAGTTTTAAGTGGGTCATTCTCTGTCAAACAAATGTGTTCTGGTCAATGTAAGGGACACGCTCTGTGCTGCAAAAGACCATTTAAGGGCCAGAATCCCACTCAAGACTTCCTCTGCCCTCTGTCATGACTACACTTCTCCTCGCTGTTTGCTTTGGCACTGTCAGATTAGAAATGATCACAGCCTATGTGTTTCTCATGGAGGCGTATGATGCTGGCCTCATCCACTGTGTCCTGAAGTGGAAATAATCAAATAAACACACTGTATTTACTGGCATTTAGTGAAAAATGAAGCTATTTCTACCAGTGAGCTGTTAAAGGTGAGAAAAACAGTAGTTATGTAAAGAGGACATAAATAATCAGCACTTGCTCTCTATTGTGCAACAGTCATGGAGGATATTCACACCACATGTAAAATGAATGATTGGAGAGCAGAAGACATGGTTACACAAAGTCCTGATCTTTTGTTTTGTTCAAGAAAAGTATTTCTTCATTCTTGTGCTATAAATTCATATAATCAGTATCTGTAGGCTGTCCACATTTTATGGATGTGGATAAACAGGGCAGAGGCTGAAGGTTTCTGTGGAGTAAAAACGTGAAGAACAAAAGAAACAAAGTGATGTATACAGGCGTCTTTCACCTGCAGCCCCTCTTTGTACAGTATAACTTGAATATGCACAGATCCAACAAGATTAAATGTCAGACCACTATTTTCATCCACACACTCTAAAGCCATGCTTTTCATGTCTGGAGCTGTTTCACCTGAAGGAGGAGGAGGAGGTTGTTATATGTGGAACACAATTATCTTCCTTTAGATCAGAAACAAAGGAAAATAAATAGGTCAGACAAACAGAGGGAGTCGGAGACAGATGATCTCTACATGACGTCCGTATCCATGACTACACAATGCTAGGAGAATATCCACAAAACAAACTGCAACCTACAGACTCTGGGCAAATGAATGAAGAATGCATTAAGACTTAATGATTAAATAAAGAGAGATGAAATTATGAATAAACAGACCAAGAAACTATCAAAACTCTCTTAAATGCTCCTGAATGTTCACCAGCTAGTCTGTCTGCTACTCAGCTGGTAGTGCACTGTTGATTTTTGTTGACTTTTTTCTTTGGAAACAATTGCATGAAATAGATGCATTAACACATGCTGTAACACACGCACTAATTATAAACCTCCAACTTTCCAGGTGAGGCTGGGCCAGGTCCAGTAATGTTCAGATTACATCCAGTGTTGATCTTTAGGATCAATATATGTGTACTTAAGTCTTTTGTCAAGTTGAGCAGGGATGGCAAGATGGAGGAGGAGCTTCACATTCGAGATGGGTGCAGGAGGACTGCAGGTATTCAGAGAGGCAGCAGGTGTCTTCTTCGGCACAGGTTTGATAGTGGTGTGGGGACATCAGAGGGTATCTCATATGGGCCAACAGCTCTACCTCGATTAGGAGTCGAACAAACACAAAATGTCCAACAAGGAACCTGCTGTTCATGTCCTGTGTGTCCTTTTTGTGTCTAAACCTGCAACCGTTGTGGCTGTCAAAGAAGCCAACAAGCAACTGCCAAAACCGCAGTCCCTCAAACGTCCACTTGAGGCTGGCTCCAGAAGTGAGTCAGTCTCCATAAGTCCCCATGTTCAAATGTCCAACTTCACAGCAGAAATAAACATTTTTACAGCCTGGTACAAAAAACAGTTTTGGTCTCTAGAGCTAATTTCTCCGTTCATGACAACTATACTGAGGGTGAATTTTTATATGACTCACTATATTAAGGTTTAAAGTTAGCATTAGCGTGGCTACTTTCAAGTGGGGCCACAGGTAGCTTATTTGAGCAACCAGGCTTTGTTCAGCCTGCCTCAGCTCTACCCATGCTCATCCTCTTTGCCCATTTTTTAATTAGCCGGTAGGCAGGAGAAGCAGGACTGTCAAGATGGAGACCATCTACATTGAGCTTCACAATGGCTCTTCAGAAATGTGTGACGTCACAGAAACTACATCCATGTTGAACAAAGTCTATGGTCTACAAGCTGGGATTGAGGACATGTTCATGGACGTGCTGGTAGCACTCATTGTCTCAGATCAAGCAACAAAACCAGAACAGTGTTTCCAGACTCGGATGTTCGGATGTGAGGTCATTGTATTCCCAGATGTCAGCACTTACAGTACAATGTTATTCAAAATGATGTTGAAGTTCTAATAAAGATGTAATAATCCTTTGGCTGTATCCTGAGCTAGTGCTTTGCTACGCTAATAAAAATTGATTTAGAGACACTGAAGAACAAACACAAGAGTTCTCAGTGTTTCATGGCCTGTTGGATGGAGGTTTCACACTGTGGCTCAGGCCTGCTCAGCGTCACCAAAGCCTTCAACTGAAACATAACATAACAGACATGTTAAGATCAGAACAGATCAGATAAAAAAAAAACACTGTACACAATCATATGAATACATGATTATTGATTATTATTATTATTATTATATAACCGTGGACATGTTTTCATCATTCATTGTGAATAAAATGCAATTTTGAGCATGTGGCAGTTTTTAACTTTATTTATTTTTTCTATCTCACATTGAGATAATTGACTATATATACAGTATATACACCCTTTAACTATTTCTTATTGATGAAAGACTGTGGATGCTGATTGTGGAGACCATGTTGTGGGGGTACAGATGAAGGCAGAGAGCTGCAGATGTGGGTCAGCTTTGATGGATGGCTGAGTGAGAATAAATAATGATGGGAAGCTCCGAATTATACAACAGAGCCCAGAATAACTTGAGAAGTCAAACATCAGAAAGTACATTAGCTACAGACATTACCCCCTCTCCCCCTGTACAGAGGAACAAAAGGACAAGAGGGTAATGACGACAGATGTGCTGCTCATGAAACATGAAGCAGACTAGTGATACAATTAAACACGATACAGAGGAGCTAAACAGAAATTAGTTTCTGGTGGAAATGTTGGGAAGGGCCCTAGATAAAAGCAGGGACACTGCGACTATTTATATTGTCAGTATATATGCATTTACAATCTGAACCAAGTAGAGCTTGTGTATCATGTGGTTCAGGCTTTCTGACAGCATTCATCTTCTCTTGTATTTGATCAGTTTTGCTGTTTTTAGTGTACATCATGTACACATGTTTGTTTAACCATCATAAATCTGTAACATGCAGACACAGACTTCGCCCACGTTACCATTTATTGATTTAGTTTGTTAACTCAGTTCATATCGTTTTCATTTACCATAGGCTTCATGTGTTCTGGGACAACAGGAGGAAGTTCCCAACCACTTCCTGTATTTATACCAGTCACGTCCTCAGTGATGCCACTGAGTATGGAGGAGGGTACTAATATGCAAATGATCCAAATATATTCAAATATGATTTTCAAAAATAACATTTATCATAGCTACAAAGCAAATAGTTAACCTGTAACTATTTAGACCAATTTGGACATTTCATTAGTTATATGTTAAAATAATAAATTAAACACAAACATCAAGCAGCAAGCCTGAACGTGAGCAAGTGAGCATTTATGGTTATTTCATGTTCTTCATATATACCTGTATATATTTGATTTGTACGTGCTGTTACAATGTTTGTATATTATCATGTTGTTCATTAACACACATTGTCTGGTAAACTCTTGTTTACTTAGACAATGTATCTCAAGACTGTTTCTGTGAAGCACAATGTATTAAAATGTTTGCATGCTTTAAATATAGTAATCTATATTTCCAAAAACATTTCTTCTTCACGTCAGTTTGAACCAGTTAAACACATAAACAAGACACACAGAGGTCTTTTGAAATCTTTTGACTCCACCTGGACACAGAGCTATGTTACTGTAATAGCATGTAGTTTTTCCACAGTTAGCTCCAGGGCCTGTGCTGAAGGATCCTGTCAATCTGCTCTCCAGTCCAACAGTACCACCACATGTTGTTACTAGATGTTCACATTGTCACATCGCCTGAAAACAAGCTTTATCTTATCTTTGGTGAGTCTAATCTCTGCTGAAACATCGGTACACACAGCTGCGCTCGCTGAGAGCAGCCCTCACTAAACACAGCTCACTATCCTCATTTGATATCATCCATCAGCTTTCTGCAGTCCAGGCCCCCATAGAGAGGCCCCGCTCTGCTGCAGCAACACACTGATCCGTGACTTTCATGACTTTCACTCAGTGGCTTTGTTCCTGACCACAGCTGCCAGAGTACAGCACTGTCTGTACAGGCTGGGAGTGTTTTAATTCAGGTGTGGCAGATTATGCTCAGGTCCAGGTGTCAGGAGAGTACAGGATGAGATTTGAGGGACTGGTTAATGAGAATCACAGAATATTTCAAAGAGGACACTAAAGGATCACTCCAGTTCATTACAACATGTGTCTTATTTCAATTTACGTGGTTCAAACTGCAAAACAGTACAGGCGAGACAGAACGTGATAAATGTGTTGACGATACATAAAGACAATGGCTAATACTGAAAATGAACTGAAAACAATGCAACCAAGATCTTGTAGTTTACCTTGTGTGCAGGTGTGAGTGTGTATGATGGTTCAAATAAATAAAAAAAAACACAAGTTCAGAATGGTTGAGTCTAAACACCTCTACAGTCATACAAGCGTCTTGACTACGAACACTCACAGCTCGTAACCATGGCATTTTTACCCATCACCACCACGTGTGACGGAACATCAATCACTCTCTGCTTAGAGCAAATTAATTACGTGACATGTTTCATGTATATTTTATATTATATTTATAACATAGCAACAGGAGAACAGAACAACTGAACAATGAAAACACACACACACACACACACACACACACACACACACACACATATATATATATATATATATATATATATATATATATGTGTGTGTGTGTGTGTGTGTGTGTGTGTGTGTGTGTGTGTATATATATATATGTATGTATTGAGGGTTCCACCCCAAGTCCAGCACCGTGAGGCTATACACTAAGCGGAAAGAGGGAGGCTGAGGACTAGTGAGCGTCAAGGCCAGTCCAGAATGAAACATCGAAAATACGAGAATACATCAAGATGGCCCTGAAGGATGAACTGCTAAGTGAGTGTCTCAGGCAGCAGAACCCTTATGAGGGTGCAGAGGAGGAGGAACAGACAACCTGGAGGGACAAACCCCTATATGGCATGTACCACCGTCAGATAGAGGAAATGGCTGATATCAAGAAATCCTACCAGTGGCTGGATAATGCAGGACTGACAGACAGCACAGAGGCACTAATCATGGCAGCACAAGAACAGGCCATAAGCACAAGAGCAATAGAGGCCAGGATCTACCAGCGTAGATCAGACCCAAGATGCAGACTGTGAAAAGAAGCCCCTGAGACAGTCCAGCACATAGTAGCAGGGTGTAAGATGCTAGCTGGATCAGCGTACATGGAGAGGCACAACCAAGTGGCTGGGATAGTATACAGGAACATTTGCAACCAGTATGGAATAGAAGTACCTAAATCCCGATGGGCCATACCACAGAAGGTGGCTGAGAACAACAGGGCCAAGGTGCTGTGGGACTTCAGCTTCCAGACTGACAAACAGGTCCTGGCTAACCAACCAGACATAGTGGTGGTGGACCAAGAGCAGAAGAGGGTAGTGGTGATAAATGTGCCGATCCCAGCTGACCCCAACATCAGGAAGAAGGAACATGAGAAACTTGAGAAGTATCAAGGGTTGAAGAGCAGCTGGAACAGAAGTGGAAGGTCAAGGATTGAGTGGTCCCTGTGGTAGTGGGGGCACTTGGGGCAGTAACCACTAAACTAGAAGAGTGGCTCCAGCAAATCCCAGGAACAACATCTGAAGCCTCAGTCCAGAAGAGTGCAGTCCTAGGAACATCGAAGATACTGCGCAGAACCCTGTGAGAATGTGTATGAATGGTTAGTTCCTCAATCTGATGAGCAGTTGGCCCCTTACATGGCAGCTAATGCCATCAGTGTATGAATGTGTGTGAATGGGTCAATGAGATATGTACTGTATGTCATTGAGTGGCTGGAAGACTAGAAAGGTGTTATATAAGTACAGTTCATTTACCATTTACAAGGAACCCTGTAATCTGCAATCTGAGCGCAGTGTTCTAGAGGGGTAGTAAGGTACTATGAGCTCTTTTAGATATGATGGTGCCTGACCACGAAGAGCTTTGTATGTAAGGAGAAGAATTTTAAATTCTATTCTAGATTTAATAGGGAGCTCATGCAAGGAAGCAAAAATGGGAGAGATGTGATCTCTGATCTTGGTTCCTGTCAGAACACGTGCAGCAGCATTCTGAATTAACTGCAAAGTCCTAAGAGACATATTAGAGCAGCCTAATAACAAAGAGTTACAATAGTCCAGCCTTGAAGTAACAAATGCATGGACTAGTTTTTCTGCATCCACTTGATTATTCTGAAAAGTTACGAGTCCTTCAGCTGGAAATACATACAGTATGGACTATCCTCTGGACAATTTTAGTTCACTTGATTTGATATTACACACAACTACAGACTTGTTAAGTCCAAGACTTATTCAACTGTGCTGTTTGATGCAGGAGTCCAGGGAAAGGTTGCATGATATAACCAACACACAATACAAATAAATGCTGTTTATAATGAAATATGAATGATATGAAACATTATGACAATCTTACACTTTCAGGTTTCAACAGAAGCAAAATTATGTTGGATGTTGTTATGTGGACTTTTTTGTGAAAAAAAAGAAGAAAACAGGACAGGTTCAGTCTTTTTGTGCCATCTAGTGTTGAACATATCCAAATGCACCTGTGCAGCACTCAGGGTGACTAAAAAGGAACCATGTCCTCGCTCTGCCCTCTGTTTCCTCCAGTGTTTAGCTCATACAGTGTGAGACTGACTGACATGTCTTTAGATCAGTGTCCGTGCTCCTCAGCCTGACAGTGTCTGTGTGTTCTCTCAAAACCCACATGATAGAGTCATTTTCATTTCCACCACGGCGAGGATCAGTCACAAATGTGTCACTTGTGGAACATGTTCTCTCCCCACACACTCAGCCCACACAACAAGGAAGAGATCTGAATTCTTGCTGCATTCAGGCTCTGTAGGAAAAACAGATTGGCAAAAACATCCTGGTAAAAACGTCAGATTTCACGTAGTGTTAAGAACACACAGAGAATATGTGCATGTTCTTCAACTCTTTATTTTGTTTGTTTTTATAGATCTTATAGTATGGGAAATATTAATATGCAACTTTAGTGGAAGGACATTTTAGATATTTTCTGTCTCAATTCAGAAACTTCTAATGACATAGTACACAGTGCACTACTACTACTGCTGGAACTGGTGTAGTGTGTTCATTTCAGCAGTGTAGTGTTGCCTCAGTTGGAGTATGTCCATTGTGCACATACCACAAATGACGATCGGAACATGCACTGCATCTTCTTCTTCGCTTAACGAGCAGGCATTAGAGCCAACATCTGACTGTCAAAATATAAATATAAAATATGTTCCACCTACACTGTTTTTAAATCAGAACCTCACTTCTTCAGCTCACAGTGCCACTGGTCCCTCCCTTCCACTATAGTCGCTTCTCCACTGGCTGGTACCAGCTCGACTCGGTTCGACTCTACTCGGCTTTTTTGCTTTTCCACTACTAAAACTTGGTACCGGGTACCCGGTACCCGGTACCATTTCTAGTACCACCTTTGCCGAGGTTCCAAACGGGCTGAGCCGATACTAAATGGTGACGTAGTCATTATTGCCAAGTGTCGCTTCCGAGTCACTCCCTCACACGATAAAACGACCTCCCAAACTCTTTGTCTTTTTTCTGCGGTCCGCCGCCTTGCTGCTTTCAGCCTTGCTCGATAAGCCACTTGCCGTTGAAATGTGGCAAACAGCCAAAGGCCAAGAATCAGAAATATAATACTTTCGTCCATCTTTCTCTTAAACATATAAACATCTAGTGCTCTCCTCTCTGCGCGCGCGTTAAAGTCAGATACTTCCTGTGTGTGTGTTCCGGTCACCATAGCAACTGGTACCTCAACTATTTTGTAGTGGAGAACGGTAGCTCCTAAACCAAACCGTGTCGAGTCGAGTAGAGTCAAACCGAGTCAAGCTGGTACCAGCCAGTGGAGAAGCGCCATATGTAACCAAAATGGTGACCATGATGGTGATTGTCCAGCGTTGCACCATCCAGGTGCTCACAGCACTCTGACAGTGTGAACTTGTGTCTTATGTTTATATTCATGAAAATAAATCTACAGTGTGTGTGTTCAGACTTTGAGCTCGTCTTCTGATCATTTAATCAGCCTTCTTTAATCAATACAATCTATGGTGTGTTAGTCAACATGCGGTGCTTTATATTCCCAGGTAACGTGAAGGCATCAGGCAAGTTCCCGTAAACAGAAGTGGTGATTTGCATAAAGAGGAGGAAGTTTTTCATTAAACAGTCACGCGCTCAGTGTTGCTGTGTTTTCTGTCGGTGTGTGTGTCAGTGTGTGTTCTGTGAGTGTTCTGTGAGTGTTCTGTGATGGCGGGCCTCACACTCTCTTTAGACTGTTAGTGTGACTGACTTCTCCCTCCACAATGATTCTTTCTGGGGCTCTCGTGCTGTTAGTGAGCGTGTCGCTGTCGTCCACGGTGAGAGTGTTGACGTCACCTCCACTCAACTGCACGCGGCAGGTAAGTCAGGCCGCCGCGAGACACCAGGAAGCACCGTCTGTACCCGCGCGGGTTTCCCCTGACGGTGAACGCTGATCGCGAGCTCCAGCGACTTCCGTGACCGGGTCTGGTCTCAGGTTCTGTACGGTCACCAGTTCTAACAGACCTTTATCAGTTCTAAACTGAACCAAAGTTTGTTTTTTATATAATTATTATATTTTTATTTCTAAATATATATTTATAAATATATATAAATAAAAATACCAACCAAACCAGTTTGTTTTTATATAATTATTATATTTTTATTTATAAATATATAAATATATATAAATACAAATATAATAATTATATGAAAAACAAACTTTGGTTCAGTTTAAAACTGATAAAATTCTGTTAGAACTGGTGACCAACCTGAGAAGGAAGAGAAGGGGTACACTTTGACTGGATCTGTTTCTCATGGGACTTCCTGTTGACACTGAATTCTTTTCCTGGCCACAGACTAGAAAAACGTGTGTCAGCCTGTTGATGCTCCTACACAGTCACCAATGTTCTGTTTAATGTTTAATGATGTACTCTGAACTCTGTGCAGCTGTGTGAAGAGATGGAAAACCAGTCTTATCATTGTTAAGAGTGAGAAGTGTCATTTCTAATCCTCTCTTCCCTTTCCTGTCACAGGCTTTGACGTGCAAAGTCACCCACAGTGAGTGAACTTTTCTCTCCTCAAAACTGACTCAGTGTTAGGATGGAGCTTTTAAATACTGCCTTCATATAAATCAAGAAAAAAACATCTGTCTGCTGACACTGTGTGTGTGTGTGTGTGTGTGTGTGTGTGTGTGTGTGTGTGTGTGTGTGTGTGTGTGTGTGTGTGTGTGTGTCCAGGTAACTGTATGGACAGTAAATGGCTGGATGCTAGTAAGTACACTCCCAGCAGTCCAGAGGACTTGTTGTTGTTTGTGGGCACCAGGCAGGATGACAGAGGACACCTGCAGCCCGTCCTGCTTGCCAACTGGACGATAAAGGACGATGGTAAGTCAGTGCGTGTCTTAAGAGTTACACACAGCAAGATAGGCGGAGGAGTAGACGAGAAACTTAAGTTTATCTACACTTGATAGAAGTGAGCTCTGCTCTGCTGTGTTTCTCCTCAGGCAGTATTAGTTACCTGAAGGCCACTGAGCTGCACGTTTTAGTGATGTCCACCAATCAGAACCTGTGTGTTCGATACTCTTTCAAAGACACACTCCCAATGAGGAGTCCATCAGGGGACAAGGTGAGTGTCTGGGTCACTTCCACCAACAAGGTCATGTCTGTCTATCAAAAGAACAGAAACATTTTCATGAAACTTGGTGAAATGATCTAACTGGAAGAGCAGCTGTTTGTTTGTGAGGTGTCTGGCCTGTCATGCCACATTGTTCACCATGTATTTATAGTGACTTTCAGATTACTCAGCTCTGCCTTATTTTTACTGATTTATTGTAGCAGAACATTTAGAACCAAAAAATATGACTTCAGTGAAGAGTGGAACTACTTAATAATGTACAATATTTTTGAATAAAAATAACATGCTGCGACTGTGTTGTAAATCTCAGATTAGACTCATGTTCAGGAGGCTGCTTCATAGAGCTTCATGCTCTTTGTGGTCAGCATCAGCTTGTAACCGACGACATCATTCTGTGTCTTCAGTGGTCGTTCTCTGCTGACATGCTCGTGTTGGACCCTGGTGAGAGATACCGTGTGTCTGTCTTCAACATCCCCAAACCAGAGCTTGGCCACAGCTACTATGATGTCAGCCATGAAGTTCTTGTTCCTGGTGAGTCGAAGTCGGAACCAGAATTTGGTTGTTGTTGTTGTGTTGGATTGAACAAATAAAAGTTTTGTTTTACTACATGTATTTCCTGGAGCTGCCACCTTACCCCGGTGGAGGGCTTTGCGTGTTCCAATGATCCTAGGAGCTATGTTGTCGGGGGCTTTATGCCCCTGGTAGGGTCACCTAAGGCAAACAGGTCCTAGGTGAGGGTCCAGGTTCGTTGGCGAGCGCCTGGTGGTAGGGTCCTTACCCATGGGGCCCGGCCGGGCACAGCCCGAAAAGGCAACATGGGCCCCCCTTCCCATAGGCCCACCACCCATGGGAGGGCCTCGGGGGGGACAGGTGCAAAGAGAGATGGGCGGCAGTCGGAGGCGGGGACCCTGGCGGTCCGACCCCCGGTTGCAGAAGCTGGCTCTGGGGACGTGGAACGTCACCTCTCTGGCGGGGAAGGAGCCCGAGCTGGTGTACGAGGTTGAGAGGTACCGGCTAGATATAGTCTGGCTCGCCTCGACGCACAGCGTGGGTTCCGGTACGCTCTACCACTCTGGAGTTGCCCCCGGCGAAAGGCGCAGAGCGGGGGTGGGACTGCTTGTTTCCCCCCGGCTCAGCGCCTATACGTTGGGGTTCACCCCGGTGGACGAGAGGGTAGCCTCCGTTCGCCTTCGGGTGGAAGGACAGGTCCAGACTGTCGTCTGTGCTTATGCACCAAATGGCAGTTCAGAGTACCCAACCTTTTTGGAGTCTTTAGAGGGGGTGCTAGAGAGCGCCCCTCTGGGGACTCCCTCGTCCTCCTTCGGGTACTTCAATGCTCACGTGGGCGGCGACAGTGAGACCTGGAGGGGTGTGATTGGGAGGAACGCCCCCCCTGATCTGAACCCAAGTGGTGTTTTGTTATTGGACTTCTGTGCTCGTCATGGATTGTCCATAACGAACACCATGTTCAAGCATAAGGGTGTCCATATGTGCACTTGGCACCAGGACGCCCTTGGCGGCAGTTCGATGATCGACTTTGTGGTCGTGTCGTCAGACTTGCGGCCACATGTTTTGGACACTCGGGTGAAGAGAGGGGTAGAGCTGTCAACTGATCACCACCTGGTGGTGAGTTGGCTCCGATGGTGGGGGAGGATGGCGGTCAGACCTGGCAGGCCCAAGTGTTCTGTGGGGGTTTGCTGGGAACATCTGGCTGAATCTTCTGTCAGAGAGCGTTTCAACTCCCACCTCCGGAAGAGCTTCGCTCATGTCCCGGGGGAGGCGGGGGTCATTGAGTCCGAGTGGACCTTGTTCCGTTCCTCCATTGTCGAGGCGGCCGACCGGAGCTGTGGCCTTAACGTGGTCGGGGCCTGTCGTGGGGGCGGCCCCCGAACCGGTGAGGGATGCCGTCAAGCTGAAGAAGGAGGCCTACAGAACCTTTTTGGCCTGTGGGAGTCCTGAAGCAGGACATGCCATGCGGAATGCGGCCTTGGCGGTTGCGGAGGCAAAAACTCTGGCATGGGATGAGTTCGGTGAGGCCATGGAGAGCGACTTTCGAATGGCTTCGAAGAGGTTCTGGTCCACCATCCGGCGGCTCAGGCGGAAGAAGCAGTGCACTATCAACACTGTGTTCAGTGGGGACGGTGTGCTGCTGACCTCGACTGGGAGGGCTTGGGTCGGTGGAGGGAATACTTCGAAGACCTCCTCGATCCCACCAGCATGTCTTCCTTTGAGGAGGCAGAGTCTGGGGACCCTGTGGTGGTCACGCCCATCTCTGGGGCTGAGGTCGCTGAGGTAGTCAAAAAACTCCTCAGTGGCAGGGCCCCGGGAGTGGATGAGGTCCACCCGGAGTTCCTCAAGGCTCTGGATGTTGTGGGGCTGTCTTGGTTGACACGTGCCTCTGGACTGGCAGACCGGGGTGATGGTTCCCCTCTTTAAAAACGGGGACCGGAGGATGTGCTCCAACTATAGGGGAATCACACTCCTCAGCCTCCCCGGGAAGGTCTTTTCGGGGGTCCTGGAGAGGAGGGTCCGCAAGATTGTCGAACCTTGGATCCAGGAGGTGCAGTGTGGTTTTGGTCCTGGCCGTGGAACTGTGGACTAGCTCTATACCCTTAGCACGGTCCTGGAGGGTGCATGGGAGTTCGCCCAACCAGTCTACATGTGTTTTGTGGACCTGGAGAAGGCGTTCGACCGTGTCCCTCAGGGGGTCCTGTGGGGGGGTGCTCCGGGAGAATGGCGTTCAGGATCCATTGCTACGGGCTATCCGGTCCCTGTACTCTCAGTGCCAGAGCTTGGTCTGCATTGCCGGCAGTAAGTCGGACCTGTTTCCCGTTGTCACCGGTTCTGTTTATAACCTTTATGGACAGAATTTCTAGGCGCAGCCAGGGCGTTGAGGGGCTGCGATTCGGTGGCCTCAGGATTGGGTCGCTGCTTTTTGTGGACAATCTAGTCCTGTTGGCTTCATCGGATCGTGACCTTCAGCTCTCTCTGGAGCGGTTTGCAGCCGAGTGCAATCGGCTGGGATGAGAATCAGCACCTCCAAATCCGAGGCCATGGTTCTCAGTCGGAAAAGGGTGGAGTCTCCGGTTCGGGGATGAGATCGTGCCTCATGTGGAGAAGTTTAAGTAGGGTGGCTGGGCTCTCCCTTAGAGATAGGGTGAGAAGCTCGGCCATCCGTGAGGAGCTCAGAGTAGAACCGCTGCTCCTCTTCATCGAGAGGAACCAGCTGAGGTGGCTCGGGTATCTCGTGAGGATGCCACCTGGACGTCTCCGCCACCTGAAGACCCAGGACACGCTGGAGGGACTATGTCTCTCGGCTGGCCTGGGAACGCCTTGGGGTCCCCCTGGGAGAGTTGGCAGAAGTGGCTGGGGAGAGGGAAGTCTGGGTTTCCCTGCTGAAGCTGCTGCCCCCGCGACCCGACCACGGATAAGCGGAAGAAAACGAACGAACATGTATTTCTACATTTTTTTACTTAAATCTCTCATTCTGATTTACTCAGATTGTCAAGACCCCACAATGCAGAGGACGCAGTTCTGCATAGAGAGAGGTGTGTCTCTGCTATATCTAAGTCAGTAATGTGAGTAAATCATGTAGACCAGTCCTAACATGCTGTGTTGTTGTGCTGTAGGAAGTCTGTGGCAGCCGAACATCACTGTGTCTAACATCTCTGTCAATACAAGAGCTGCACTGTGTGTGAGCTTCAGTCCTGACACACACTGTGTGGAGTACTTGGTTATTGTTCAGTGCTCCCGTATCCCACAAGTGCAGCGTATATACAAGGTAAGCTCACATGAAACAAGGGGATTCAAATACTTGTGTAATAGGCTGTCTCACTCTGAAGATGAATGACCCAGAACATTACTGTATGTGCTCATTACAACATCCTGTGTTGTACCTTAGCCTAGTTTTTAGCCCAGTTTCTGTCTTTGTTCCGCTGCAGGAGACGGAGTGGCTGCCTCTCTTCGCAGTGTTTCTTCTGCTCATTGCACAGCTCATTATATTTGCAAACCACTCAAGTGTATCTCGTTTGGATAAATCTGACACCAAATAAGAACACTGACACCTGAAAACAGCTCTGAGAGAGCTGAGCTGCACTTCAGAGTGAGATGTCAGCACCTTTCTCTGTCCTTCCTCAGCACTACTGTCTACTACTGCGGAGAGTATTCATATGCTATTTAAAGAGATACTTTGAATTGAGCTTGTATGCATAGTCGGTGTGTTACCTACAATAGACGGTAGTCATCATGCACCCAGTTTGTAGAAGCAGACACAGATCTCAGCTCAGAATCAGAGCTACGTACTGCTGTGGACAGTGAGCGGAATTAGCCTCATTTAGTCATACTGCCATTTAAAACACAAACTTCAAAAGAAACTTCTCAGTGTGAGCGGGCAACAGTGAAAGCTGTGGTCTGTGTTATACTGAGGGCTCTGACTGCCTGTGACAAACATTTGAATTGATAATTGTCATGATAAGTCTTTTTAAAATCTAATCTAAAACTATGCACATGGAAAAAACTCTTTTCTGCAGACTAATCAGAGGACACTGAATGCAACATTCATCCTGGATAAATGGCCACGACACTGCTGCCAGTTTGATGTTGAGGTCAACTTTTTTTTACTATTATTAATATTAGCAGTATATTGCCTTATTATTATTGCTCACATTTGGCCTTCATGTTGGAGTTAATGACTTTATTCTTTATTGCAGATCAAACCTATCTTCCCGCGATGTGACCAAGACTGCGTGCGTCGGAAGAGAACTCTGAATGTTTGTCCAGGTATGTACATAATATTGTTAGTATATTGTAAGTAGTAGAGTGACACGATGCTCTGTCTGATAATTACGGTACAACGTTTAAGCTTCACAGGGGCAGCCATATTATATAATGTTAAATGTTTTGGTGAATTTAGGAGAAATATACAGAGCGGGGATATAAAACACTGTAGTACAGGTTACTAGGATTCATATTTTTCCCCTTTAATTGTATTTCTCCATGGAAACCATTCTGGCTTTTTTAAAGAATGGAACAACTGTGTGGTGACAAATTTTATCTGTGTATGAAGCTGATAATTGAATACTTTGTTTCTGTCGCCTGTATCTATCTCTCTTTTATTGTTTTTATGTTCTCATTTCCACAGCTGTGGTATTAGTAGAGGGCCCCAATGTGCGCTTGTACCTATTTGCCATCTTGGGAGCGGTGTTGTGTGCAGTGATGGCAGTTATTATGTATGTCATCTGCAGGAAGCCAGGTTTGTCTCGCATACAATAACTTTAAAATTCATCCAAGCTGCTGGTTTGAATTTACTTATCATTTCCTCATGCACTTGTGCACTTTCAGGCAAACCTGATGTTACTCCAGCACCTATGGGTGGTGATGAAATACAGCACAAGGAGAAGCTTAAACAACCCCCCAAAGTGCTGGTCATCTACTCCCAGGACCACCACATTTACAGGGACATCGTGCTGAAGCTCTGCGCCTTCCTCCAGGCCAAATGTGGCACCAAGGTGCTGGTGGACCTGTTGGACTCCACCTCAGTCGGCATGGTGGGTCGCCTTCGATGGCTCGAGTGGCAACGGCAGCAGCTTAAAAATCCCATGGACAAAATTCTGGTGCTGTGTTCGCGTGGCGTTCAGGCAAAGTGGAGGGCCATGTGTGGCCAGGGCCGGGTTACACTGAGGGAAGACATTCTCTCCCCTACTGATGACATGCTTACTCCCTTTCTCAACCTCTTCCTACCAGATATGCACCAGGCAGGCATGCTGGGAAAGTACATGGTAGCTTACTTCGATGACATCAGCAGTGAACAAGACGTGCCATCAGTTTTTGACATAGCAGTGAAATACAAGTTGATGAAGCACTTTGAAGAGCTGTACTTCCGCCTCCTAGACATTGAGAAGTATCAGCCAGGTCAGGTCAGCCACATCGAGGGCATTGGTGGAGATGAATATTTCAAGTGTCCCTCAGGTCAAGCCCTGAAGAATGCCATCAAAACCTTCCAGGTCTACCAGTTGGAAAACCCTGACTGGTTTGAGAAAGAGTGTGTGGACAGTGAGGAAGAGGTCATAACGGAGGCCAGTGCGCTCATTGACCATCTGCAGATCCCTCCAGTCCTTGAATGTGTTCCTGTAATCAGAGATGGGCTTCCTGTCTACACCCAAGGGGTAGAAATCCACGAAAATGGCAACAGTATTCATGTCCTTACACCTGAACTGAACACAGAGCGTGAGATATCGTCAGTGGCAGAAATTACACCAGTAGTGAACCCTGGGTACAAACATGAGTATCCTTTAAACCTGGATGAAGTGTTGGCAGATGACATGTATCCTTACAGCCCCACTCCACAATCTGTCTACATTTGTGAGCCTGTTTTGTACAAGCCACCATCAGCAAGACAGAACTGGCTGTCCCTTAAGATAGAACCTTTGGCTCAACTTCCCACTGAGGACAAAGAAGAGGATTCCCTTCTACCCATGAGCCAACTCTTCACTCATTCAGACCCGAGAGGCTTGGCCCCACACAACTCCATTAACTCAAACCCTCCAGAATCCTCAAGTGCCAGCATGCAGAGTGAATATTTACCTTCATCTGAAATTAACCACTCTCAGCCTGTGGAGATGGAGGAGTATGAGGTTCTGGAGCTGAGTGGAAAGGGTCAGAGCAGTGGATCTGATCAAGGCTACATTTCCAAAATGTCTACCCAGCCGGAATGCCCTCTGAAAGAGGATCCACTGGTGGCTCTGAGGAGGCTCCAGGAGGAGCTGTTTGAGAGGAATCTCAGATACTGTGACATGGATCCTGAAGCAAACTGATGCTCACTGTCCACCTCCAGCAACCTTCTGACTTCAACTAACATGTTCTGGAATTAAAAAAAAAAAAGAGGTCCAGACACTGTATGAGGACAGCACTTCTGTTGTAACCCACATATTATTATTATTATTATTATTATTATTATTATTATTATTATTATTATTATTATTATAAAGACGAAGCAGACTCGGTGACCACATGCAATATACAATGTTCATACATATATATATATATATATATATACATACACACATACATACACACACAATATACATTTTAACAGGTTGTGTCTATACTGATATACCAAGATTTGGACCTTATGAATGCCAAGAGGCCCCTGATTCTCAGGGAGCCCAGGGGGTTGCAGACAGGCTCAGGTTAAACTTAGCACTATCTAAAACTTGAACTGAAGTGATAGTAGCTGTAAAGCAACTCCTGACGTCTTGTAGAGGGTCCCTGAGAGAATCAAGTCAAAATCTAGTTTGCAAATTGTATTATCTGAGTCTATGTTGTGCTTATTTTACTTATTTTATGAAATACATTTGTTCTTAATCAAATCAGCACCAACACACACAGTACACATGAACTAAGAGAAACAAATCATTAAAAGGTCATTAAAGTCATTAAAGGTCTACAGCATTGGGGTCTGTGCTGGGTTCATCTGGCTTTAGGTAGTTGCTTGCTCAACCTGTGTGATTGTTGAACATTGTTGTTATTGAATCAAATCAAAATCAAATCAAGTCCCCCAGCAGTCTAATCCTATGGCAGCATAACTAAGGGATGACCTGAGCCAGCTCTAACTATAAGCTCTATCAAAAAGGAAAGTCTTAAGTCTACTCTTAAAAGTGTTGACCGTGTCTGCCTCCCGAACCCAGAATGGTAGAAGAGGAGCCTGATAGCTGAAAGCTCTGGCTCCCAATCTACTTTTGGAGACTATAGGAACCACAAGGAACCCAGCGTCCTGAGAGCGCAGTGTTCTAGAGGGGTAGTAAGGTACTATGAGCTCTTTTAGATATGATAGTGCCTGACCATGTAGACCTTTGTATGTAGGGAGAAGAATTCTAAATTCTGTTCTAGATTTAATAGGTAGCCTATGCAAGGAAGCCAAAATGGGAGAGATGTGATCTCTGATCTTGGTTCCTGTCAGGACGCGTGCAGCAGCATTCTGAATTAACTGCAAAGTCCTAAAAGACTTATTAGAGCAGCCTGATAACAAAGAGTTACAATAGTCCAGCCCAGAAGTAACAAATGCATGGACTAGTTTTTCTGCATCCGCATGAGAGACAATGCGTCTGATTTTAGCGATGTTGATTAAGTGGAAGAATGCAGTCCTCGAAATTTGTTTTATATGGACACTAAAGGACAAATCCTGATCAAACAACAACAACTCCAAGATTCTTTACAGTGGAGCTGGAGGCCAGGGTTATTTTATTGTTTCCTGCTGTTAATCTGCACACAGGTAAAAGAGAGGTGATGTGTTTAAAGTGGTCAGATATATTCCAGGAATGTCTAACGTTGTTACCAGTGTATCAGTTTGAGTAATGATTACATTTTCTCTGACAGTGAAGGTGTTTGTTCAGTAATGAGTCTAACAGCCCCATCTCGGTATGATGACTTTCCTTTGAATCAATAATAAATAACCACTTTGTACATTACTTTCCTTGTATTTATTTGGGGTTTCAACCACATAATATTCTGTCTTACATCTACAGTACATACACATATTGGATTATATCAGTACAGATATACATCACACAAGTTAACAGTACAGGTAGAATCCTATCCGTAAACAACAGCGATGTTCTTTCCCTGTAAACAAGTTTGGAGAAAAGGAAAGCCCATAGAATATAAGACAGGAGAGAAGAAACCATTTGAATCAGTGTAGCACGGTTTGGTTTGAATATCCATGTCATGAAAGCCTTTGGTAGTTTTAGTGTTCAGCACTGTGCTTGTTCATGCAGGTAAAAGGCCCGTTATACTTCAGTCTCACATTGGATGTAAACAAAAGGTCCTGCTTGTGATTAAACTGTGCGCTAAGCTTCATGTGCAAATCCAAATCAAGACTGCCTTTCTAACAGCGTACTGTACATATGCAAACCATACGTATGCAAAGGTTTAATAGATTACTGGCACAAGGAAATAATACAAAATAGTAGAAAATATAGCATTTCAAATACTTTGGCAAGATATGGTGAGCAATAAACAAAGAGAAGCTGTTCTCAGTGCAACATGAGAAACAAAGCTGAGAGAACTACTGAAGCCATCAGCATGTCATATTGTGTTTATAGCAGCAGCTCTGTAATCTGTAATTACCCACAGACATCAGGGTCAACTTCACAACAGCACCCTGACGTCTGCAAAATTCATACACCGTTCAAGGATCCTCTCTTTGAAAGATGTGTTGATTCAAAATATGATTTCAGTTTGGAGAGTGAAGTAAGGTGAGTCTACATTTGAAAGATCTCTGGATCCAATTTAGGTTGTTAATTAAACCTGGATTAAATTCAGTGCTGCAGCTGACAGGTGGTATTTGACTGTTTAGCCAACTAGAGCCAGCCAATCACAGTTCAGGTGATTCAACGTGAGGCAATACACCTGTCATCAATTTCTTTTGGTGTGTCAGGACCCTTAAACGAATAAACAATTCACTCTGTCTAGAAGTGTACAAAAATGAACCAGAATCTACAAATGCATGTGTTGTTGTTGTTTTAAAATTTGGAATAGCAATGAGAGCTAAAAAATCCTGACAGTGTTCCTTCAAATTAGACAGTCAGTTTACTTTACATTGATTTAAATAGAGCTTTTAGCCAACATGCAGAACTGGCTAACATTACTTCAGTGTGATGGCTGCCAGGGGATGAGTCAGATCAGGTAAAGTAAATGTTTGGGAAGTCACACTTGGTTTTTGACCCTGTATACTTTGTATCAAATTTGGCTGCTTTCTGCATGTTTTGAGATTGAGTTAGTCTTCAGCACCACTTTTATTTCAATACAGCATGAAAACCACCTGCACACACACACCTTTACATACTAGAGCTCACAAATGTCAACTTGAATTTCATGTCAGTATTTGATATGTTTTCACAGTTGTACACTTCAATTCACTGATATTTCAGTCCAGTCTGTATTATCGCATGTGTGCAGACACCCAACAGTTTCAGCCGCATGTCCGATAGCCACTGATGTGGGGATGATGGGTGATAAGGCCTGGATCATGCTGAATGGGGCTGAAGATTTATCTTCCTTTGAACTCAACAACCAAACCAGCAAAAAGAGACCCAAACCAACAGTACTCTGCAAGTTCAGTTCCAATGCTGTATTGAAATGTTGAAGACATTTGTGGAGAGTAGACAGAAATGAGAAACATGACAGTCCACTGTAAAGAAAAATTCTGCACTATTCTTATAAAACTGGACAAAACTCTGGTGTTGTCCTTTAAGGTGGACTTTCCTTCTCATCAGTCTTGACCCCTCAGCTGTCCTCCACTGCTTACAAGGCACAACCTTTGACCTGCAGACACCCATCGCTCACAGAGAAGCAAACAAAGCTGGCAGATTGCACAGGTACCCTCACTATGATTAAATTCACCTCATGAACTATGAGTTCATTCAGGTCTAAAATAATAGGCACTAAAATCAGTTTAGACCCCTGTAACCCATATTGCACAAATTCTTTACGATACATCATCTTCAGTTACATATACTTAGCTAATATACTTTGATTGGCCATATTTGTTAGATACAACATTACTACAAGCTTATAGGAGAGCTCTTAGTGGAGGTCAGTGATCGTACTATGACATGCTGTTATTCAAACAAAGCTGCAGAGTCAGTCAAGTAAACTCACTGCTGAGTATAAGCAGCACCTGGATACATATTGTCTCTCAGTAAAATTCGACGTACACTCTAAAAAAGGTGTTTTTCAACACAGTTTGATTCAGCATGTGTGTGATTGAATTCCATGGTTCATTTCAATGGAACCCTCTCTGACTCTTCCATAGTCAGGTGAAAAGGTCGATGTTGTCTCTGTGCACCCTATATAGACACATATAGCTTAGCATCAAAATTGGAAGCAGGGGGAAATTGTTAGCCAAGCTCAGGGTTACAACAGAGCTCAGATAAAACAGCTCTGCCATGGAGTCCTTCAAACACTACAAAAATGACATCATCCTCTGCCTGCTGCCTGAAAAACACAACATTAACATTTCAATACTTTATAGAGTTGTTGTGACAAGTTCAGTACACAGAGCAACATTATCGGTCAAAGAAACTACAAATCCCAGCAGAGCTGAGGGGAGCTGCACAGTTAGGAGTAATTATTTACAGTGAATTAAAATGAAATCGCCATTCGATCCATTGTTAATATAACAATATTGATCAGTGCATCTTTATGTCCTCATGTATCTTTAAGGTCCAGGCTGTGAGGAGGACTTCCTCATCTCATAAATGACTTGCCATCATTACTTATTGTGTCATGACATATTGAGATTAGTGGGATTTTGGGATGTTAAGTTTCAGACTGTTGACTCACAGGTGTGTTGAAAATCTTTTTCAGAGTCTGCTGAGTTGTTTTGTATTCTTGGATGACTTTTAGAAAAGCAGAAATGAACACTCATTAATGAACTACAAGAAGAGAGTGCAGACCTCCACCAAGACGTTTCTATGCTGGTGTTTGAGGTGTCTATTATGTATTTTTTAATGCCACACCCAATAATTACAATGGGTGTTACAACTGACAACTACCATGATTTTAGTCCATTCCAAATTTAAACCCTAAACCCTTCCACTCACATAGGACCAGTCATTTTCCAATAATCCTGCTGACAGACAAACAAACAGCACCACAAACAAAACCTTGGTGCGGGTATAAATAGGCTGGGTCCTTTGCTGACCCCAAGACGTATGAAATGACAGATGTCAGAGTGACCAGTAGTAAGTGATCTTTCAGGACTCATGACCCAAAAAGTGACAGTTGTAGTAAAACAGTAGCGCAGCCAGTGATGCCAACAGAACCTGTTGTTGGCTCAATGGGTCCATTGGAAAAGAGCTGTAGAAAACCTGTTTGTCATGGCACTGTTGGATCTTTAATCATGGCGTTAACATACACACACACATGTCTACTCTACTCTCAGTACCAGACAGCATTTAGAACCAGCACAGACCCGCAGACGACACGACCATCAATAGAAAACACTACTGTACATGTACGGAGCAGAGCTGTGCTGAGTCACATCAGAGGAATTTTCAAATTGCACTTTGCGTCCCGACACTACACAGTCCAGCTGCTGTCTCTCTGTCCTCCAATCAAGTGCATCGATAAAACTCAGACTCAACACACACAACTCAACAAGGTCCACTGCACCACAGTTTGTTCTCTTTGTTGTAGGTGGTGCCTTTAACTGTAGCACCTGAAGACTGGTCTGAAAGGGGAGCATTGCAAGGCTGGTACAGTTGATGCGTTCCAGACATGTCAAGAAATTTGAAGATCCATTCTCTTTTGTTATGAACAGAATCTGCTATGCTTCCTGTTTTTAGCCTTTATGGATAAATCTATAAGCTCTTTATTTGCATGACAGGATTCACAGACCCCCAGGCTGTATATTTTGCCATTATTTAATGGTGGTTTGATTCATTACACAAATGTTTGGAAATATGCACCAATAAATAGAAGGGAGGGCCAGAGAGCATTTTTATCCAATCATGGGGCGTTTCCTTCAAGAGGGGCCATGTGTCACAATTGAATATATGGCTGCAATTACTAAAGGAGAGCTGAACATTCCACTAACATTATAAATATTCTCACATTACCATTATTAATTTGAGAATGAGTTTGAAGTTTACAGCCAAGCCTCATAGAAACAAGCTACTGAGCAGCTAACCCACAGACACCACAGACACCCAACTGTGAGGTGTCCAGGTGCCCTTTCTTTATTTGTGGTTTCTTATATTTGTGCTTGACATGAAATAGACTTTATGTCATGTTAGTTTTTGTTGTTGTTTAAAGGGCCAGTTCACCAAAATGAAAAGAAATATCTCACCTACACAGTAACCTGCGGATATTGTCTCATTTCTATTGTATACATTTATTGTTCACACTGATGAGAACAACTAAATGACTTAAGCCAAACTTAAAGGTCCAAATAAAAAAAAGGGTTTTCAACTTACCTGTTCAAATGATATTAAGGCTTAAAGTTACTCAGGATTAACAGTGTGGACGCTTTGACTGACAGGTGAGGCCGGTTTCAGTATCAAGGCTTCATTCAACCTAGATTATGCCCATGTTTCATACAGTCTGTGGGTGAAGGCAGCAGCCAGAGGTAACTGATAATTTATATGTATTTTTGTATTTGGGCAAAGTGACTCTTTAAGTTTGGTTTATTTGGACAATTCAATTCAGTTTTTCCTCAGTTCATTTAAAATGAGCCCTGTATAATGGGTAATAAATAAGTTAATAAACTGACACACTCTGGACTCACTACATGGGATTTTCTAATTGCTGTGTCTGGAACGCAGCACCGCTTCTCCACTTTCTCCCCATCATCACTGCAGGCAGAGCCGACCCTTTGCCCGGGCTCTAAGACTGAGTGACGGCCAGGGTGTTGACGTATCCGTGCGGACACATGTCGTTCTCGGACACGCAGTGGGAGAACTGGGCCGGGTTGTTGCTGCTGGCCAGCCTCCGGACTCCCTGCACCGCCACACACTGCTCCACCAGCTCCAGGAACTTACACACCAAGAAAAAGATGTTTTTGAACATAAACACCGACACCGGCATCTTGTAGACATACACCTGGAAACACCTGACCACCAGCAGGGGCGCGTTGACCACTAGCCCCGTGGAGAAGCGGGCCCACAGCCAAGGGCAGCGCAGCTCCGACGCCGTCAGCTCGTAGAGCCAGATCACCGGCACCGCCAGGGTCACGAAGTACACCGAGATCACGGTGTACTTAAGGTACACGGTGGGGATCTCGTTCCTGAGCAGCATCTCTACGAGCGTGAAGCTGTCCAGCAGGTCCAGACAGGTGCTCATGAAGCAGCTCTGGGATCGGTGCCGCGTCGCCCCGTTTAAATCCTCGATAATGGAGTTGATGAGGCAGAAGAGCAGCGGCGCGGACAGCAGCATGATGATCTTGAAGCCCGTTACTCCGCACGGCACCTTGAGCGCGATCAGGTCCAGGATGGAGGTCTCCAGGATGAGCACCACCTTCGGGGTGCAGGCGATCACATAGATAAGCCAAGCCAGGTAGGCGTAGGTGAACTCCCCGAGGTTGCAGCCGAAGATGGAGCTCTTCTGGTGGAAGCCGCAGGCCCGCTCCCTCTTGCTCCGCGCGTTCTTCATGAAGAAAATCCCCCAGCCCGAGATCACCACCAGGTCCGTGGCTATCCATGAGCACCAGTACAGGTCGGTGAAGATGATGAGGTAGAAGTCCAGAATGCCACCCTGGAAGATGAGCAGGAGGAAGCAGAGCGCCTTGTACAACAGGCTCCTCTTGGATTTGTGCGCCAGCAGGGGAGCGGTCTGGATGAACTCCCCCGATGTCATGATGCAGGCGGCGGCCGCAGCTGAGGAGACCAGAGGCTGGATGCTGCCGCTCTCCTCCAGGATGATGCTGCCGCTGGTGGTCTGGGTGTCCCGCCTCCTGATCAGTCGCCCAGATTCCGGAGAAGAGGAGACTGCGGAGTCTGGGCAATAGTTCGCTTCAGATCGGAGATACTCGGCCTTCGGATTGTCGTTCTCAGTTTCTGAGATCATTGTATTTGTGCTGTCGCCTCCCTTTCTCCTCTTTTCTTCCTCTGTGATGCTTTTAAAGGTGGAGAAAGAGAGACATGCGCAAAGACAGGCCTGGACTCTGAAGGACTGGACTACAGCTGCTACTGCACCTGCTATTATTCTTTATAGAGAACAAAGATAAATATTGATCATCTATAATAATGATGATTTGTGTAAGTGTGTATCAGACTCAATACTGTGTTTGTGTCTTACACAGAGGGACACTGCTATTAGGACTCATCAGTATTGATAGAGGCCACATTAGGCTGAACCTCAATAATAATGGCTCTCTTTGTGCAATGTTTTCCCAGTGTTGGAGCATTATAGTTGGAAACGTTGCAACATATCAGCACAAAACTGAAACAATGATGGTCTCACAGTAGATCAGGACTCATCTTCCAGGTCCCTGCTACAAAAATAATGCAGAGTATGCAAAGAGATCCACAGGCAGATATACTTTTTACTTACATGTAGCCCAAAGTGCTTCACAGAGCAGAGTAAAAACAGAAGTAGAAACATTCCTAAATAAATTTTGAGTGTGCCTGACTCTGCTTAGCAAATTCAGTAATCCAATAAACTGTGTCATCATTGCCTTTTAATGGGCTCTTATTTTGAAGGGACTCACATTTGTTTTGTGTCAGTAAAATCAAGAAATGTGCCCTTTACAGCAATTCAGAGAAATGTGTCTTACACCAAAACCATAAGTGTGACAGCTTCAGACCACCACAAATGTTCTTACGTTTCTATGTATGAATTATTTCTGTACAGTGAAATTTCTGGCCTCGAGAGCAGTTTACAGTTACAGCAGTTTAATTTCTTCTCTCCACTCTAGCGATGATGTCGCACACTCTAGCTCTTGAACATTCTTCCAATACACACCTATTCCTTTTTTTGCGTGTTTTTTGTCGATTTTATAGGCGAAACGCCTAAAAAAGAATAAGAATAACAACAACAATAATAATAAGTGCGGTGTATAACATATAGTGTGCTCTTTCAGGCACACTCAAATAGACCACAACTAACAGTTCCTAAGGCAACAGAGCAGTTACATAAAAACTATAAATTAGAACAAAAGTAAAAAGTATAAAACTACAACAACAAAACAAATTTAAAAAGTTAATTAAGACCTATAGGGTAAAAGGCATAATTTAAAAACAGTTGCAGTAAAAGTAGATAAGACCTGTACAGTAAATAAGCACCAGAGATAAAAGTAACAGGGAGTGATCAGGACATAAAAACTCAGCAGTTAATGGCCAAGCAACCTTAGGTTAAAAAAATTATTTATTTCTATAGATATAGAGATCTATAGACTGTTCCAGAAATAGGGGCCGCAGTAGCCTAAAGTGGCCTCACCATTCTTCTTTGTGGAGGTTCTAGGAGTCCAGATGCAGAGGATTAGAGGGACCTGCTTGGTACATACTTTTGTAGCATGTCGAAAAGGTTAAATTCTAAAACTAACGAGTAACAGACTTTTAAAATGGGAGTTAGATATGCCCTCTGTCTGATCTTTTTCAGTACCCGGACTGCAGAGTTAGTCTGTACGCTGTTTGAGGTTGAGCAGGTAGTGTACAGAGCTTTTTCACTGAGAACAGCTGCCAGCTGCTGTAAACAAGGTTGATGAGGACTCTGCAGATTGAAGAAACCAAAACAAAAAGCTAAAAGAGGGTAAAAGACCAAGGAGCCAGGGGATCTGCAGAGCTGGTGAGAATTCAAGAAATATTTTTTCACTACAAAAGACACTTTTCACATTCCACATATTACTATTACATAGTACAAATATTGATTAGTGCAGCTTTAATTAAGTTGCACTCACTGGGTTTTTAAAGGGAGCCACAGTCATGTTTTCAAGTCAAGCAAACAGATTGAGACTCCACACAGTCCAGAGATTGATAATAAACTTTAATTTCAAGTTAAGATGGATGGCTGTGGAACATAGAAAACACACATTTCAGTATAAACATATGCATTCCAATGGAGTTCAACAGGTTGAGACCAGCGATCAGGAGTCTGTGAATAAGCATCTCAGCAGCAAAGCTCAATCTTCATTACTCAGTGAAGCCAACAGAAAACAGTGAATAAACACTTCACACAGGGACTGTGGGAAAATGAAGGATCTCAGCTCCATGATTCTCTGCACTGCAAGTCTGCTGAAGACTTTGTAATCACAAATGTGGACTCTTTAACCTGGCTTTGAGGAGGGACTTGCCTCTGGGTACCACAGGTGTTGGTGGATGCTGAGATTCAGGATGGTGGACGGGAAAAGTGTTCAAATACAGTTGTTTTTGTCCGTTTGACTGATGTTTGGAGCCAAAGTGGACTGTTACTCTGACAGAACACTTCACAGCACATGAGATTCATTCTTCATTCAGAGCAGTACATTTCCCACAATATTTCCACAGGTGCACAGGTGTGTGTGTGTGTGTCTGCAGTGCTGCCACTAGTAGCTGGAAGATACAGAAAGCTGACCGCCATTTTGTTACCACTGGCAGCACTGAGCAGCACTGTGTGGGCGTAAAGTAGTGCGCCTGAGAAATTTCAGTCCAAATCGTGTTTGGAGATCAGCCTTGGTAAAAATGTGAAAAAATAAACAAACAAAAAAAACTGTATGAGATGTTGAAGTTCATGAACGAGTAGAAAAAGATTTGAAGTTGTCTAAATACATTTTGTGTACAAAGAGGTTACACAGTGTGAGAAAAAGAAGTGCTTTCAGCTGGAAAACCAGGGCCACATGTGGTTTTCCCTCTGCCTTTGTGGAACGGTCATATTCTATTTAAACATCCTCATGTCATTTACACTAAGATTTTTCTTTACACGCTGACAAACCTAAAATTTGGCTGCACTCTGTTCTAAATACCTCGTGAAAAACTCTTTAACCCTGAAAAACGCAAGTAGAGATTTGTAGGGGACACATTAAATACTTCTCAGTACAACATGAAAAGGATTATGGTAAATGTATTAAACATCAGAACAATATATTGGCTATCAGCAGCTTTAATAAAAGGAAAAACAAAAAAAAACAGAAGTTCCGGCCTTCAAAAAACCGTATGTAAAATCTTACAACATGCCCATCACGGTTACAGTAAATGGTGCTGAGTAAGTTCGAGTGCATCCTTAGAGTCTCAGAAGTATATTTTACACCTGGGTAGATGATAAACAAGTCAAACCCACACCCACAGATAAACTTGACAATGTTTATTAGCAATATTTGAAGAACGTTATAATTTCTGTTAAATCTTATATTGAGTTCTTTTTGTCATTTTATTCTTTTACCTCTTAACATGAACCGCACAAGATAGACTCACGAGGATAGATGTCTAGAAAATGTTTAGCACGAGCGCACTGACGTGGTGGACTTTTTTTTTTGCTTTTTTATCTTTTAGAAGTTATTTATTAATGGCCTGCTTAAAGGCACTGCCACAATACATGGGGTGGGGAAGAAGCTACTGTCCATCACTCGCACAAGACAGTCCATTCTAGTGTCTAGTATACAGGTGGGGAGAGGTGAGGGTGGGGTGGGGGTGGGGGTTAGTGTGTGGGGCTGCTATAGGTAAATCTCATAAAAATCGTCCAGCTCCTCGTGAAACAAGTCCCACTCGTCCTCTGAATCTGTCACCTCGTCGTCGGTCCCCGCGGCGAGCAGCATGAGGAGCATCTCACTCAGCTCGAATGTCACCATCTCCTCGTCCTCGTTGTCAAAGGAGTCAGTGCTTTCCCGTTCGTCAAAGATATCCCACAGCGGTGTTCGCCTCGAGTTCTAACGGAAACAGGAAAGAAAATGAACCCACAGAGGAACCTGAACAAACAAAAAGTAAGTTCACTAGTTTGAACCACTGAGCTAGACAAGCACTGCAGCTCGAAGCAACATGAGCAAGCAGTTCATCACCATTATGAGGTGGAGGCTGCAAGAGCTGGCATACCCCCTGACACCACCATTAGCAAGATTAATGCTAAGAAAACACATCAAGAGAGTGTATTATGTTGTAAAAAATGAAGGACTCTTTACATCCTGATTTTATCTACTGGATCTTCAAATAAAAAACCAAAGACAAGTTACAAGGTGGATCAGAGATGCAGGAGTTAAATTATGCCAACAGTGCCAGACCTGGACTCTGTGGAGAAGCTTCATCAGTAAGTAACCACACCCTAAAGCTAGCATGAAGGCGGTCAGAGCACAGATTTGACGTCAAGTCCGTGGGAGATCGCATGGCCTGCTGCAACAGGAGCAGGAAACATTGCACTCCTCAATGTTCACAACACATGAAAATTCTGAACTGTGCTGACCAACCTCTGGCCAGGTGAGCCCTGGTGGAGGTTCATTCATTTCTGCTTTTATTATAATCATAATTATTCCCTAAATAGGTCTGGTCAGGCACAGACTGTATTTATATTTAAGACATTTGCCACATTTATGTATTTTTTCAGAGCTTTCATGATTTACTTATTAACTGCAGAGTATCTTATATATATTATTCACATTTACAGTTTCCGCAAAGAAACGTTGATTCCTGGTTGCTAGCCTGGAAACATCTTTTAAAAGTTAATGTTGAGCCTAAATCTCATGTAATTCATTCAAAACATGGTGTAACACTCTTTAGAGTTGAACTGTTGGAGTTCTGTCAGAGATCATTTCAGATGTTCCTGATACTCTAAACAAACTATCTAAACTACATCATCTGTGCAGTTTTACTGTTGGTACCACATCAGAGGCATGTTACTGTCCACCTCCAGCAGAGGGTGCTGGAGCTGAGGAAGTGTTATTAGGCGGCATTGAGACAGGGACAGGCAAACCGGACGCTAGTAGCGTTTTTCAATTCATTTCAGTGGGGGTCGTGTGTTTCCACACCAGCAGCCCGCAATGCAGGCGTTGCGACAAAAAACGTAGCTTCCATATTCAACTTTTGGCAAATGGAGCCACACGTTAGCTCCAGACACTCAGAAAGACAGCCTGAAATGTCTGAAGCAGAGACTATCCAGGTGGATTCACGGACTAAACTTTGATCATCTACCTGTGAGAATAACAGAGAGCGAGCGCCAGCCTCAATAAAGCAGTAATTAATCAGAGAAATAAAAAGTTATTTCTTTGTTTCACAGTGGTTACATTCAGCAGGTACGCCCACAGCAACCACCACCAGCTCCCCTCGCCCCCTACCACCGGTTGCTGGTTTGCCTGTCCCTGTCTGAACTGGCCTTAGTGGAGTAATCTTGGAGTACTTGTTGGTGAAAGGAGCTAGTGTGCACTGGTACCCGGTTCCTGCTGTTGGATCCGGTCTGTCTTCGCTGGGGCTGAGCTTCCTCCAGCCGTCCATCGGGGTAGGCATGCTTGTAGAAACAATTTGAGCCAAAGGGGCACGTTCCACGGCCCTCATCAAAGTATCGACAAGGTTTACTCCTGAAGAAGACAAGAAGAGAACACGCAGCAGGTTAGACTGTCTCTTCTGACTCAGCACAGGAAACAGCAGACCTCTGTGGAGCTTTTCATTAAATTCAATTTCACTTCAGGACTGCACTGGATGTTGTATCTGCCCACTCCCTTCAGAGCTTCCCACGAATGCCACCCACTCATGCAGCTTCACCATCCCACTCCTGTGATGATTCTGATCACATCCACCCGCTACTGCTTTCTATTTCAAATCTGTCTGCTCCATCCTGCAGGGAAGATAACGGATGTTTAATTTTTGTTCTGCTGATATGCATCTGATGAACAACTTTTAAAAAAGTTGGACTGAAGAGAAGCCTAAAAAAAAAAAGAACAAAAATCTGCTTCAAAACTAAAAAGGTAAAAAAAAAGCTGGAGCAGACACAAAGCAGTCTCAAAGCTCAAAACAATAAGAGTGTGACTGCTGCACTGTGTGCTCAGTGTATGTGTGTGTATCCTGTGTTACCCCATGCCGTCCTTGTATTTCTGGATGAGTTTCTGCTTGTCGTCCTTGTCTTCCACCCAGTACTCGCTTGGGATGACAAAGTTGGATGTGATTCGACACTCTGGGCAAGACCTGCAAATAAAATGTAAAAGAATGAAAAAGTTGTGGTCAGACAGATTTGATTTATTGATCCTGCACAGCGAATTGACAACCTGTTAACCAAGCTCCATCTATCTGCAATATACTGCTGCTTTGTGAAGAGCTGTGTAGTATTTAAACAGAATGAATGTCTGAACATGTGACAAACTATCTTCATTCATCTCACTGTTCTTTACGCGAGTCCATGGAAAAGACAGTGATACGAATTACAACCATGACTGCTAAAGAGTTGGGACGCTGTGTGAAACAGAAATAAACATTATGCAATCATGTGCTAATCCTTTTTGATATATTTACATGCAGACTGACCAAAACCTCAAGAAAAACTACTCACCAAAATGTATCAAATGATTTAGTGCAATGTCCCCTCAATCTAGTAGGGACACAAACATGGATCTAGGGGTGGAGAGGTTCGTCGACGTCATCGATTAAGTCGACTATGTAAATACGTCGACTCGTAAAACGTGCGCCGATGCATCGCGCTCGCATGTCAGCCGGCGTATATGCGGAAGTAAGATGGCTGCTCGCGGTAAAAACAATGGAGGTAGGGGTGGGCGATGTATCGAGTATACTCTGTTCATGTAAATGTTTTAAGCCGTCTGCATTTAATTCTCCGGAGTTTCGCCTGTCACTCACTCCTGGTGCTGCTCACAGCACGCAGCACACTGCCCCGCCCTCCCAGAAAAATCCCCTGCGCGCATGCGTACTTTCTGTATCAAGTGAGGAGAGAAGTGGAGAGCGAGTTAATCAAAGATGGAGACAGACGGCTTGGTTCAGAAGAAAAACAGCTGCGGTCACACCGTCTCCTGTTTTTGTACGTGGTCACGTCAGCTGCTCCAAAATTTAACTTTATGGCAAATACTTTGAGAAAACCGGGAAAGTCAGCGCTAGCTTACTGCAGCGTGTGGACACTTCCGGTTTTCAAAATAAGACGTGGGTGTTAAATGTATTAAACATATTAAACGTTTATAAATAAAATATATAAAATATGAGAATGGTTAAAATTTGATTTAAAAAAGTGTCAAGTATGCCAAGTATAATCCTGCACTGCTTCAATGCTCATATGTATATTATGACATATATTAAAAATTCATAAAAAATATGACAAGTGTTAAAATGCTATAAGGAGTGTGTGTTGTAAAGGCAGCTATTTTTGGTGCATACATTTCATCTTGTTACTTTTGAAACAAAGGTTTTGTTTTTCAAGAGATGTGTTTGAATAAAATCTTGAAATATTAAGAAGACATACTTTTGCTTTTTATTTAGGTAAATTCATTGTCATTAATCAAGTAATTAAAAACCATTGTTAGAATAATTGATAAAAAATAGTTGTTAGATTAATCGACTAATCGAAAAAATAATCGTTAGATTAATCGATAGAAAAATATTCGTTAGATGCAGCCCTACATGGATCATAATCACTTCCCAAACCTTGATCTGACTCACTTGATAATTTTGCTCTCGAACTGCTTGGCACTCCTCCACTTGCGAATGCACTTTAGACAGTAGCAGTGGCTGCAGTTGGAGAGGATGCCAAAACGGCGCTCGCTTGGGTTAGCCTTCTCAAACACCACCTCCATACATACACCACACATCATGTCCTTGCTGCGCTGGATGGCAAATGAAATCTCCATGTCTTTCTCATGGGCCTCAATGCACGCCTAGGAGCGGGAACAGGTAGACCACAACATCTTCTCCACTTCAACAATTATCATCATTATACCACATGTTTTATGTTTAATTCCTTCATTTTTGCTTTATGATCCACCTTATTCAGTATACGGGTGTGTGTCACAGTGAATGCAGTAGGTTGCAGTAACCGTACCTTAGTGTGCTCAGAGCGCTGGGCGTTGTCAGTGGGGTGGAGCACTTGGAGGCCGCACATGTCACACACATCACCGTGGAGATAGGCACAGTTGATTCCGTAGCGGCACTCTCCGACCGCAGCGTATGGACAGAGCTGCTTCCTCAATTCTTTGTTAGCCGGTGCTGCGTCACTGTCAAACTCCTCAATGAGAGGGCCGGAGCTCTCCACCTTCACCGGCTCAGCTGCACACACAGAGGTTCATGCATTATATATTTTTATGTTGCGCCATGTTGACCAGTTCATTGATTTATTTCCACCACAGAGAATGAAACAGGAGACCTTCACTTCACTTCAATTATATAACATCAGTTCACAACTTATGTGTGGTCTGAATGCTGCTTGAAAAATTGAAAAATTGATTATGGAGTGACGCTAAACATGGTAACTGTGGGAGAATCTTCCCATCACTGCTGGTCACTCACCTCGTCCACAGTATGGCTGTCCAGGAACAAACTCTGCAGCATTGACCCAGTCTTGTGCCCCTGTTGACCCGCTGGGTTCTGGGTCTGACGGGCCAACCAGCGAGGCGGAGGGCAGCGGCAGCGTCTGGGAGGTCGGCAACTCTTCGTTCTTTGTTGGTTTACAGTGCTCGAACCTGTGGGACCACATGGAGGATGTTCTGTTACAGTACCAATGATCGACAGGAAGGAGCCAAGTTACAAAACAAGCAAAAATGCAAAAATGAAACGATGAGGAATTCACTTCAAGAGTTGACATGATCCATCTTTCTTTACATTCAAAGATTCTGTTAAGCTTTTAAAACAGGTATAGTCTTACGTATAAAATAAAATTAATTCACCTTTAAAAGATTTGCCAGTTGCTCTTTGCAAACACAACATCCAACATTACATCTAAATGTAAACCTTTAACTTGATCTGCCTTCACCAGACAACCCTGCTAAGAGTTGCCGCAATCCCTGATCCTGTGTGAATCCACACTTAGCTGCTTTTGTAATTTATGAATCAATCAATCATCAGTCACGGTGACAGCACCTTATCAGGTGATTTGTGGTTTCGCTAGATAGTAGATAGGGGCGGTGGGAATCTCATTCATCCATTCATGTGCGTCACTAATTAGATGACAAGGTATTTGGCTACCTTAAGAGAGTCATAGTTACTCCCACCATTCACCCACACTTTATTGAATGGGCAGAAATCACATCGTGTCAACATTTGTTTTAATTAAACAGTCAGAATTGGGAAAGATTTGTTGGATTCCCTGTCTTGGTTGGCACCTACTGATTTCAAACTGCAGTGTGAAGGTGTTGGCCTTCTAAAACTACACTTTGTCCAAACCAAACTTCCATATAATTAGAGCTTTGTTATTGTTGTATACTTGGTCCTTTTATATGACCACTATAAAGGAGGAAACAGGAGACCCAGGGAAGTTGCGCTGCTGTTGTATTTAACCTTCAACTCAGGACATAGAACTACAAAACGTCACTACGCAACACATAACTTGAGAGGGGCGTAACCGCATCCCTGAAGGGACAAACTAGGGCGGTCAATACATAACATATCCCTCCCCCTTTACCTTTAATGTCTTTTTAAATAAAGTCAAACATCTTAATAGCTCTGCATTCTTACTTCAAGTCTCTGCTCCAAATACACAATATATAATGAACCTTTAATTAACATGTCAGGGCTATAGAACGCTTGCCTTAACTACAGAGAGAGGGTAGACTACCTCAATCCGGACTGAACCCTGGGGATTATTCTGCCCCAATGTGAAGGGTTAGTCGCTATACTACAATAGCAGTCTCTCAGGGGGTCGTCTGTTCCGTCTGGGGTAAGTACGACCTGTGGATAAATCAGTCACCGTGTCTCTTGGTGAGGACTGACTGAGTCTTGGGCTGGGAGTGATGTCTGGCATATAGGCACCTGGACAGACGTAGGTGTGCCTGAAACACTGTCCACTCCCGAAGGTTGCTGCTGTGGCTCTTCTGGTGACTGATGTTGCTCCTGATGGACCTCCGGCACGGGAACAAGAAATGGTTCCTGAGAGGAGTCATCACACAAACCTGAAGTGTGGAGCAATTGATCGACATGTCTTCTCCAGATAAGATGATCACTGGTTTCCACTGTGTATGAAACAGGACCTGTTTTGGCAACAACTGTTGCAGGTGTCCACTTAACTCCCCTGGTGTAGTTCCGGGCGAGCACTTTAGCTCCAGTTGTGAAACTTCTGATCTTTGCTTTTGCTCGTCTTTCCATTTGAGCTCTCTGCTGCCGGTGAACAACCTCTTTAGTCTTTTGTGGTCTCAGAAGATCAAGTCGAGTGCGGCGCTGTCTCTTGAACATAGACAAGCAGGAGACACCCTTGTTGTAGCATGAGGTGTATTTCTGTATGACAACAAAAATGCACTGAGGCGTCGGTTGAGGGACTGTGTGCCTTGAGAGGATTTGAGAGCTTGCTTCATAGTTTGTACAAATCTTTCAGCAAGCCCGTTTGTAGCTGGGTGATAAGGCGCAGACTTGATATGCTGAATACCATTCTCTTCCATGAATGTCTTGAACTCTTCAGACACTAGCTGTGGGCCGTTATCACTGACAAGTTGTTGTGGTAGACCAAAACGGCTGAAGATGGACCTTAGCTCTTCAATGGTCTTCTCTGAAGAGGTGCTCTTCATCACAGCAACCTCTGGCCATTTGCTATGAGCATCAATTACCACTAAGAACATGTGGTTGTCCAGTGGTCCAGCAAAGTCTATGTGGACTCTTTGCCACGGTTCTTCAGGCCAGTCCCACGAATGTAATGGTGCCAGCTGTGGGAGGTTTCTCAATTTCTGGCAGTCCGAACAGGATCTTGCTTTATCCTCTAGATAACAGCAGAGCCCATCGCTGCATACGGCTGGCTGCCAGCGATGGAATGCCAGTGTGAGAACCAAAGATGGAGGTTAGAGGTCGATGGTCCGTCAGCAGCGTGAATTTCCTGCCGAAGAGATTGATGGAATTTCTTTACTCCAAACACTACAGACAGTGCCTCACGCTCAATCTGTGCGTAATTGCTTTCCGCTTTGCTCAGTGTCCTTGATGCAAAGGCAATTGGTCTCTCGTCTCCAGATGGCATGATGTGAGACAGCACTGCACCCACCCCATACGGTGAGGCATCACATGCCAGCTGAAGTGGCAACTTGGGGTCAAAGTAGGCGAGAGCCTCAGATTTGGCGAGGGCTGTCTTTACATCTTTGAAAGCCGTCTCACATTTGGCTGTCCATTTCCATGTTGTCGTTTTGTTAAGCAGGTCATGTAGCGGCTTTAGCTTGTTGGCAAGGTTAGACACAAATCTTGCATAGTATGTCAGCAAGCCAAGGAAAGACCTCAACTGACTCACATTTTTAGGAGATGGAGCCTCCACAATAGCCTTTACCTTGGATGGTGCTTTGTGGAGACCTGTGCAGTCAATGACATGTCCCAAGTACTCAACAGATGGTCTGAAAAACTCACACTTGTCTTTCCGAACTTTCAAACCATACTCCTCCAGTCGTTGTAGTGTTGCATCCAAATTCTTTAAGTGTGACTGCTCATCTGGTCCTGTGATGAGCAGATCATCCAGGTAGCACTGAACCCCCGAGAGACCACTGAGGATCTGGTCCATTGCTCTTTGGAACAGTGCTGGGGCAGAGGTGATCCCAAAAGGGAGCCTCTGGTACCTGTACAGTCCTTTGTGTGTCACTATAGCCAGCAGCTCCTGTGACTCATGTTCCACATGCATTTGAAGATATGCTTGAGATAAATCTATCTTACTAAACTTCTGACCTCCAGCCAAACATGAGAAGAGGTCATCGATGAGGGGTAATGGGTACTTTTCTGTTGTCAAGACCGGATTTACAGTTACTTTAAAATCACCGCAGATTCTTGGAGCTCCGTCCTTTTTCATGACGGTGACAATGGGTGTAGCTTATTCACTTGTGCTTACAGGTTCCAGGACCCCACTCCACTAACGTTCCTAATTCTGCCTCCACTTTCGGTCTGATGGCATATGGGACAGGTCTAGCTTTTAGGCAATTGGGTGTGCTGCCGGGTTTAACTGTCAGCTTAACCATGATGTCTTTCATGCTGCCAAGCTCTCCATCAAAAACCTGGGGATACTTCTTTAAGATCTCCTGCAGGGGGCTTGTTTTTCCATCCATAACCAAGAACACTTCTGACCAGTTCAGCTTGATTCTTTTTAGCCACCTGCGACCTAGCAGGGCTGGACGTTTTCCTGAAATGATGTACAGTGGAAGAGTCTCTTTTTGCTTGTTGTATTCCACTGTCACATTTACAGCTCCTAACACTGGGACAGGCTCACCAGTGTACGTCCTTAATTTAAGCTTGGTCTCTCTGAGAGCAAGGTGTTGCAGTTTCTCCTTGTATACAACTTCTGATACCATGGATACACGTGTACCAGTGTCTACCTGCATCCGCACTGGTTTATTCTCAAGTAGTGGCGTGACCCAGTAACCATCATCATCGTTTTCCAAGACAGATAAAACATGCACAGTATCCTCATCAGACTCACAATCACTCTGCTCATCCTGTTCATGTTCCATCTTGTTCACGTGTTTCTTTTTGTTTCTGTGAAAGCCACCTCTCTTTTCCTCCTTGAACGGCTTGTGTGTCTGAGTCTTCTTGCTTCTACAGGCACGTTCGATGTGGCCTTTCTTACCACACTGCCTACAGTCCAAATCCTTACACCAACACTCTGGTGCCTGATGCCCTGCTTTTCCACAACGGTAGCACAGCTGGCTAGTTGTTGTTTTCTTGGTGGATTGGGACACCTTATGCACTTGGGTTGATGCACTTAGCTGCTGTGCTTCTCTGGCAGCCATTTCCATTGATGTGCTGATCTCAATGGCATTATCCAGTCTCAGGTTAGCTTCAGTCAGTAACCTTTTCTGAGTAGCCTCACTACGTAGACCACACACCAGCCGGTCGTGTATGGTGTCATTGAGTGAAAGTCCAAATTCACAATGTTCAGATAACTGTTTTAGTACAGCTACAAACTGTGAAACAGATACCCCCTCTTCCTGGTTCCTCTTATGGAATCTGAATCTTTCTGCAATGAGCAGTAGCTTCGGTGAATAGTGATCCTTTAATATTTTCACTATTTCATCATAGGACTTGTCTCCTGGCTTGGCAGGTTGCACTAGACTGCGCAGTAGGTTGAATGTTTTTCCCCCCATGACACTTAAAACGATGGTACAATAACATCAGCTTTGATGTTGTTAGCAAGGGCAAAATACTTAAACCTTTCTGTGTATGAACTCCACTGTTCTGTATTTTCTTCAAACGGTCCAATATGTCCGACCAGCGCAGCCATTTTGAGAATATTCCTTCAGGAATTTGCTTTCCCTTGTGCAAACTTTATCCTGGTCGGCAGCACTTATTGTCCTTTTTTTCCTTTTTTTTCTTTACTGCATTAGCAGAGCTGCCAACTCTCACGCTTTCACCGTGTGACACACGGTTTTGCCCGTCTCCACGCGCACTCACGCCACACATCCGATTTCTTATGCTAAAGAATCATCTGGGCCGAGACACGTTCGTTCCTTTGCAACTCCGCAACGGTAGATGGTGCTGTGAAGTGCCAGCCGAGTATTCGCTGCCTACCCGTCTGCGACAGAAGAAGAGTTACAAGGAGTCAAGCGCGGTGGATAATTTCTGAAGACCCTCCATTATCAACAGAAAATTCAAGGTATGTTACAATTAGTGGTGGGCCGTTAAACTCAGTTGTCTACATGAGGGAACTTCTTGTTAACTTCGTGTAACGTTATGCGTGTTCAAAACAGAAGTTCAAAACCATTGTTTATTTAGTGTTAGGCTTTATCTTTTTAGCAATTTGAACTGGTAAGATGTACAGTATTCCAAATGATTTGACATTAAGACAGAAAATAAAACATAGACATAGACTGAGAGTAAACCAACCCTTTGAATTCTTTAAGGTTACAAAGATGTCTCGGAAAAGGCTAATGCCAGGCCCAGGGCAAAAAAGAAATATTTTATTTGATCTGAAGTCAGGAACAAGTCAGGAACACCCAGAACAGCCAGATCAAATTAGGCCTATAGAAACACTGGAACAACAGACTGAGGGAAAACAAACCGGACAGAGAGAGATGGAGAGAGAGCAACTGATACAGGCGCAAGAGACACATGCAGTGCAGGTCATTGAAGAACATGCAGAGGGACAGGCTGAGGCAGGAGGATTGCAGATCATGGAAGAAGACACAGAGGGACAGAATGAGGCAAGCACTTCACCAGTCCAGCAGGGCCAGAGGAGTCGTGCTCTGGATGGAGCAGCAACATACAGAGCTCATTTTAAGAATGAGTGGACCACTTCATGGCCATTTATAACAAGGACGAGCCTCAACACACACTATTGGTGTGCAATCTGCAGAATTGAAAACTCATGTTGCCACCAGGGTGTGACAGATGTAGTGCGCCACATTAAAAGCAAAGGCCATCAAGAGAAGCAGCGAGCTCTTCAGTCCACTGCCACAATTTCACAGTTTGCAATGCCTGTTCCCTCTGTTGGGGTGATGTCACCTCAAGAGGTTAAGGTATGATATGTGTAGTCCTGTCAAGGTTCAGCCAAGAGTTTTGTCTTGTTGGTAATGGTTGATAGTTTTGTGGTTTGTATTTCAGTCGACTGCAGTCCAGTTTTCTTAATTTGAGATCTTATTGCTGAATGAATTTTCTACCTGTGTTTTTGAGGATTAATAATTCTTATTTTTTTTACAGACAAGAAGGGCTGAGGTAAAAATAACAGCCGGATTGGTTAGTCATAATGTACCTTTATCCTTTGCTGACCACCTGGGCCCTCTCCTAAAAGACTGTTTTGGAGATTCGAAGACAGCGCAGGACTACGGGTGTGCCAGGACTAAGTCATCCTGCATTGTCAATGAGGCACTTGCGCCTTATTTTGTAAAAGAGCTTGTGAAGGAGCTCAAAAACAGCCCATATACCCTTGTTACAGAGGGATCAAATGACACAGGTATTTCACAAAGTATTTAGATCTTCTGCAAAACAATTCGTTGAACATGTACATTTGATTAATTCTAACTTGTTATTACAGGAGTTCAAAAGATGAACCCGCTTACTATCCGGGTCTTCATGGGAAGCAAAGTCGTCCACCAGTTTTTAGGCATGTGCACAACAAGTGGGAAGACATGTGGGACCGCAAGCGAGATTTTTGCCAAAATGAACTCCACCTTAGAGGAGCATTGTATCCCTTGGGAGAACTGTGTTGGTCTCTCGGTTGACAATGCAGCTGTAAACACTGGGTCACGCAATTCAATCGCCTCTAGGGTGCTCCAGAAACACCCCAACACCTATAATCATGGTTGTCCTTGCCATGTGGCTCATAACACTGCCAAAGCTGCAGGAGGGGGATTTTATAAAGTGAGTTAAGGCCTGATTTATCTTAACATGTAACTTTTTATTTGTGTCCTAATTGCATTGACTGAATGTATTATGATTTGATCAATACATTGCAGGTGTCTGGTTTTGATTTAGAGGACATGGTAGTGGACACGGTTACTGGTTCAAAGGTAGCACAAACAGGAAAGGATACCTGGCAGGTATGTATGTTTGATGCTTTATAAGTGTAATATTGAAACGCAAAGCTTTATAATATATATTATATGTTTGAAACAGAGTTTTGTGAGCTGCATGAAGCAGAACACATGGAGGTCTTCCTGCACATCTCAGTTCGCTGGCTAAGCCTTGAACTCTGTGTGACCAGGATCCTGGAGCTTTATGAACCTCTGGCGAGCTATTTCAAATCTGAGAGTATGGTCATCTGTTTTCAGTTTCATTATAATAGTAATTAGTACTGTACTGTGCATGGATGGATTGTTACTCACATACTTATTGACAGCCTCTTGTTTGTGTTATTCAAGATGAAAATCAGGCCAGATTCAAGAGGCTTGTGCAGGCATTTACTGACCCCATGAGCGAAGTCTTCTTTCAAGCCACCATACCAACCTTCACCAATTTCAACTTGCTTCTGCAGAGAGAGGAGTCAGCAATATATTTGTTACATGATGAGGTGGGTTTGAATATTTTTTTTCTCCATCATGTGTGTCTTCCTGATATCTACAGGGATCTAATACTATTGTAAATATCTGTCATAGATGGTGAAATTCATACGCAAGCTGTGCTCCAGATTTATGCTTCCAGCGGCTCTGCAAGGCCATGAGGATCCATATGAAATGGCCTATAAAGGTGCCTGTGTAAGGTTTATGGTAGTTCCGCCAATAGTGAGCCTCTGTTTGGATCCCATACCCTATGTGTCAAGCTGATGTTACTGTTTCAGTATGTTATACCATTTATGTTAACCTGATGCTGTATCTTTACAGGAGAGAGGTTGAACATTGGGTTCACAACCAGGGCTAAGCTTAACCGACTCCTGGACGAGGGTGACATCTCCCCACAACAGGTGGATACATTTCATGAAGCAGTTTTGGGTTTCCTTACAAGTGCTGTGGACTATGCACTTAAGAAGCTTCCACTTAAAGAGCCACTGATAAAACACACACAATTTGTTGATGTGCGAAGGAGAGCTGAAAGTGGCATTGAAGATGCCCTCTACTTTGTTGAAAGGTTAGTTTTTTCTTAAATTGCTGTCAGTATCATATTCACTAAAATGTTCTTTTTATGGTATGTTCACTCCTTACTGCTGCTGGTTGATGAAACTTTATCTAAAATGCAACAACTAGTAACTCTGTTTTAATAAATACTGTAGGTTTCCTCATCTCCTTCCGTACCATGGGCCAGAAAAGCACGATCAATTGGCTGAAGAGTTTCTGAATTATCAGACTATGCCACTGACCTCCATTCAGGACGACACTGAGATGGAAAGCTTCTGGGCGGAAATGGCAACACGTAAAAATAAGGTACACATTTTATTTGTCTTACAGGTGTGGCTTGGCTATTTCTGTTGCTTTTATCTGAACTTTGTTACTGTATACTTACAAACAATAATTATGGAAATATAAAAATATGTGGGGTATGTGTTCCCCTTTTGTCTTGGGTCATCTTCCATAGGTGACAGGAGCCAAAGAGTTTGAGAGGCTTTCTGCCATCGCCAAGCTGGTCCTGGTGTTGCCCCATTCCAATGCAAATGCGGAGAGGGTGTTCTCAATGGTGTGCCTGAACAAGACCAAGACAAGAAATAGCCTTGCACTGGATGGCACCCTGTCCTCCATAATGGTGACAAAGATGGCCAACCTGGAACCCTGCTTCAGATGGGAGCCCCCTACAGAGATCATCAAGGCCCCCAAGAAGGCCACAGGACAGTACAACATTGCCCACAAATCTTAGCTGGATCTTTGCACTGGATGGCACCCTGCTCTCCATAATGGTGACAAAGATGGCCAACCTGGAACCCTGCTTCAGATGGGAGCCCCCTACAGAGGTCATCATGGCCTCCAAGAAGGCCACAGGCCAGTACAACATTGCCCACAAATGCTTATGCTTATGAGCCATTGTGTTATTTTAAAGCACTTATTAATAGTGTTAAAGTTGAAGCACGTTTATTTGTTGCACTTTATTTGTTTTGTTTGTGGGCTTTGAATAATACATTATTTCTCCCCAACTAATCTTGTGTCATTTTTAATGTTCTTAATTAACAATATACTTAAATATACTTACATCTTCAGTGAAGAATTAGTGGAATATCATTGACTGTAATCACAATTTCAATACCGACTTAAACACAATCCTGTAATATAATAAGCCTATATTAAAATAAGGCTATATTAAGGATATATTAGGGTACAGTCATTTAGGGAAAATATTCAGCTCAAGTTTAGAAAGCAGTACAAGTCATGATCAGATGAGCATGAATAAGAATAAGGTATTGGACATCTTTAGCATGCCACCCAAAAATCCACTTGAATGCAAAAAATCACATCTACTTGATCCAAAATGTCTTGGGGTGGACCTTTAGCTGTCTTTGCTTCACATAATGTAACTAATCTTGTCCATCTCTAATAGGCCGCCTCTATCAGTGGCTTTTGGCCCAACAAACCACCAGAATGCACAACATGGGTAAAACGCATATGTGGCTGTGTGCGGGGCGTTTTGGTCAACCCCGACAGAATCTCACTCCAAGATTTTTTTAAAAGTTGGCAGCTCTGCATTAGTGTCTTTCTGTCGTGCCACACAGTCCTGCCTTTACCCGACTACTCCAGTCTCCTTTCCCCCGTAGCAGCGCTGTCCTCCAACACAGCACAGTCTAGACCACACCGGAGCCGCTAGCTTGCGCCGCAGGTAGCCACACCGTCGCGACGTACGCGCGCCAAATTAGCTCATTAAACTCTGACTTTCCGCCGAAAAAAAACAAACAACAAACGTGAGGCCGTACCTCGTCGCCAGTTTTGTTGTATACTTGGTCCTTTTATATGACCACTATAAAGGAGGAAACAGGAGACCCAGGGAAGTTGCGCTGCTGTTGTATTTAACATTCAAATCAGGACATAGAACTACAAAACGTCACTACGCAACACATAACTTGAGGGGGGCGTAACCGCATCCCTGAAGGGATAAACTAGGGCGGTCAATACATAACAGTTATGTTTCTGTCAATTATTTCTTTACTGTGAGTTCACCTTTTAATGTCTACACTGCTTGGTCCGAACTCTTTGGTTTTAGGATTCTGCATAACTTTAAGCCTTAATATCATTTGAACAGGTGAGTTCTATAAAAATTCAGTACAGTGGTCATGAACGGGGAAATTAACTATAGAGACCAAAAAAATGGAGGTTAGTCAAAAAATTGACTGACTGGCTGCTGTCTCGTGGATTTCTATCGTGTGACAGAAGAAGAAGTCACAAATCCAGTTCCAGTGTGTGTTGGACGTGTATCTGGACCTGTATCTCATCTGTCAGTTGAACGGACGGACGGACAGACAGACATGTCCTGTAAAAAGTGCATAAACATCATAACACTGACACAGATATATCTAGGATAGGCCGATATCAGATATATCAGTCAGGCTCTATTACTAAATATGTGCAACACAGCATCTTCAGACTACTGATGCTATGACTGAACCCTTACAAAAGTACTTTAATAAACAGTTCATAAGACAGTACCAAGTCAAAAAGTCCAAAGTTAATCATTGCCACATGCACTAGACCTCCACATTGTTCATAGTGCTGTCAAACACTATCTAGTGGAGTCTCCCTCGATTTACTGTTTAAGAGGTTTCATCATATTGAGATACTCATCATGGCTCTGAAATGACCTCAGATGAAGTGAAGTGAATGTTCGGCTCACTCATTCAGTTAAGTGTCAGTTAGCTGGTTAGATCTAAACTTCACAGTCCCCCTGTGTTTGTCCTCATGGACTGAATGACCACACCTTGTTTCTGTGGACAAAAGAATCATCAGTGTTGGACTCATGAAATATGTATTCTGAGGTGTTTTTAGGAAGTTTTTAGGAGTCACTGCTGTTGTTACAGCTGACCGAACTCTCAAGTGTTATGTCTAGACAGCACCCAGGTCAGTTTGAACACATTGTTTACAACTTCCTGTGACACAGTTTGTGCATCAGTGCTGACACTGCAGCAACATGTTTAGCCTGTCCCAACTGTTTAAAGAGGTATAATATGTAAGATATTCACTGTATTAAATCATAAAATGAATATGCTTTATCATCAGTTCTTAAGGAAACATGCTAAGTTGAAATACTTGCTTGTAGACAAAACCTAGACAGCCAAAATGTGCTTATTTAGAAATTTACCACACAGCTCGTCTCTCTGTTTATGTTTTGGCCTTTGGAATTCTGATCAATTAGTTCTGTGTTCGATATCCGGGGTTGCCAAGTATGAAACAAATTTGCAGTAAACACGGCACTACAATGATGGAAGCAAGCGAGCGCAGCAGTTTGACAGAGTTGGACTAGACTTGAGAGACAGAAACAGGCATAGAAAACACACACACACACACACACACACACACACACACACACACACACACACACACACACACAGGATGTAACCGCTATGAAACAATCTCCCTCAGTCTGATTTCCCATGTATGTATATCGACCAGTGCTCGCTCTCTCTTTCTCTCATTACAAACCAAACTAAACTTCTTTGTGTTACTAGTTTACAGTGTAAATTGTGAGTCAGACTCAGATTTAGAAGCTGATTCATAAAATAAAAAAGCCAGAACACAACAGGCAGAGTACCAAAGTTTAGATTCACGTTACGTTTTGCTCGTCCTGCCCTAGTGAAGGTTCAGCGGCATCAACCTAGCCCCTGCGTGAGTCAGTTCACCGTTTGGAATTTAATCTTACATTATTGTACCTTTAAGTCCTGTGTAAAACAAATTGGCATCAAAGAAACCGCCCTAAGCGGGTTTAAGTCGTATTTCTTAGATCGATCTCAGTTTGTTCACATCAATGATGAATCCTCCATGCATACCAAAGTTTGTCATGGAGTCCCACAAGGTTCTGTACTAGGACCACTTCTATTTAGTTTATATATGCTTCCTTCAGGGAACATTATTAGAAATTACTCCATTAATTGTCACTGTTATGCTGACGACACAACTATATTTATTTATCGATCAAACCTGATGAAACCAATCAGTTAACTAAACTCCAAGCATGCCTTAAGGAGACAAAAAGTTGGATGACCTACAATTTCTTGTAATTGGACCCAAACACCTCAGAAACTCCCTTCTAGAGACTTTACATTACATTACATTACATTATATTGCATTTAGCAGACGCGTTTATCCAAAGCGACTTACAGAGGAGGACATAAGCTGAAAAGGTGTAAAGGAGCACAGAGTAGTTTGTTAGTTTTGTTAGGCAGGGAAGCATTCTCGAAACAGAAATGTTTTTAGAAGTTTTTTGAAGGTAGAAAGGGATGTTGCAGTTCTTGTAGCCGTTGGTAGGTCATTCCACCATTTGGGGACGACCACAGAGAAGAGTTTAGAGTGACCTCGCTTTGTGAGAGGCGAGGGTACGACTAGACGGTTTGTATTAACTGAGCGTAACGCCCTGGTCGGGACGTGAGCCTTGATTAAGACGCTGAGATAGGCAGGGGCAGATCCTGAGGTGGATCTGCCCCTGCAGTTACTTTAGTTACTTAGTTACTTTAGATGGGATCACCCTGGCCTCCAGTTTCACTGTAAAGAATCTGGAGTTGTCTTTGATCAGGATTTGTTGTTTAACGTCCACATAAAACAAATTACGATGATTGCATTTTTCCACTTACGAAACATCGCTAAAATCAGACGCATCGTCTCTTAAGTGGATGCAGAAAAAGTCTACACATTTGTTACTTCTAGGCTGGACTATTGTAACTCTTTGTTATCAGGCTGCTCCAATAAGTCTCTTAGGGCTTTCCACTAATTCAGAATGCTGCTGCACGTGTTCTGACAGGAACCAAGATCAGAGATCACATCTCTCCCATTTTGGCTTCCTTGCATTGGCTACCTGTTAAATCTAGAATAGAATTTAAAATTCTTCTCCTTACTTACAAAGCTCTTAATGGTCAGTCAATACATTCCATTTCACGCGGCCCTGCTGACTAACAGGATAGCCCATACTCCCTCACGCAGCTGAAGAGTAAGGAGGTGTGTCAATTGGTGTTCAAAAACAGTGAGTGTGGAGTTTACCCGCACTCGGTGTAATGTATAGCGACATCTAGTGGTTGCAGTTCCAACTGTTGATGTGTTTGGGCGGATGCTTTTACCTGCCGGACTTACTTTGTACGGATGTTGTTTTAACTGGTGAAGCTGAGCTGGTGAGTTGTGTATTCAAAATGTTTGCAACTTATGTTTATTGACATAAATGTTATATTTGTGTATTATACAGTTAATATGCGTGAGTCGCTAATACTGTGTTTTGTTTTATTTGTCATTTCAGTTGATTACCTGGCTGACTGGCTGGCAATCGACACGTTTACTATGAAGTGCTAATTAGCATGTCTGTATGATGTAGCCATACTCGTGCTATTAAAAACACATAAAAAGTAATCGGACGTCGGCCTGAGTGTTACACTGCTTCACAGTTAAAACCCCCTATTCGGAGGGAAGTATTAGACTAAAGTAGTTAGTCGAGTATATCCGAACAGTAATCAACACTGCCAGCCGGCCCCATGACGGAGAAGCGGAGGCCGCGCAGTAAACGCAACAGGAAGCTAGCGAGGAAGAGAGCCGACGGAGAGTCCGACGGGGTGACAACGCTTCGGACCCGGATCAAAGCTTCAACGGGAGTCTTCGCTTGGTCTGTGACTGTGTTTAAGTGACTTTTATTGAGACTACTTAGCGCGGCGGCATAGGATAAGCCGTTCGTCGCAAATGTGTTAGCGTGGTGGCTAACCGCTAGGCTACCGGAAGTAGTGTCGTCGCCATCTTGGTGAGGGCACGGGAAACCGGAAGTGCAGTCGGTCACAGAAGGCTGACCTCAAAAAAGAAAATAAAAGCACGGATCAGCATGGCGGACTGTGGAGAGCTAAAGAAAAAGCAAACACCATTGATTTCAACTTGGACCTTTTAAATAAACATGACCTCTTACTTGAACTGAGTGCCCTCAAAAGCAGTTATGAAGACATCTGTAATGTCAGTTTTGATTACATTGCTGTGATGGAGGAGGAGGCAAGTGATTTTGACCGGGACATAACTGATGTGAGGAAAAGGCTGCAGGAGTGCCGCACAAAGTATCAGGACACAGAGGTGAAGACAAAAATAGCATTGTGGTCCCGCTGTGCTTCAGATCCATTTAACAACCAAAAGGCTGACCTCAAAGACGTGTTTGATCGGGCTGCAGCTCTCCAGTCGAGCCGTATGACTCTTGACCAGTATGAGTTGGTGCGCTCGGCGATAGAGGCCAGGATGGAATCACTGGAGGAGTTTGTGCGGTACTGGGACCGTCACGTCCCGGCAAAGGAGGTCGAGACCATGCAGGCCTGCCTCAAAGAGCACAAAGAAAGGAGCAAAATGACTATGGTTGCTCTGGCGAACCACATGCGCCAGAGCGAAAGGACGGTGCATGTTGACCTGGCAAGCGGTGATGAGGCCGAGGGGGACGCTGACGTTGGAGACAACGGCAGAAGCAGTGTGGTCGGAGGAGGAACGACCACCGCTGCTCAACCAAGTGGGACTGTGGACGGTAATGGCATCGGTGGCAGGGCACATGATGATGTTGTGCAGGGGGCAGGTGCAGACTTAACCACCAACCCAACCACTGTAGTGACTGGCGGTGCATCTGACAGTCGTGCGAGCCGTCCTGAGGGGCCAGAAAGTACGGGCGCCCTATCAGGGACTCCCCAAGCACCACCACGGGGACATCCACCACAGTGGGCCATGAGCTCGACGTTTGTACCCGGCTTCACTAGTACGCCACAGCAGCCACGTGGAGCGGGACAGAGCACTACAGCTACCTCTCAGGGGTCTTTCATCGGGCCCAGAATAGCACTTGCACCTTTAAGCCTACCAAAGTTTTCGGGTAACAGGAGAAACTATTGGCGATGGAAGAGTAACTGGGTGACCCTCCAAGCATTAGCTGAACCCACGGGCTCCCCAGAGTGTAAACTTTTTCACCTGCTTGACAGCATCAGTGATGCGGTGAAAAGTGAACACAGACTGTCTCATTGTCGTACTGCAGACAAGGTCTTTCGGGTTTTGGAGGATTGTTATGGGGACATGTCGCAGATAGCAGACGACATTGTACTCGAGCTACACGACTTACAAGCTGTGCACAACAATCAACCAAGAGAAGCATTGCAGTTGATCCAAGCAGTGGAGAGGGCGCTGTTGGACCTGATAGACTTGGGTTGTGAGGACGCCATAAAGAACCAGTTGGTGATCCGATCACTTGAAAGTAAGCTGCCGGACAGTATGAAAGAAAGGTGGCTTTTGTACCGGTGCGATGTGGCCAGGAATGTTAACCCACGCAACCGGTTTGACAAACTATGGCAGTTCCTGAGAGATCAGAAGGCGGTCAAACTCTGCCAGAGCGGGTGAACTAGGCCCCCGCGAAAAGCCGAAGGAAAGAACAGGGGACCGACGGCAGAAGAGGCGTTCATTTACCAGGACGACGGCAAGTGAGACAAGAGGTGAATCATCGCAAGATCTTTGCAGTATGTGTGGTGAGGAGGGACACACTGGTCGTCTGTACCGCTGTAAGACATTTAGGAAGGCCAACCCTTCAGAGCGGAGGGCTCAGGTAAAGAAGATAAGAGCCTGCCCCAAATGTCTCGACCTCCATGGTAGAGAAAGCCCATGCATAAGAAACTTTTTGTGTCGCAAGGACGAATGTAAAAGAGGTGGTGACCCACCAGACCACCACTTCTTCCTGTGTCTCAAGTCTCCAGCTAAGAAAGACACAACCAAGGGGGAGAAAAGGAGAGAACCCCGTGGTCCGACCGAGGAACAAGAGGTCGTGTTTGCTAGTCTAGGTCTGACTCCAGAGCAGCTGGAAGCTGTCCGTAGCTGTCCTAACCCTAACCCTAACCGGCCTCTTGTTGTGCTATGGCCGGGTCTAGTCCGTGGATGAAAGAAGACGTGGGGTCCCGCTGATACCCTACGGGGAGAGGATCAGCACCCTCCTTGCGGAGGAAGCCCACCGTGTCAACCATGAAGGCGTTTCCGGTACCCTCCTGCGGATGAGGAGAAGGGCCTGGGTGGTGCAAGGTCCTAGAGTTGCCCGCAGGGTCATTGACTCGTGTATGCATTGCCGGAAGCGTAAGGCCAAGTTGTGCTCTCAAGTAATGGGTGATCTCCCATCTGTACGCACCGGACCAGCAGCGCCATTTGAGTACACGACTCTAGATCTGTTTGGTCCTTATGTAGTCAGGGACGTTGTGAAGCGGCGCACAAAGAAGAAGGTCTGGGGCGTAGTTTTTAGTTGCATGGCCTCAAGAGCGATCCATGCAGATCTGGTTGAGGACCTATCAACTGAAGGCTTTCTCAGAACCTATCAGCGTTTCACAGCCCTGAGGGGTCATCCCAGAAAGCTCTGGTCCGACCAGGGAACCAATTTCGTGGGGGCCAAACCTGCGCTGGAAGATCTGTACAGTTTCCTGGCAGAGATCGACAAAAAGGAAGTCCAAAGGCAAGCAGTTGTGGCTGGGACTGACTGGGTGTGGGAGTTTAGTCCGGCAGACTCACCACATCGGAATGGGGCGGCAGAGGCAGCTGTCCGTGTGTTAAAGAGGTCCTTGAGCAGTATTGGCGAAGGGGGCGGCTTGACAACCCTGGAGTTCCAGACCCTATTGTACCTGGCCGCCAATCTTTCCAATGAGAGGCCGATCAGAGCCAGGGCTCAGGTTCAGGAGGATATGGTGGACGTTGTAACTCCAAATTCCCTGCTGTTGGGTCAGGCAGGGCCCAGAGGTGACACCCAGGGGTTTGAATTCCCTACCTACCCATTCAGTCGTCTGCGAGCGGTCCAGGTGGAGGTGGATAAGTTTTGGAGGCGTTGGAGCCAATTGGCGGGACCTCACCTGTACGTTCGACAGAAGTGGCATGCTCCAGCCAGGAATGTCTCTGTTGGAGATCTGGTATGGGTGGCGGACCAAGACGCCCTCCGGGGGCGTTTCAGGCTGGGTCGTGTGGAGGAGTCGTGTCCAGATGATAAGGGTGTCGTCCGAGATGTCAAAGTGAGGGTTTGCCATAGTCTTCCCATCGGCCAGTCCCCAGCAAGGGAGGACAAGGAACCGTATCCTACCACCATCCTACACAGGGACGTCAGGAGGCTGGTGGTGTTGCTGCCAGTGGAGGAACAGGAGGGGGGGTTTATTTGCTCCTCTGAATGCCTAAGTGTTGAACCTACGGACACTTGAATGCAGGACTCAGTCCAAAACTCTGTGTTGAGCAGTTATTCTGTGTCTCTGTTTATGACCCTAAAGGTTTTGCATGTTCTGTGCACTGTATTGTTGTAATAATAATAGTTATTGTGGCCTACTTAGTCAGACACATAGCCCAAGTGGGAGGTGTGGAGTTTACCCGCACTCGGTGTAATGTATAGCGACATCTAGTGGTTGCAGTTCCAACTGTTGATGTGTTTGGGCGGATGCTTTTACCTGCCGGACTTACTTTGTACGGATGTTGTTTTAACTGGTGAAGCTGAGCTGGTGAGTTGTGTATTCAAAATGTTTGCAACTTATGTTTATTGACATAAATGTTATATTTGTGTATTATACAGTTAATATGCGTGAGTCGCTAATACTGTGTTTTGTTTTATTTGTCATTTCAGTTGATTACCTGGCTGACTGGCTGGCAATCGACACGTTTACTATGAAGTGCTAATTAGCATGTCTGTATGATGTAGCCATACTCGTGCTATTAAAAACACATAAAAAGTAATCGGACGTCATCCTGAGTGTTACACTGCTTCACAGTTAAAACCCCCTATTCGGAGGGAAGTATTAGACTAAAGTAGTTAGTCGAGTATATCCGAACAGTGAGTGAGATTGAAAGCGAATGAGAAGTTCCGACGAGAAGCAGCAGCACATAATGTGCAAGATTTGCTACAAGGTAATAGCTGCTTCTCTTGGTAACACTACAAATTTATTTAACCATCTCAAACAAAAGCACAAAGTCACTCATGACAAATGAATAAAGAAACAAAAAGACAAAGCCAGTGCCACAACCAGCAAGACGTCAACACAAACTCAGTCATCGATCACAGACACATTGTTTAATGCGACTCCATATCCGACAAGTTCGGAGAGGCACAAGACATTAGGCTACGTTTACACATAGCTGGGTATGATGAGAAACGAATATTTCCCTCCCTCCGTTTTCCAAAATAACATCTTGCACATAGCATCGTTTTCAACCTGCATAAATACGCCATGGAGCGCCATCATAACTACGCCAAGCCTATGGGCGGCTTGCTTCCATGATCATCGTCATAGCGAAAGGTAAACATTGGTCGCACTTTAGACGCATCAGCTGCCTAAAACTCGATTCATTTTCAGAGACGAATTCACCATCTGCGTGTAAAAGATAGATACAAACGAAGGGAAATGTCTCCATTTTAAAAATACCCGTGTACATGTAAACAGAGTCTAACAGCTGCCATTGGATATTTCTTAGCTAAAGATATGCAACCCATTGATAGAGTCGAGGGTGAGGGTTTCAAGAAGATGCTTATGATTATTATATTTATTTTGTTCTATAAATATAGAGAATTTGCAGAGCAGCTGGATCCATAGTTTATTTTGGATACATTTAGGTTTTTCTATGACTTATTTAATGTTCCATAAAGTATATTTATTTTATTGATTTAATGCTTCATACATTGCAAAACAGCTGTAAAGTACATATTTGTAGCCAAAATTTAATTTCTATTTGAATATAGTAGCTGCTGCTGTGATCCTGCACGACATCCACTACGCATATTATTACTGTCATTATTACTACCATATCTGCTACTGTGGTCATTTTATCATTCATTGTGATTCATTGTCATTTTGTCAGTCATTGTAATTGTACAATATGCTTGTGTTGATTTGTCCTGTACACGTGACATTCATTGCACGTCTGTCTGTCCTGGGAGAGGGATCCCTCCTCTGTGGCTCTTCCTGAGGTTTCTTCCATCTTTTTTCCTGTTAAAGGTTTTTTGTGGCAAGTTTTTCCTCACTTGAACCGAGAACCAAGGACAGAGGGTGTCACTCCAGGTACAGATTGTAAAGCCCTCTGCGGCAAATGTACTTTGTGACTTTGGGCTATACAAATAAAATTTATTTGATTTAAATATTTTGCATAAAGAATCAATAACACAGTGTTTTTTGAGAGAGAGACAAATGCTGAATAATTGCATTGTGAAACTCAAAATTAATCGTTTGAATAATCATGGTTTCAATATTGACCAAAATAATCGTGATATTGATTTTTTCCATAATCGAGCAGCCCTACGTCACAGATTTACAAATGGAGGAGAACATTGCAGTTACTGGATGTAATGCCAGCTCTATGAGTAGATGCTTCTCCTTCTGTCACCATCTGTGAGCACACTGAGCATCTTTACTGTCCTGACACAGAAACTATGGATCTGTTCTCTGATTTCAGTTATCAGTTATACTCCCATTGGCTGCAGGATGGACTCCAGCAGCCAGATTCTCAAAGGCAAAGATTCACCTGACGTTTGGTCAGAACAGAGTGGCCTTAATACAGGAAACAAGTCAACTGCACAGCTACAATCCAGCATGACTAAAAGGCCATGGTAGCCTGTGCACACAGCCATACAAAGGAAAGACGTGGCCTATCCCTCCTGCAGCCTCCTCCATGATGGCAGACACCATCAGAACATACTGCTAACCAGGGGAAGGGGGGCTTCTGGAGCTATGCATAAATAAATGAGAGAGGAGGGTGCTGCAGCAACCTCGGGAACCCAGCAACAGCACGGGAGGGTAGGGGGGCTAAGAGAAAGAGAGCAGGAGGAGCGTTATGCAATTTCCATGCAGGCTGCAGTGCACTCTGTCTGGCCCTGGGGGCTGTAGAAAAGAGAGAGAGGGAGAGAGAGACACAGAGACTGAGTGGGAGAGCTAGACAGAGCCTATCACAATAGACGGAGCCCAGGGAATTCAACCATAATAAACCCCCACAGCGAGAGCCTTTCTCTAGACTCTTAATACAGGGTGCAAAGCCCTACGGGGTCACAGACATAATAAGGACACCCTCCTTACTGCAGCTCCATCACAAGGATGGAGGAATGTGACTTAACACAACAACAGCAAAAACAGCAACAACAGCTCAGTGCTACAATCAATGTGTGTGTGTGTGTAAATAATGTGTCCTGCTGCTGTTGGGGTGGTCTTCCGACGGCCTCTGTAACTATGGGGACGCTCCTAAAGCCAGACATGGAGCAGACAGTGTCTGTACAAGCTGGCTGCTGCTGTCTGGGTACACTCAGGCTTGACAACAGAGTTGGGGACTAATCTGCTTCTCAAAAGGACCACAGTGCTGCGTGTCTGAGCCCATTTACTGCGAGGAAACTCTGCTGAACACATTTCAGTCCAGGACAAGATTCAGCTTCCTCATACAGGACAGTGACCTCTGTTAGCTACACTTTATGCTTTTCAAATCACTCTGCACACATGGAATCAGAGCAGAGCTGACAACTCGAAACAGAGACAGATTACCTAAATAAAGGCTGTGGCTGTCAGATACATCCACAACAAACTAGAGTTGCACGATACCCACGGTATACCCGGTACCCCGCGGTACCAAATCATACCCGTCGCTACTATACTAGAAATTTTACACGACGGTACTACCGTGGATTACTATACTACCGGTGCCAGTCTCCGCTACATAGCGGCCGCCTCTGCCCTCCTACCGGCTTCTCACTGCATGCTACTCACTCGTAAAAAAAAACATGGCATGCGCTGCAACCGAACTACACAGCTGCTGAATGATTGGCTGTTTGCCTGTTACTGGTGACGTCCAGGGATGTGATAGGCTGTTGCACGCTGGGTCCGCCCGTCTGTTAGCTGATTGGCTGTTCGCGTGTTTCTGCCGGCAAGCATGAACTCCGTGAAGACGGCTCCGCTTCGATAGAAACTCGCTTCAAAACAAACAACGAGCTAAAGTTCTGTCTCGCCCAGACACGAGACAACACACTCACCGTGGCAGAAGCACCGGGCCCGAGCAGCGAGTCTGCTGTGGCGTCTTTGTCAGTGGCAACACTAATTTTGCTTAAAAAACAAACGTTGTTGTTTCAAACTAACTTGTACAAATACATTGCAGTTTATAAAGATAATAATAATAAAAAAAGGCTGCAGTATCGCGGTATTACCCGGAACCGTGATACTTTGTCTGGTATAGTATCGTGGTTACTCATTTTAGTATCGTGACAACTCTACAACAAACAGCCTGCTTCATGACCATCACACACACACAAAGCCATTTAATGATGATGATAACATTATTTATCTTCATGGATTCATTTGCAGTTGAATCGTTACCAAGAATTAAGTCAAGAATAGGAAATAATAGAACATGCTCTGAAAACTGTCCTCTAGTTAGTTGAGCTGAAATAATAATTGATTATCAGTCGAACGACTAATAATAACATTTCTGATAATTAGACAGACAAGTCACTCTGAATCATAACCTCTCTGATATAACTTATCAAACATGAATCTTTGTTGTTTCTATGACACTAAGCTGAACATGTTTGTGTAACATTTGAAGTTATGTTATTGTAGAATAAACTGAATGATGAATGTATTTCAGACCCAGATCAGATTTATGTTTATCTTATAGGCAGGCAGACTTTGACAAAGCATGACATGATCAGTCAACTCATCATCAGCAAAGACAACACTAAAGACGGGACTTTAAATGCACTGTTTAGAGTAAACTACTCCATTACGCAGGTCAATGATATGAAGCCACAGACCGGCGTATGGACGTGGAGCTGCCACAGACACTGACAACAACATGCTGACATTATGAGGAGGCAGCAGTCTCAGGTGTCAGATCCACTTGAAGAGCAGGCTGGAGCACTTCTGAGAAAGCTGTCAGTGAAGCTGCTGTGCTGTCACTCGGCCACTTTTAGAAAGGAAGTTTACATGAAGCTCAACTGACAACTGTGACACTTGTTTTAGTCTGTGGCAGCTGATCTTTGAACGCTCACTGGACTCTAAGCAACCCGAGCCTGTAGAATCCAGCCACAGATTTTAAAGATGGGAGTTGAGTGTTTACCTGCAGCGGTCTCCAAACACACAGTTTCCTTTCTGAAAGAACTTGCAGGTCATGGCTGCTGGTTTGCTGCTGCTCAGATCGTGCGAGTATCGACAGTTCTCTCCTTCTTTGCACAAACCATGCATGAAGTATCTGGAAAAAGAACACACGGGTGCTATCAAGTTAGAACGTTAACGGAAAGCTGAACAGCGCGCGCGCGCACACACACACACACACACACACACACACACACACACAGTGTTTCACTGACATGTTAACGCCATCAAGATCATCTTAGCACGTCCACAACAAACACTGCCCTCATCACGCTAGCTTCATGCAGTGTGACACACACACACACACACACACACACACACACACACACACACACACAGTGTTTCACTGACATGTTAACGCCATCAAGATCATCTTAGCACGTCCACAACAAACACTGCCCTCATCACGCTAGCTTCATGCAGTGTGACATTCACACTCACTCGGTTCTAAAGTGAATGTGTACTGAGTGAACAGTTAGACGTTAGCTGTGAGTGTGTTATCGTTCTGTTGTGACAGTCGCTCAGCTCGTACTGACGCTTCCAGCCCGACATGAACGCGAACAGAGTCGCTCGTTGTAAACGGAGCTAGCAGCCTGTCGCTAGCTCAGCTGGCTCTGAGAGACCATAACACGGCTAACATAACAACACAGCTAGCTAGCCAACAGCTGAGCCGAGCCGAGCCTCGGTAGACGCCGCTGTCAGCCGCCATACCGTCGCTATTCTGCCGTCAAAGCACACCCGAGAGAACTATCTTCGACATGTTAGCACTCTGCCGTCCTGTCTTACCTGCAGGTTACGTGTTTGGTCCAACCTCCTGATACTGGTGAACTCGCCGTAGACGCTACTGCTGCCTCCGCCATTGCTGTTTATGTTGAGAAGCTAGAGCCGGATGTTCCGGACAGCTCCAGTCGAGCTCGGCTTCTTTCGCGTATTTACGGTTCAAGTCGGAGTTTATCGGAAAAGCTCGCGCTGAGCAGCGCGGTGTCCACACCGGGGCATCATAGTTACGCTCACTCATGGTGATTCAAACACAGACTGACATTGGGTCCGTTTCACAAAGCAGGTTTATTGAAAACTCAGAGTCTGTTAACCCTGGAATCACGGAAACTCAGAGTTTTCCGTTTCACAAAGGAGGGTCAGTCAAACCCGAGAGAGAGGGTTAACTCTAACCTGTTTCACAAAGGGAGGTAACTTAACCTCAAGCTCAGTTGCCATAGTAACAGACTCCGTGAATCTAACCTGGTTGGGACCAGGTTTTCCTGAAGAAACCCTGAGTTTCTCTCTGTCTCTGCCCACTTTCAGAGCCACATACTTAATTTGATTTCCTCATTCCTGCGCTGTCAGAACGTCCTCTAGTTCCAGAAGGCAACGTTTGGTGTCAACTTTTTGAACATGGCGTGTCTATTTGATCACGATCCGGTGGACGAAGGTGCAGCAATCCTGCGCAGGGAATTACATATCTGTCGGCAGAGAGTACTCAGACCACGCATCGATATTTCACCCCTCCCGGACAATTTTCTTTTTGAGCGGTACCGTTTTACTTCAGTCTATAATTGACATACACAACCTCATCCGTCCGCACATTTCAAACATCACAAGTTGCAGTCATGCGCTCACATCGCAGCAGATTTTGTGTGTGGCGCTGCGTTTTTTTGCCAATGGCAGTTTTTTGTATAACATCGGAGATGCTGAGCACTTGAGTAAGGCAACTGTATGCAGGGCCATCAGAAAAGTCTGCCTCGCCCTGAAAAGACTTTTACATATATTTGTTGTCTTCCCTGGACACAAACCTGTCAGGGCCATTAAGGAAGAGTTTCACAGGATCGCAGGTGAAGGATGTAGAGATCTGTTGAATTCCTTTAATATCAGGCTGTATTATGACATTGTGCTGCCACCTCAGACTTGAATTAGTAATTTTTATTATTTTTATTTGTTTTAGGATTTCCCAATGTGATTGGCTGCATAGATGGTACGCACATTCCCATCACGGCTCCCTCACATAATTAGGCTGATTATGTGAATAGGAAGTCCATTCACAGCATTAATGTGCAGGTACATGTAGACTAAGAAGATTCACTGTGTTAAGCACTTCCTCATAATTTAACTAATATCTGTCATTCTCTGCACTGTCAAGATCATATGTGATGCTGCACACATAATCTCCAATGTGGAGGCCAAGTGGCCTGGGTCTGTTCATGACTCAAGGATATACGGCGAGTCAAACCTGAGTGCCAGGCTGCAGCACGGTGAGAAACCTGAAGATTTGCAGTAAAATTCTCTTGTCTCCCCCCTTTACAACACCCCATGCATCCTCTCTACATTACAGGAGAGTTTGACGGCCTTCTGCTGGGTGACAGGGGTTACCCCTGCCAACCAAGGCTGCTGACCCCTTACCCGGACCCTGAGCCAGGCCCCCAACAAAACTTCAACCGTGCTCACAGCAGGACGAGAGCCCGGGTGGAGATGACCATAGGCCTGCTGAAAGCCCGTTTCCAGTGCCTACGTCACCTCAGGGTGACCCCTGAGAGGGCCTGCGATATTATTGTGGGATGTGTTCAAAATATCAAAATATCGTCACTATTAGAGGAGAGTAACACCCCGCCCTACAGATTGATGACCCTGATGAAGACCCCATTCACCTGCCAGCTATGCAGGATGGCCGAGCGGTCAGAGACACGATTTGTACTAATCACTTTTGAGTTTAAAGCACCACTACAAATAAAAACATGAGGCACATTTCAGTTGGTCTTCTTTATTTCCTACAGATACAAAAGCTAGTTAAGTTAATGTTCCGAAAGTTAACATTGACATAATTGACATGTGACCATGCACCCACCTTTAATTTATGTTCCAGTATTTGAATTTCCAAATCTGCTTTTTTAATCTGGCAGGCGAAGTATAGCATTTCTTTATCGGTCTTCTGGATTTTTTTTTTAGGAGGTGAATTTTATAAATTTCTTTTACTGGTAACTGGGAATACATAAAGAGGACATAAAATTAACCTGTTGCACATAAATTCCACACAATAAATCTCTGGAGTTTCATGAACAGCTGTCTCACTGTGTCAATCTCTGCAGTTGAGGTCAGGGGAGTCTCCTGCTGCTGCCCAGCCACACTCTGAGCAAAGGATGAGAATGTGTTAATACTTCAGTGTCACTCTCTACTCCACCACAGTGGTCAGAAGTGTCAATGGGAAGAAAAATATTGGTAACATAAAGACTCTACCTCAATAGGCCTTCCGTTAGAGGTGGGGCTGCTGGGCCACCACCTGTTTTTCGGGCATCTGCCCTCTTTCTGTTGGCTGAGTAAAAATCTGGGTTAGTTTATTAGGCTTCATTGTTTAATACAATATAAAGAAGACATTTTTGAGTGTTAAAAGAGCATTATGGAAGGAATCAAAGAAGTTCAGAGTCAAGTCATGCAGATGTCTGACCTGTTTGAACAATGTTTTTATATTTCATCTTAAGTTGCTGCCAAGTGCACTTCTCCCCCGCCGGATTGCACCTACATGAAATAAATTAATAGGCTCCATTCATGCAATTTGCCCTTCAATAGTTATTGTGATTGCAAAATATTACATTTAAACGCATTGACCCGAGCAGCAATGCTCTCCCATGCCCTCTCCCTCTCTTTAGCAGCCGCTGCAGTGTTGCACTTCTTTCTAAAGACATGCTCATATTCTCCATATGCAGTCATTAATATTTCCAATTCTATTGGGGTGAAAAATGCTGCCTTCTTTCTGTCAGTTTCCATGTTCAATCATCGAATCTGGGCTCCATTGATGCTGGCTTTATATGTCTGTGGAGCTCATGTTTAACTCCAGGTTAAACTACTCTGAGTTGATTAAACTAACTCAAATCAGCTGTTGTGAAACCGAAAACTCAGAGTTTCCTATCTCAGAGTAGATCAACTCAGAGTTCAGGATTTGACTCAGAGTTTGTTGAACCTGCTTTGTGAAACAGACCCATTAAGGGGAAGATTAAAGTCACAGCTCACTTAGTTTCAGATCATACATTTGTGATTGTGGTTGTGTATATAGACTGTGCCTCTCACTGCACGGTGTGTAAAACAAATTGACGGAATACTTTTATCAAAGTTCAAATAACAAACTAGAATATAGCTCCAAGCAGCAATGAGGGGCCCATGCAGATCAGGCGATTATGTAATGTAATAATAGTAATTATTAGCATACATGAAAATTTTGTTTCACATCCAAACGCGTTCCTGAGATATGAGCTCGAAATCGGCGCCTTCGCCACTGATTTCTATTGGCTCTAGCAGGCAAACAAAGTCGAAATTGAAAAATCCATCTCCTAAGTTTTGTGCGGATTGGTTTGAAGATCGTGCCTGCCGATTTTTGTGAGAATTGGCCAAAATTTGAACCAGCTGAAACTTTATATTCACTTTTGCCAAAATCCAATATGGCAGCCACAATCTAACGCTGACATGAAAATTTTGGACAGGACCTGAATTGTGACCTTCCACAGTATTAGCAGACATGAAAATTTAGCATTGAATCTAAACACGTCAAGACAAAAAAGCAAAAACGCAATTTTGTTAATTACAGCGCCTCCTAGTGGACAAATGACACCACATTTTTTTGGCGCACTTTGGGGCAGGTCTTAATGCACGTGGCCAAATTTTGGCTTCAGAAGTCAAAGCGTCGCCGAGATATGAGCCACAGTGTCGGTTCTGGCTACATTTGCGCCCTGGCATTGCCGCCAACAGTGATTGGCTAACATAAAAAGTTGACATCAGCTATCAATGGGGCAACCCACAGTATCTGTGGATATGACAATTTCATTTCAAGTACAAACACATCAAGAGATATGAGAAAAAAACAATGTTTTGGTAATTATAGCGCCCCCTAGAGACTAAATGAAACCATATTTGTTTCCTGGACTTGGAACAGAGCCTCGATGCATGGCACCAAATTTGGTTTTGTTTCGGCAAAGCCAATTTTAATGAGAATAAATCAAAATTTGCGACCACTGAAACTTTCCCACTTTCAACTAAATTCAAGATGGCGGAAAATCTATCATGGTGCATTATGACGTCATAGGGTGCATTGAACTTGGTATGATCCAAGGAATCCAACAATACCTTGTTTTTGAAAGTCAAAGTGGCGCAGAGATATGAGCAAACTAACTGTTTGGCGGCGTTGCCGCCGATGGCGATTAGTTAACGTGAAAAGTTGGCATGAACTATCAATAGGGCAACCCGCAGTGTCTGCAGATACCATGATTTAATTCCAAATAAAAACACATCAACAGATATGAGCAAAAACAATGTTTTGATAATTACAGCACCCCCTAGAAACCAAATGACACCAGATTTCTTTCCTGCACTTGGAACGCCTAAAAGCATGGCATCAGATTTAGTTATGTTTCACCAAAGCGTTCCTGAGATATGAGCTCACAAAGAAATCTGCGCCTTTGCCACCGATTGGCTGTAGTGGGTGAACAAAGGCAAAATTAAAAAAATCGGTCTCCCACATTTTGTGCGGATTGGTCCGAACATAGTCTGTGCCGGTTTCCGTGAGAATCGGTCAAAATTTGTGACTGCTGAAAATTTTGTTTCACTTTCAGCAAAATTCAAGATGGCGGACAATCTATCTAACTATCTATCTATCTATGATCCAAGGAATCCAACGATACCTTGTTTTTTAGAATCGGGCTAACGGTTCAAAAGTTACATGCACAAATGTACCTACAACTTTGACCCGTGGGTGGCGCTATACCGTGTTTACTGCCAACATGTAACTCTGTGAAATTAAAGATACAACTGTCCTCAATCAATGTGCAAAATTTCACAACTTTTTAACCATATGGTTCTATGGGCCGCCATAGACAATGGGTTCCTGGACCCTGTTATGCCCCAGTCTACGGGCCTAGAGCATAACAACAAAAGGTGTCACAATCTTCTGAGTCCCAAGTAGCCACTACAACAAGTTTTATGTACAAAAGAAAATGGTTTACTTACAAAAATCAAAATGTCAAACAACTATAACGAAGGAATCATCTTAAGGGTGGACCAAGGCCAAAACAACAACCAAAACAAACTATCTAGAAAATAAATATTTTTCCTCAGAAAACCAAAATCACAATACAAAAGAAAACATGATCAACTCAAATGGCAGTCCACCCCTACACTTCAAACAAACGAAAAACTTTCTAATCGCAAACAGAGGACTTAAACACAACAGGACATGTGGCAGGTTGGGAGAGGGGAAGGACGCAGAAATGCTGTTGTCCACCTGCCGGCTGCCATCTTGGTTCTTTATATACCAGGGGTCTGTTTCACAAAGCAGGTTCAACAAACTCTGAGTCAAATCCTGAACTCTGAGTTGATCTACTCTGAGATAGGAAACTCTGAGTTTTCGGTTTCACAACAGCTGATTTGAGTTAGTTTAATCAACTCAGAGTAGTTTAACCTGGAGTTAAACATGAGCTTCACAGACATATAAAGCCAGCATCAATGGAGCCCAGATTCGATGATTGAACATGGAAACTGACAGAAAGAGGGCAGCATTTTTCACCCCAATAGAATTGGAAATATTAATGACTGCATATGGAGAATATGAGCATGTCTTTAGAAAGAAGTGCAACACTGCAGCAGCTGCTAAAGAGAGGGAGAGGGCATGGGAGAGCATTGCTGCTCGGGTCAATGCGTAAGTTTAAATGTAATACTGTATTTTGCAATCACAATAACTATTGAAGGGCAAATTGCATAAATGGAGCCTATTAATTTATTCCATGTAGGTGCAATCCGGCGGGGGAGAAGCGCACTTGGCAGCAACTTAAGATGAAATATAAAAACATTGTTCAAACAGGTCAGACATCTGCATGACTTGACTCTGAACTTCTTTGATTCCTTCCATAATGCTCTTTTAACACTCAAAAATGTCTTCTTTATATTGTATTAAACAATGAAGCCTAATAAACTAACCCAGATTTTTACTCAGCCAACAGAAAGAGGGCAGATGCCCGAAAAACAGGTGGTGGCCCAGCAGCCCCACCTCTAACGGAAGGCCTATTGAGGGTAGAGTCTTTATGTTACCAAGATTTTTCTTCCCATTGACACTTCTGACCACTGTGGTGGAGTAGAGAGTGACACTGAAGTATTAACACATTCTCAACCCTTGCTTAGAGTGTGGCTGGGCAGCAGCAGGAGACTCCCCTGACCTCAACTGCAGAGATTGACACAGTGAGACAGCTGTTCATGAAACTCCAGAGATTTATTGTGTGGAATTTATGTGCAACAGGTTAATTTTATGACCTCTTTATGTATTCCCAGTTACCAGTAAAAGAAATTTATAAAATTCTCCTCCTGAAAAAAATCCAGAAGACCGATAAAGAAATGCTATACTTCGCCTGCCAGATTAAAAAAGCAGATTTGGAAATCCAAATACTGGAACATAAATTAAAGGTGGGTGCATGGTCACATGTCAATTATGTCAATGTTAACTATTGGAACATTAACTTAACTAGCTTTTGTATCTGTAGGAAATAAAGAAGACCAACTGAAATGTGCCTCATGTTTTTATTTGTGGTGGTGCTTTAAACTCAAAAGTGATTAGTACAAATCGTGTCTCTGACCGCTCGGCCATCCTGCATAGCTGGCAGGTAGACGGGGTCTTCATCGGGGTCATCAATCTGTAGGGCGGGGTGTTGCTCTCCTCTAATAGTGGCGATATTTTCAAGAACAACACATCCCACAATAATATCCCTCTCAGGCCCTCTCAGGGGTCACCCTGAGGTGACGTAGGCACTGGAAACGGGCGTTCAGCAGGCCTATGGTCATCTCCACCCGGGCTCTCGTCCTGCTGTGAGCACGGTTGAAGTTTTGTTGGGGGCCTGGCTCAGGGTCCGGGTAAGGGGTCAGCAGCCTTGGTTGGCAGGGGTAACCCCTGTCACCCAGCAGAAGGCCGTCAAACTCTCCTGTAATGTAGAGAGGATGCATGGGGTGTTGTAAAGGGGGGAGACAAGAGAATTTTACTGCAAATCTTCAGGTTTCTCACCGTGCTGCAGCCTGGCACTCAGGTTTGACTCGCCGTATATCCTTGAGTCATGAACAGACCCAGGCCACTTGGCCTCCACATTGAAGATTATGTGTGCAGCATCACATATGATCTTGACAGTGCAGAGAATGACAGATATTAGTTAAATTATGAGGAAGTGCTTAACACAGTGAAACTTCTTAGTCTACATGTACCTGCACATTAATGCTGTGAATGGACTTCCTATTCACATAATCAGCCTCATTATGTGAGGGAGCCGTGATGGGAATGTGCGTACCATCTATGTAGCCAATCACATTGGGAAATCCTAAAACAAATAAAAATAATAAAAATTACTAATTCAAGTCTGAGGTGGCAGCACAATGTCATAATACAGCCTGATATTAAAGGAATTCAACAGATCTCTACATCCTTCACCTGCGATCCTGTGAAACTCTTCCTTAATGGCCCTGACAGGTTTGTGTCCAGGGAAGACAACAAATATATGTAAAAGTCTTTTCAGGGCGAGGCAGACTCTTCTGGTGGCCCTGCATACAGGTGCCTTACTCAAGTGCTCAGCATCTCCGATGTTATACAAAAAACTGCCATTGGCGAAAAAACGCAGCGCCACACACAAAATCTGCTGCGATGTGAGCGCATGACTGCGACTCGTGATGTTTGAAATGTGCGGACGGATGAGGTTGTGTATGTAAATTATAGACTGTGAAGTAAAACGGTACCGCTCAAAAAGAAAATTGCTCGGGAGGGCTGAAATATCTATGCGTGGTCTGAGTACTCTCTGCCGACAGATACGTAATTCCCTGCGCAGGATTGCTGCACCTTCGTCCACAGGATCGTGATCAAAAGGACACGCCATGTTCTAAAAGTTGACACCAAACGTTGCCTTCTGGAACTAGAGGACGTTCTGACAGCGCAGGAATGAGTAAAACCAAAATCAATATGTGGCTCTGAAAGTGGGCGGAGACAGAGAGAAACTCAGGGTTTCTTCAGGAAAACCTGGTCCCAACCAGGTTAGATTCACGGAGTCTGTTACTATGGCAACTGAGCTTGAGGTTAAGTTACCTCACTTTGTGAAACAGGTTAGAGTTAACCCTCTCTCTCTGGTTTGACTGACCCTCCTTTGTGAAACGGAAAACTCTGAGTTTCCGTGATTCCAGGGTTAACAGACTCTGAGTTTTCAATAAACCTGCTTTGTGAAACGGACCCCAGGTGCTTTCAGCTGCAGCCAATCACAGGCTAGGACTGGAAATTACTCCACCAATCGCCTCCTGGGGATGGCACATCCCTGTTTGCATATGAAATTGATACACAACACACAAGGCACACAAGCACAGCTAATGACCCAAAAATGACCACAGTCATTACAGACCCCAACAAATACAATAAATGATAAAATGACAATGAACTACAATGAATGATAAAATGACAATGAATTATAATAATTGATAAAATGATTACAGTAGCAGTGGGACCTGTGATGAGATAGATCATCAACTAACTATAAACTGTAATGGAGATTGTAGTGGACGTCGTGCAGGACCACAGCAGCAGCCACGATCCACGAGAACCTGCTGGACGATAGAGCACAGAAACTCAAGGGAAGAAGTTTACTGTGTACAGTAAATATCTGTGCTGATCGGGATATACAAATAGTATACTGAACACTAGACATCTTTTCTGCAGACATACTGTCTGTGTGTCTGCAGTAAATATATCTACTGTTCAGTATACTGTGTTTGTGTACAGTAAATATCTATACTGCTCGGGATGTACAAACAGTATACTGAAAAGTACACATCTTTACTGCAGACATACTGTCTGTGTGTCTGCAGCAAATATGTCTACTGCTCAGTATACTGTGTGTGTGTGTACAGTGAATATCTGTACTGCTTGGAATATACAGACAGTATACTGAACAGTAGACATCTTTACTGCAGACATACTGTCTGTGTGTCTGCAGTAAATATGACTACTGCTCAGTATACTGTGTGTGTGTGTGTGCGTGTGTCTGTGTACAGTAAATATCTGTACTGCTTGAGATTCACAAACATTATACTGAACAGTAGACATCTTTACTGCAGACATACTGTCTGTGTGTCTGAAGTAAATATGTCCACTGCTCAATATACTGTGTGTGTCTGTGTGTGTAATGTAAATATCTGTACTGCTCGGGATATACATACAGTATACTGAACAGTAGACAAATATGTCTACTGCCCAGTATACTGTGTGTGTGTGTGTGTGTGTGTGTGTGTGTGTTTGTGTGTGTTTACAGAAAAATATTTATACTGTTTGGGATATACAAATAGTATACTGAACAGTAGACATCTTTACTGCAGACATACTGTCTGTGTGTCTGCAGTAAATATGTCTACTGCCCAGTATACTGTGTGTGTGTGTGTGTGTGTGTGTGTGTTTGTGTGTGTTTACAGAAAAATATTTATATTGCTCGGGATATACAAATAGTATACTGAACAGTAGACATCATTACTGCAGACATACTGTGTGTCTGCAGTAAATATGACTACTGCTCAGTATACTGTGTGTATGTGTGTGTGTGTGTGTGTGTGTGTGTGTGTGTGTGTGTGTGTGTGTGTTCTTGTACTTGCCACATACATTTTGGCCGGTCCTCACTTTATTTTGACTTAAATCGCCTCCTGAGGCTATATAGATGCTGTTCTCTTGTTTTTTCAGAAGTCCCATTTTTGATGCCAAAATGAGTTTTGGACACTCTAGGACGCACCGGATTTTCACACACTTTTTGCTTGCTAGCGCCCCAAATGCATTGGTCTGGTATTACACCCAAATTATCATGAAAGAGTGAAGCCTGTACTGCTGCGTATTGATCAGAGGCATAACCACAAATGTAACTGATAGTTTTGCCATATGAACTGAATTAATTTAAGTAGTTACATTAATAGCTGAGGGAAAAAAAGTCTGAATGACTGAATGTGGAAAAAAAATAAAAGATTATATTTATATATTTATATAAGTATTTATATTCATATTTATATTTATAAATTTGAAGGATGTACTCGCTTTTATTTCAGTTGACTTTATCTAGTTGTTTGAACTGTGTGAAAATATTTTAATGTTTTAGGGTCAAACTTCTTCAGAAAGGCAGAATACTGAAAGGGTTAACAGAGTTTTAGAGAGGTGCTGCAGAAGCAGAAGCAGACTGGGGGGCCTCCGCTAATTAACGACCCATCAACAGCAGCCAATCAGAGCGCTCTGTGCGCAAGGTGAAGAGTTCGCTGGGCAGAGAGTTTGGCTTCGTGTTCACTTGATACAGAGGCATGGATGGATTTCAACAGAATCGACCCCCAGAAATGTGAGGCGAGCCATTGGTAAGAAATGTTATTTTTATCTTCACCTGCTCTTATTAATGATAAATGCTACATGCTATATATTAATGCTGCAGACTATATATAAATGCTACAGGCTATATTTCACTTTTGCTGATGCTGTTTTAGTTTTATTATTTATTTTAGGTTCTTGCTTTATTAACTGTTATGGACGGGCAGAAACACAGACATTCAGAGACAATGTAAATGTAATTAGAAAGACTTAAATTCAAATTGCATGTATTCCCGAGGGTTCAGTATAGGTATGTAGGAAAAAAAAAAGATTATATGGATGATTATGAGTCGATTGTTGAACTAAGGATGTAATGGTTACCTGTATTACAGTAAATCTTAGTGAAATTTTGCGTGATAAAATTCCTGTTTATGTTGTTAATGTCATTATCGCGGTAGATTATCGGGATATTTAATAACAGCCTAATCCAAGTCTTGAGATGAAGGCCTTGTGTGTAGCTGTAGCTGTAATGTGTAGCTTGTAACGTAGGCATGAAGTCTGAAAGCATGGCGGAAAGTGCTGGCAGCACACAGGTCATTTTCCACCCCACTAAAGGGATGACATTATATTTTGGGTTTCTTAAGAATGCAGATATTATTATTCATTATATATTATTTCAATGTATGTACTTTTTGGACATTTGTACAACAGTTAAGAGATCAGGGGAGCACACATGAAAACAGCTGTGTAGGTTGATGTGCTGTTCAACATTGCTCTGGGATTTCTTGCTTTTTGTTCTCTCACAAATGTGTTTTGGTCTTAAAAAGATATTAAAGCTCTTACATTTAATTTGGTGATGCCTGCATAAACTGTTAACAGAAAAAAAAATGCTCTCCTGGTGCACTGAAAAACTTTTAGATTTGTGGGGATAACCCACCAATTAAAGAATTCAGAAAATTCAATGCTGCTCTGCATTTCACATTTGATTCGAACTTCATTCCACATTGCTTAAATTGTAGTGTCCTATCATTATACTACTTAATGATAACTATTACTATAACTATTACTTAAAACTGTACTATATTTCACTGATACCTAGACCTGCCATCTACTCCATACCATGTGTAAATAACAGAAAATATTTAAATATGATCATAAACTATTATACTATGAAGTACTATAAGCAGCCATCAAAGCGGTGTATCAAAGCATCTATCAACCTGTTAATTCTGACTTTTAATGCAGTGTCAAAAGTCTCCTAATTCCCCCTGTGAACATTTTCATAGATGAAAGACACAACCGCCCCCAAACCACAGGCTTGAGAAGAGGCGAAGAGGGACAGACATCAGGTGCAGACAGACCACTGGAAGTTAATGATGGTAAGTAATATGTGTCATAATATTTACACAAGAAATTCCATATTAGTGCATTTAAGCTCACACTTAAAATTGAAAAGTTTGTAAATTTCTATACTCAGAAATATATGTTAGACCAAAAGCTCAACTTGCAGTTTTTAATTTGCCACTGTAAAATTGCTGAGACACTAAAACAAATTATGTAAGAGGTTATCTTGATTTATTTATTTATTTTAATGTGTATTTATTGGTACTTAGAATTTGGTATTTTTTGAAGCATGGAGAAGTCTCCAGAGTATTTTCTAATGTTTAGTGAGCAAGAAAAGGTAACATTCTTGACCATTTTATTTTATTTAATGACAGTATTATGGTTACTGTAAAATAAAATATTGCAGCTAATCAGTAGTCAGTCACAGTAAACTGATTAAATTGATCTCCTGTTTTATGTTCACATCAGAAGAGATTATCAAATCACTCCTATACTGTGGTCAACCAGCTCTGCGATCATCCTGCTCTGTCCTATCCTGGTTGCAATGTTGCTAACATGCTTGTATGAGTGACAGGCAGCGGCTGCCTTTAGACTATGACACACACTGGGCTGGGTACTTATGAGGTGTTGATGACGTAGCAGTAATTAACATGATGATCTTACAAAAATGACTCAACAGTATTGCCACATGATAATGTAAAATTTTGTGTTCGTTTTTACTGTTTTAAAGGCAATATTGCAGCAGGCCTGTGGGTCATTTATATTAATTTATGTGAGTGAATAACATGTTTTTCCCCTTCTTTTTTTGTCCATCTGTTCTCCAAGATGGATTTGCCTTTTGAGATGGACTCAAGTACCATCAGTGGATCCATCAATGACCAGCCTACCTCAACACATAACCATGATGGGCTCCTTGTAGAAGAGTGTTGTCAGTCTGTGTTTGCTGCACTTGACTTATCAACCTCAAACCATGAGAGTCCCCATCTGAAAGCTGGAATTTCAGAGTCAGAGTCGTCTGAAAAGTTGTTATCCTTCCACTATGGATCTGACAAAAACACTCATACTCATCAGATGCAGATGATGAAGATAAGGATGACTTATTCAGCAACAGTGGATCTGGTGAAGAATATCAGCCCTCATCAACACCATCAAGCAGTGACTCTGAGGAATTTTCAGAGAAGGAGAAGAAGTCATCCAGGCACACAATTCCAGAGAAAGATCACTGTCACCAATCATCTAGTGAACATGAGCAACTAGAAGCTTTGGATCTAAGTACCAAAGATAGGTCACCACATCCATTTGAAAGGAGGAAAGAAATGTGGAAAGAAGCAGCAAGGTGGTGACAAGAGACAAAAAGTTACGGTTAACACAAGCCAAAAGAACAGTAAAAGGACTCGGAACAAACCTCAATACTGTGTATATTGTGAAAAGTCATATCTGATGATTGCAAGACATTTACAAAGAAAACACAAGGATGAAGCTGATGTTGCCCACACCTTTAGTTTTCCAGTTGGTTCCAAAGAAAGGAAGGTGCTGCTGGAAATCCTTCGAAAAAAGGGCAATTGGCAACATAATCCTCAGGTCTTGGAAGGAAATGGGGAGATTGTGACGTGGAAACGTCCATCTGAGAAAACACCTGTGAGTGGCTATCTACCCTGCCAACACTGTTACGCTATGTTCAAGAGGACTGAACTCTGGCGACATGAGAAAACATGTAGAGCTAGAAAAGTGGACACAAACAGAGGCAAAAGAGGAAGAATCCAAAAAGCTTCGTCACAACTCATTCCAATCATGAAGTCCTCAGATGGAATTCAAAATCTCATTCATACCATGTTGCAAGATAAGGTAACCTCTCAGATCAGAAGTGACATGATGATATGCAAATATGGAGATACATTATTTGCAAGAAAGGGCCGTGAACTGTCAGAGTACGGAACAGGAGACCCAAATGCGTGTGCGAACAAGTTGAGTTTTATTGCGTTCAGGGGAAAAGGTAGGGGGAGAAAGTCTCTGAGGTGGTGAACGGGCCGGAGGGGAGCCTGTACCGTCTGGGGGTCCGCAGGGAGTGGACTGGGGCAGGTGGTGTGGCAGGAGTGGGTAGACGGGCTGGAGGGTCGAGGGCTGACTGGCGTCTGGAGGTCTGCAGGGAGTGGACTGGAGTCTCAGAATCCACAGAGCGCCGGCACGGAGACAGGTGGAGATACAGGATCCTGGCGTCGGGAGCCGCAGGAAATGAGTGGTCAGGTTCAATGCAGGTTCAGGGTCTGGGGATCAGTCTTCAGCCAACGAACAGGAATAACTCTTTCTTCGAAGACGAACTGACACTGACTGTGGAGAGACCTGGGCTTAAATGCACAGGGAGAGCAGAGGATAACGAGGGACAGGTGTGGAAAACAGGTGTGCTGAGTGAGTGTGATTAGTGGCAATTAACAGGCCTATCTGGTGAGTCCATGACAGTGAACAATCTCAACACAGATACATTGCCCAAAAGATGAGAGTACTGGGGCGATTTGTGATGGCTGCAAAAGAAATTGGCAAGAGTGTCAAAGGTCTGAAAGATCTGTGTGATCCAACAAAATTTAATTTGACAATAAAAGCAGCTAGAAGAGTGTCAAATTACAGCACAAGCACCACTGAATATGCAAAGCCATCCACTGCAGTTAAAATTGGCTGTTCTCTCAAAGGGGCAACAGAAGCTTGGATTGGACATTGTTCGATGACATCAGATGTTTTAGCAGAAAAAAAAGCCAAGAAGTTTAAGGAGTTGCTGGAAAGCTCTTGGTCCAGTTATGTGTCAACAAATGCTCACAGTACAATGGAACAACGCCGATGGAACAAAGAAGACTGTGTGCCTTTGACCGAGGATGTTATTACTCTGCAAAACTATTTGAGGAAGATTGAGGATGAGTCTAAGGCGGAGTTGAAGAAGTCTGTGAGCACCACTGCATACAAAAGGCTATGTGAGAGCCTTCTTGCACAAATAATTGTCTTCAATAAGAAGCGGGAAGGCGAAGCTTGACGGCTAACATTAGAGACTTATCTAAAAGCAGATACTGGCCCGGTGAATAAAGACATTTATGATACTTTATCACCCGTGGAAAAACAAATGAGCCACAGACTGACACGAATTGTGACACGTGGGAAGAGAGGTCGAAAAGTGCCCATTCTGCTACTTGAGCGTACAAGAGCCTCTCTTGATTTCTTGATCAAAAAACGGAGTGATGTTGGAATTCTTGATGACAACCCCTATCTGTTTGCTAGGATCGGGACAATAACAAACATCCGTGGGTGTGACTGTCTCAGGAAATATGCCGTAGAGAGCAAAGCAAGCAACCCAGAACTCCTGAGGTCGACAAAACTCAGAAAGCATGTTGCTACTTTATGCCAGCTTCTCAACCTTGATCATCAAGAACTGGAACAAGTAGCCCGTTTTATAGGACATGACATACGAGTCCACTGTGAATATTATCGCCAAACAGACAAAACCTTTCAGGTGGCCATAATTGGAAAACTTCTGTTCGCAATGGAGCAAGGAGAAAAATCTCTAAAAGGGAAGAGCCTGAAGACACTGGACTCTGTAGTCTTTGGTATGTTGTTTTACTTATTATTTTTCAAGTAATTTCTGGTATTTTGAGTATATTTAGTAATGAAAACAAACCACTGCATTTGGGGATAAACAAAGCGCTGTATCCAACCATCTATCAACCTGTTAATTCTGACTTTTAATGCAGTGTCAAAAGCCTCCCAATTTCCCCTGTGAACATTTTCATAGATGAAAGACACGACCGCCCCCCAACCACAGGCTCGAGAAGAGGCGAAGAGGGACAGACATCAGGTGCAGACAGACCACTGGAAGTTACTGATGGTAAGTAATATGTGTGATAGTTTTCATACAGCAAATTATGTAAGAGGTTATCTTTTTTTTTTTTTTATTTGCATTTTTTTGAAGCATGGTGAAGTCTCCAGAGTATTTTCTAATGTTTAATGAGCAAGAAAAGGTAACATTCTTAAACAATGAATGTGATTGCTGCTTAAAGATTTTTCAGCTTATGCTCTTATTAGATGGGGATCTGCAGCACCTGTCCACCCCGAGCTTACCTGTTGAGAGACCAAAGAAGACTGCTACAAGAAGAAGGCATGATGATAATGCTAGGAGTGAAAGTGGTGTGGGTAAGTCCATTACCACCACAAGAAATGTTCTCAGTCTTGTTCAGTACTGTTTCACTGTGCAAGTGTCATCGTTCTTAGTTGCTATACATGGAGATATTAGTGTTTTCACTTCACTAAAACATCATTTTTCATAGATGAGGAAGAGTCACAACAACAGACTCCCGAAAGGCCCCCTGTTGATTGGAGTGATGATGAGAGGGGTAAGTCTAGACACTGACAAAACTACACTGTTAACAGGTGTTCAGCCATTCACATTAAAAAAAGACATTGTGTGAAAAGCTTCAGATAACTGACATTCTAGCCTGGGTAACAGCTAGGCCTACGTTGCACTGATTCTTAAAAAAACAGGACAAACATGTCCAGCAGTTGTATATGGTAGTAGATTTAAAAATGAGAAGTGCAGGTGTTGCAGGTGTTATGAGGGATTAATAATATTTTCAACAAAACTTCAATTTTATTTAATTGTCATTATAGACAGGTACTGTGACGTGTACTGTCGATTCAATCATTCATGTGCAATAACATGGATTAAAATGTTTTCTATCATTATTAAAAAAGGTCTAGTTTTGTCAAAAGAAACGATTTTATCACACTTAATTTAAGATCAAAGTTTTTTAAATAACATATGCCTGTTTTGTTTACCAGTTGTGTCTTAAGTGAAAAGTAAGTGATGGCAAGGCAAAAAGCACATTATGATATGGAAAAGTTGATAATTTGTATCAAAGCATAGCTCTGTAGTCTAGTACATGGTATATGCATACATCTAGTTTTATTTGGCTTAGCATATGGTTTTACTTTCTCAAAATCATAACCTGTTTCGCCCCACTTCTCAAGAATCAGTGACTTACATTTGGCTAAATCATTGCATTACATTATTGTATTAGTCTCTTTTGTGCCCCAGAACAAGTAGGGTGGATAAGTGTAATATGGGACACTTTTTGCAATTCTAATGTGTGTACCTACCACTTTGTATATTGAAATCCCCAAAATGTGCTCTTATTAAATCACAAGACAATTTTCAAATATTGTACTTAAGGGGAAATGGCACATATATTAACCTTCCTTGTATCATCTTATTTCAGAATGTATGGATTGTCTAACCTGGGACACTTGTTTTTAATTTAAAATTGGGGGGTGGGGGGTGGTGCTGCGTCCTGATTGGCTGAGTGAGAACCGCACGTATGTTCTACGTCCTGATTTATTAAGGGAGCACTGTACAAAATGCGTGTAACAAGGTGTATAAAAGTGTATGGTTAGGGGTTTTACGGCCTTAAACGGCCACTGCGTCTGCCATGAAACAGATGAAACAACCTGCCCTAGCAACCTGCCGTAATTAATGTATACAGCAGCGCTGATCTGCCAACCTTGTTTGGTTTTGTTTTTTTCATTTAATAAAACATATTTGTTCACGTTGTCCGTTACAAGAGGGACACAGGACACTTTTATTTTCCACAGGTTACAGCGCACGCACGTGCCAATTAGCGTTCCGACCTGTGCGTCAAGTAAAGAGGCTGCAAGGATGTTCTGGCTGCTGTTTTGTCACGTTACTTATCAGCTACTTTTCAATAAATGTTGTGAAATCTGTGGAATTGTTGTATTTTGAAGGGAAACATGAGGTTTAAAAGATATATTAAAAAATATATATGTATATATTAAAATAAATCAACGTCATCTAGCGGGCCAGATATAATTGATGGCAGGCCAGTTCTGGCCCGCGGGCCGCTAATTGCCGACCCCTGGTCTACTATGTATCGGGAAGGAATCTCCAGTCCTGCGCACTTGAATATGGAAGGATATCAAGTATTTTGTCTACAATGAAATAGTTAAAATCAAGATAAAACTTGAATTTTAAAAAAGGAACAATTAATAGGTAATCTTGCTTTATGTTGTGTTTGGGTGTTTTGAGAGGGAGAAATTTAACCAGAGACAAAGGAAGAAAGATCTGTTTTTGTTGTTTTGTTTTTTGTCTTTTCCATAGCTCCACTCCTGTTAAAAGAACACTGGCTGGTCCTGTTTTGAGTTGTAACTGGCAACTGCAGTTTGTCTACAGCTCTATGTTTGAGCTCTATGTTTTATTTTTATTTTTATTTTATTTTTTTATTATAATTTTTAGTAAAATTCTCGTTCGGCTTATAGCTGCTATTTGATTTTCCACTGTTGTTAGAAATGACAAAAGTGTTTTACTCTTCAGGAAGGTGTATGTTTGATCATGCCAGAATCCTGAAATATTGTTTCCATTAAAACATTTCAGAAATTCAAATTAATGCCTTTATTTAATAAGATGGAATTAGTTGTGTGGGACTCTACTATAGTCTGGTGTCTGTACACAATTGTAATGGCAAATTTGGTAAGTTAAAATTATTGTTCTAATGACCATTTTAAAAGTAAACAGTTAATTAAAGGTCATAATAATTCATATTTGATGATAAATATGACATCTTTGTTGACCATTGTATAGAGAAGGGGTATATTTGGGGTATTCTAGGTGATATGATATAAAATTATCCTTAAACGTCGTCATATACTTTGGGTCAATGAAAACACAAACCGGTCCTCACTGTGATGGTTGAAAACTTTTTCCTGAAACTTTGTTTTTCTCAAAATCTGAGTGAATGTATAGCTTCATGCTGCCACCCAGTGTTCAGAAATACTTCATTCATCGGGATACACAAACAGTATAATAAGCAGTAGACATCTTTACTGAAGACATACTGTCTGTGTGTGTGCAGTAAATATGTCTACTACTCAGTATACTGTGTGTGTGTACAGTAAGTATCTGTACTGCTCGGGATATACAAATAGTATAATAAGCAGTAGACATCTTTACTGAAGACATACTGTCTGTGTGTCTGCAGTAAATATGTCTACTGCTCAGTATACTATGTGTGTGTGTGTTTACAGAAAAATATTTATACTGTTTGGGATATACAAACACTATACTGAACAGTAGATAACTTTATTGCAGACATAATGTATGTGTGTCTGCAGTAAATATGTCTACTGCTCAGTATACTATGTGTGTGTACAGTAAATATCTATACTTTTTGGGATATACAAACAGTATACTGAACAGTAGACATCTTTACTGCAGACATGCTGTCTGTGTGTACAGTAAATATCTATACTTCTCGGGATATACAAACAGTATACTGAACAGTAGATATCTTTACTGCAGACATACTGTCTGTGTTTCTGCAGTCAAGATGTCTACTGTTCAGTATAGTGTTTGTATATCCCAAACAGTATAAATATTTTTCTTTAAACACACACACACACACACAGTATCCTGAGCAGTAGACATATTTACTGCAGACACACAGACAGCATGTCTTCAGTAAAGATGTCTACTGCTTATTATACTGTTTGTGTATCCCGACCAGTACAGATATTTACTGTACACACACACACACACACACACACAGTACACTGAGCAGTAGACATATTTACTGCAGACACGCAGACAGTATGTCTGCAGTAAAGATGTCTACTGTTCAGTATACTCTTTGTATATCCCGAGCAGTATAGATATTTTCTGTACACACACACAGTATACTGAGCAGTAGACATATAGACATACTGTCTGTGTGTCAGCAGTAAATATTAGTGCTGTCAATCGATTAAAATATTTAATCGCGATTAATCTCATGAATGTCATAATTAACTCACAATTAATCGCATATTATTCGCATATTATTTTTTTTATTGCAAGCCACAGCATAGTGTTACAGCCATTCACATCTGTAGTAATACTGTCAATAAACAGACTTATGGCACGCATAAAAGCAGCTCCTAAAACAAAATAAAAGTGCATATCATTGTAAACTGGGACTCAGTCTACAGTGCAGTTACAGTAAACCATCGTTTACACTTTCCTTTTCTTAAGTTTCTTTTGAACATACTAGCAGTCAGGTTGTACTGCTCTTCTTTATTCATCAGAGGCTTATCAACCCAGCCTAAGAAAGGATATACTTGAACCTGTTGAACAGCTGAGCCAACCTAATAGCCTACTTATTTCCTTTGAGCCAGTTACTCAAACAGACAAGCCTGTTGACATTTTCAGATAACAGGGAAGCTCGATTTTTCTAAACATGTCCAGACAGGGGAAACAATGTTTCAGACGGTACTGATGTAGCGGGTGTTGCTAAGTACTTGCGTGCAAGGCAGGCGTCTGGTTCTGACGCTTAGGAGGCGGAGAATTTGAATCACCTGTGTGTTTGGCCATCAAATGGTACTTTAGACTTGTCGTGCTACGATGGTTACTCAATCCACATCGACAGTACATGCAGATAACTTTTGGTCTTACTTAAACTTAAAAAAAATAACGACGTTATAATTGTTTTGAATTAATGCGTTATTAACGCGATATTTTTGACAGCACTAGTAAATATGTTTACTGCTCAGTATACTGTGTACGTTCGCGTGTGTGTGTGTGTGTGTGTGTGTGTGTGTGTGTGTGTGTGTTATACTGTTTGGGATATACAAACACTATACTGAACACTAGACATCTTGACTGCAGACATACTGTCTGTGTGTCTGCAGTAAATATGTCTACTACTCAGTATACTGTGTGTGTGTGTACAGTAAATATCTGTACTGCTTGGGATATACAAATAGTATACTGAACACTAGACATCTTTACTGCAGACATACTGTCTGTGTGTCTGAAGTAAATATGTCTACTGTTCAGTATACTGTGTGTGTGTGCCTACACTAAATGTCTATACTGCTTGGGATATACAAATAGTATACTGAACAGTAGACATCTTTACTGAAGACATACTGTCTGTGTGTCTGAAGTAAATATGTCTACTTCTTAGTATACTGTATGTGTGTGTGTGTGTGTGTGTTCAGTAAATATCTATACTGCTCGGGATATACAAACAGTATAATGAGCCGTAGACATCTTTACTGAAGACATGTGTCTGCAGTAAATATGTCTACTGCTCAGTATACTGTGTGTGTGTGTGTGTGTACAGTAAATATCTATACTGCCTGGGATATACAAACAGTATACTGAACAGTAGACATCTTTACTGCAGACATAGTGTCTGTGTGTCTGCAGTAAATATGTCTACTACTCAGTATACTGTGTGTGTGTGTGTGTGTGTGTGTGTGTGTGTGTGTGTGTGTGTGTGTACAGTAAATATCTGTACAGCTCGGGATACACAAACAGTATAATGAGCAGTAGACATCTTTACTGAAGACATGTGTCTGCAGTAAATATGTCTACTGCTCAGTATACTGTGTGTGTGTGTACAGTAATTATCTATACTGCCTGGGATATACAAACAGTATACTGAACAGTAGACATCTTTACTGCAGACATACTGTCTATGTGTCTGCAGTTAATATGTCTATTAGCTCAGTATACTGTGCATGTGTGTGTAGAGTAAATATCTTTACTGCTCGGGATATACAAACAGTATACTGAACAGTAGACATCTTTACTGCAGACATATTGTCTGTGTGTCTGAAGTAAATATGTCTACTACTCAGTATACTGTGTGTGTGTGTGTGTGTGTACAGTAAATGTCTATACTGCTTGGGATATACAAATAGTATACTGAACAGTAGACATCTTTACTGAAGACATACTTTCTGTGTGTCTGAAGTAAATATGTCTACTTCTTAGTATACTGTATGTGTGTGTGTGTGTGTGTGTGTGTGTGTGTGTGTTCAGTAAATATCTATACTGCTCGGGATATACAAACAGTATACTGAACAGTAGACATCTTTACTACAGACATACTGGCTGTGTGTCTGCAGTAAATATGTCTACTACTCAGTATACTGTGTGTGTGTGTGTGTGTGTGTGTGTGTGTACAGTAAATATCTGTACAGCTCGGGATACACAAACAGTATAATGAGCAGTAGACATCTTTACTGAAGACATGTGTCTGCAGTAAATATGTCTACTGCTCAGTATACTGTGCGTGTGTATGCGTGCACGCAGTAAATAGCTGCACTGATCGGAATATACAAACAGTATACTGAACAGTAGTCATCTTTACTGCAGACACACAGACAGTATGTCTGCAGTAAATATGTCTACTGCTCAGTATGCTGTGCGTGTGTGTGTGTGTGTGTGTGTGTGTGTGTGTGTGTGTGTGTGTGTGTGTGTGTGTGTGTACAGTAAATATCTATACTGCTCGGGATACACAAACAGTATAATAAGCATTAGACATCTTTACTGAAGACATACTGTCTGTGTGTCTGCAGTAAACATGTCTACTAGCTCAGTATACTGTGTGTGTGTGTGTGTGTGTGTTTGTGTGTGTGTGTGTGTGTGTGTGTGTGTGTATACAGTAAAGATCTATACTGCTCAGGATATACAAACAGTAGACTGATACAGTAGATATCTTTACTGCAGACATACTGTCTGTGTGTCTGCAGTAAATATGTCTACTGCTCAGTATTCTGTGTGTTGTGGATTATATTACCTGAAGTGCCTAATAATCATTTAAAGATATTAAACTGTGTGATTATGTTGAACTATTGCTTTTAAGAATGTTGTATAACCAACAGAGTGTTTTTGCAGTTTGTGTCTGGGTGCAAACCTGAGCCTGAGGTCTGTGTGTGTGAGCCCAATTAGAAACAGCTGCAAAGCATCTTAATTCAGGCCAAGGTCAGGATGGCCTGAGAAAAGAGCACACACACACACACACCCGGGCAGGGGATGCGCCCAGCAGATAAACCTGTATGAAGATAATAACAAATATGTAACCGTTTGTGTGAATTAATAAAACGAGCCGGAGCCAGAGAGCCCCAGAACTCAGCAGGGCGTGGTGGTGTGCAGATCGCGGGGTCTGTAAGAACTGAAAGCTGGGTTCTCCCTCTTGCAACAGGTGAAACTGAAGTACTTGTCTTTGTCTTCTTTAAATTCAACATCTCTCTTCTCTACATCAGGTCTACAGAATTCGGGGTGGTTTGAATCACCACAACAATTTGGGGGCTCGTCCGGGATCAACTGAAAAGTTAGATCAGACCTGACTGAAACATTAATTGGGTTTCATTGGGCTTAAGGACCACGTACGAACGGACAAAGGACACGGGCCGCGGCAACAAAAGGTAAGCAGAAACTTGATCTGCATTGAACACCACTAAATTGTAACGTGCCCTAAGTCTCAGTAGTAACTTGTCTATAAATTAAGAGATGTGAATTTGAGAAACAAAGGCATCAAACATTGATGTTTTAAACAAAAAAAAATAAAAAATAAAAATAAAAAATCTGTGAGCTAAAGATGGCAAGACCAGTATTAGGAACCTGTGAGCATCTGTTAGCGAGACCAGAAACTAAAGATGGCAAGACCAGTATTATAAACCTGTGAGCATCTGTTAGTGAGCTGTGAGTCCTCTGGATAGCAAGACCAGTATTAGCCAAAACCTGTGAGCATCTATTGACAAAATCAGTGTCTTCGAGTGTGGCAACTCCCACAATATTCTGACGAGGTATTGTTTGAGCTGGGTCCGGGGGGCCCGGGGAGGTGAGGACCCCCGAAAAAGTGTCCTCGAGTGTGGCAACTCCCACAATATTCTGACGAGGTATTGTTTGAGCTGGGTTAGAGGCCCGGGGAGGTGAGGACCCCCGAAGTAGATTTAGTACCAGTGTCCTCGAGTGTGGCAACTCCCGCAATATTATTGTTTGAGCTGGGTTAGAGGCCCGGGGAGGTGAGGACCCCCGAAGTAGATTTAGTAAAGCTTTAAAACATCAAATGTTCTAATGTGTTGATTTAACATGTATTTGTACACACCTACATATAGTGCTAGAAAGTAGTACAATCACGAGTGTGAATGGTGGAGGTTCTGAACGCTGAAACATAACTGCACTATCTAGGCGGTTGTGGATGTAAGTGATCAGTCCTCCAAATGACTGATATATAAGGTCTGGTATCATGATTCAAGGCTAGTCGTGAATCATAAAGACTGAGCGCTCGGGACACAGCGTGCCATACGGCTCGGTCGGCCAGACCTAGATAAAACATAACATAAATCTTTAAGAAGCTAAAAAACCCCGCCGTGAGTTGTTCATAAATAAAGTACATGAGAACAACAAGATCTGAGTTAAAAGGTCCCAGTAAAAACTCAGAAGCACGTCTGGAAACATAATAGCTTAGTTTGAACGGCCATAATCACTCCTACAAAACCAGTCAATACACGCACACACAGGAAGAAGACAAATTTGGGGTAAAGCATGAATGTGAATGTGTATGACTGCTAGAGGAAAGTGAGTTGAAGCAACGACACTGCTCGAAACCGGTCGGTGACAACGTAAAGCAGTGGTCAGTTGAAGTAGGCTCACTGGAATCTAGATTAAGAATTTATTTGTGTTGTGAATAGTACGAACAAAAGAACAATAGTACTTTTATTCAGAAACTCTATAGCACTCTTATCCGATAGTGGTAAATTGATAAAGTTTGGCAGTTTGAAGACAGAGACTCTGACAAAATGGATGTGAGAAGGGAGAGACAGAGAGTGATAAGGGACCGCTAGGCAAGCTGTTGTGGGGGGAGGCCAAGCAGGCAGGAAGAGATAAGGACAGAGCAGAAGAGGAGTTATAGTAAAACCAGATTATAATTCGTAATAAATTGACTGTAGGTACAGGAAGAATAAATTTAGTAACTCCCATAAAAATTATAAAATATTATTAAGTAAAAATATACAGTGAGTATACAGTGTGCATAAGCACCAAGTGTGTATGTTGGTTGTCTGGCAGAGACGCATGAAAGAGATTAAAAGTTGTGTGTGTGAGTGAGCGGCCGCTGAGAGTGATTGAGACGCTGAGAGTGATTGAGACGCTGCGAGTGATTGAGAAGCTGTGAGTGTGTGCAAAAATTCAAATGTGCATTGATGTTTTGAATGAAGCGTTAAAATCTGTGTGACCTCTGTCACAGGACGAGTTGAGTAAAAATTTCAAGAGGCTGAGTTTGTCATTCTAAAATACTCTACAATCCTGATGTTTATGTAAATTATTGCTTTTATATTCGGTGTTGCTTTGCAGACATTTCTGTTAAAATAAGTTAATATGTTGAGCATTTTCTGTTTGTTCTGATCTGTTCTGATTGTTCTTTAGTCGTTATCGTGCTGTTTAGTCTAGTAAGAGACTCTGTGCCTTGTTGAAGGACAGAGAGGACAGGGAGAGAGAGACAGGTCTAGTGATAGGCCGTGTGTGGTGGTTAACCGATTTTTTGGCGAGCTGTCAAGGTTAGTGTTTCTACATACTGTTGTGATACTGAAGTTGTTTATCGGGCTGCAGAGTGCTGTGTGATGTCATTCCCCCTCCTTCCACACTCTTAGTCTGTTTTAGACAGCCCCGCCCGTCGTGTGTAAGCTGCAGTGATCTCTTTTTCCTTTCTCTCCCCTTAAGCATATAGCTGAAGTTAATGTTGAATGTTTTCTCTTGTTTTTAAATGAGTTTGCGTTTTGGTAAAGTGAATTTTTGATCAAGTTGCAATTTGTAAGCAGTGCAACTGTTATTGTGTGGTTAAACTTTGTTGCCTAAAGGTGCTGTGTTCTTAAATAACAATTTTATTGAATTCTGCTGCTAAAGTCTAAAAGCTATAGTGAAGCTGCATATATTTTCTGACAGGTTTCTTGTTGAAGAAACCATTTAATAAACACATTACAACCAGTACTAGTAGTCATAATAAAGAGTAAAATAGAGGTTTACTTCTAGGTTGCGTGTATTATTTCTTTAACCTACAATCAATTGATAAGTCTTATCAGCCAGTGTAATTTTAATTGCAAAATGAGTTTCAGTTCAGTGATGATCCTGGGCGTTAAACACCCAGCATGCAGAAAAGAGAGACAGTAATTATAATTCCTGTTTGGTGGGAGGATCAGGTGAGGCAGATGTGCATGAGTTAGGCGAAAGACTAGTGTTTGAGGAACAGGCAGGCCCGACAAGGGAGAGACAGGAAGTAGAACAGAGGGAAGTACTGGGAGGGAAGCTAAACTTTGCAGCTAAGGCTAAGGAAAGGGATGCAGTGAAGCCAAACATAGAGAAAGGCAATTATGACTTTAGACTTAGACCTGCTATAAAACCACCACAAAAATACACTGACCCAATCCAATATCCAATTAATTAAGGGGAAGCCGATATATTCCATGGCAAACTCCTGACTTTGCGGGGCTGACCACGAGGGAGCTAGTAAGTGGATTAAAGTTTTTGAAGAAGAGACTATGGGCAAAATACTCGGCATCGGGACATTAAAGCAGTGTGGGCACGCACAATGGGAATACCTGCTATGGAAAATATTTTGCGTTTAAGTGGAAATGCATGGATGATTGACATCTCTCTGGACATCTTTGCGAAAGAAGTATCCTGTTCAGGTTGACCCTAAAGCACTAAAGGGTGAACCACTAAGTACCCAGCTGCTTACATTACTCCATCATAGAGGCCATGCACAGCCCGGTGAAAAGTAGACTTGAAGATGTGGTGGGGTTGGCATCAAAAAGTCACAGAGAATTTTGTGACCATGTGATACATCCAGTAGACAGACACAGGAAAGAAGAGCAGAAGTTGCGTGAACAAGAGAGAGCTGTTCAAAGGAAAGTCTCACAACTTCAACTAACTGAACTGACAAATAAGAGCAAGAAAAAGGTTCAGGCTCCCGTATTGAATGATGATGAAGAAGCACACAGTGGAGCAATTGTTGCTCCTGCAGTCGCTGTGCCGTCTGCTCCTCCGATCCACCACCAATTTCCTGCCCCACCCCCACAAGCTCCTCCTGTTGTTAATGTTTACACACAGCAACCAAGAGGAAGAGGGAAGAAAGCAACGGCCCAGAGGGGCAATCAGGTTGGACAACATAACCGGTGTTGGGGATGTAACCAACCTAGACATGACCGTCGAGACTGTCCTAAAAATCCATGGTCGGCTCAACAGGAGGAAGGACGGGGGTCTGAGGGTCAGCCCACTCAAAGCGGGAATGCCAGTGCGGCCAATCCCGGGGGTGGGCCTAAACATGTGTACTAGTGATGCCCAGAGAATCCTATTGGGGCGGGCCAGTTAGCCATAATGACATTAGCAGCTAATGTAGAGCCAATGTTAGATGTGCAAATATAAGGCAGTTCAACTATCAATTGGTAACGACAAAACCATTCTGCCAATCCTAGTATCTGAACACACACCTGTAAATTTGCTAGGGAGAGATGCATTGTGTCAACTAAAAATAAAGATTTGGTGCTCTCCACAAGGTGTTTACATTGATAATTCGGGTGTAAATTTCCAAATGAATGTTCAAGCAGAGGCAGCACCTGCCTACTGGCTAGCGGAAATCACAAATTCGGTGCTTAAGGAGTTGGGAAAATGGGAATTATACATTCGAGCCCAAATTCCAGAAGCAAAGAAAAACAGAAAACAGCCCACATATACACATCATAGGATCGCTGAGTTACTTGATTGAAGCAAATTTGTGATGATCCAAGCGCGGTGTTTACAGTATGTGTTATATTTTCTGTCCTTAGGTTACACAGTGTCATGTGTAAAGCACTGTGGTCCTCGGCAGTATTAATTATTTGTCTTTGACTAGGTGCCACCATATCTTAACACTATGGTGGCCGGGGTCGAAGAGGCCTGTTGCTGCCTTCCTATGAGGTAACAACGCAGCAGATGAGGCAGCAAGCTAGCAGCAAAAAGTGAAATTCCCATTATGACACCGTTGTTATCGTTAGAACCAATTGTAACTCCAGAAGACATTATTCTAATGCAACAAAATGCAGGACTAAGTGAACACAGCGTCCTGGCAACAAAGGGGGGCAACGAAGGATGAAAGAGGGCTGTGGCAATCTCATGAGGGTTTGTTGGTTGCACCAGAAGCGTTGTTGACTATGTTGATTTCTGAGGCGCACAGTGTTGATCACTGTGCGAAAGGGAAAGTAGATAATAAGACAGCAAGGATATTGGTCACCATATTTGCAATCAATGGTTGATGAAGTGTTGGAACAGTGTGAAATTTGTGCTCAGAGTAATGTAAAAAAGAGAAATAATTCAACAAATTGGCATACCATCAGAAATGAGCTATGATAATGGATCAGTATTTATCCAAAAAGTAGGGAAAGGAAACTGGTGATTCACCTGCTGATGTTGATCAAGCCAAAGAGAAACTGCTTTGGATGGAGGAATTCATGGCTGAATATGTAAAAAGATTAACTGACGTTTTGAATTTTATCATTACAGGTGTCTGAGCAGCTCACAAAACCAAGGAACCATTTCATCCTTTTAATGAAGAAAATTTTGTATGAATCAAATATCTAAAAATGTTTCCCAGGTGGAACCAGGTGTTGGGGACAACCAGAACTTCTATTTCCTGCGCTTTAACCAAACTGCCTATTAACCAAACTAACCAAACTGTTAACCCTGTTATGTTTGACTGTATAATTGACAGATGTGATGACTGTTATATTGTTCACCCCCTGACTTTCTCTCAAGGTAAATGGACAACGCATGACAAAGCTCTGATTAAGACAGTGCTGAGTGTACCCAGGTAATGATGGTAACATTCTGCTGTACCTTCGACTGAACCTCTGGAGCTGTGGTGTTTCACCCAACAGCCATTGAGGGGATAAAATCAGTTTTCTGTTACCTGTGTGTTCCATTTTAGGTTAAATGTATGTGATGATACTGGCTTTACTGGTAGGTTGGTATTCTAAAAGATGTGATTTTTAATCATTTAGAAATTTCCATTTTATGAATCACTTTTTAAAATCTATTTTCAATGATGGTTTTCACAGTAATGTAATAAATGTTTAAAAGGTTAAAGTTACAATTATGTTATGATGATATGCAACTGATGGATATCGACTGTTAATGGAAAAGTTCTACAAAGATGGATTCCACGCCACCATGCATCGTATGTGCTAGTAACCTCTCCATGGTGGTGACCCTCTACTGTACATAATGGACATGGGTCGAAGATTTTGCAATGTTTTGATTTCAGCGATGAGAATTGTTGTGATTGACTCAAACAGAGAGAAGAAATTTGATCTAAAACAAGTTAAACTAAGTTTTATGGAATCCCTTCTAATTGCTTGGGTTTATCCACTAGGTGAAATAATAAATTTGATCTTTCTCCTCTCCCAGTGGCATATTTGCACATGATCTGTGACTTCCCTGATGACCTTCTTTAACACCTTGGTGTTGTAGGGGATCTTCGCTAGCTTAAAGGCCCTTGTTGACCTGAAAGTGGAACTCACACATTATGGGAATGGGATGATGGGGTATATAAGAGGAGTTTCTCACTGATTGTATGAATTCATCTAAACCGACTGCTTTGTTTGGAGTGGTCAGCTAAAGATTTTGAACTGGAGAAAACAATGTGGTGCCATCTGGACCAAATGGACTTTTTATTAATGGATTTATTAATGGACAATTAAGTGACTGTGAGTGACTGTTCTGTCTTGAGGTGATTATTGTCAGACCTTTCAAATTTCACTGAGTTATGTTGAAGTCATTTTTAATCTCAAGATGACTTTTTTCTGCATTTAAACACAGCAAGCATGATTTAACACACACACACACAGATTTTGGTTTATTATTACATGACTTTGATTCTTTGATTTTGTTTTATTGCTATACATGATTTTGATTTATTACTATTACAACATGACTTTGGTTTCATTCATACATTTTGGTTTTGTTTTATTATTACACATGGCATTGATCTATTAATGATACATATAATCTGGATTCTTGTTTTATCAGGATTGTTTTATTTTGTTTGCTATTTTTGCTATACGACACACATACGCATAATATTGTTCTTGGTTGACATTGCTACACACGAGTTTGATTTGTTCTTGTAGGTTGTTTTCATTTTGTTTGTTATTGTTTTATACTCATAATATTGTGATTTTGTTTTTTGGACTTTGTTTGACACAAAACTTTAGTTTTGTCTTATTCTACATATAATCAGTATAATGTAACCACCAATGCAGGCCATTGTGTGATCGCCTGTGTTAAACATATAATCAAAAAGCATTTCCGGGGGTCATAAGGGAATTTTTCCCCAAGTGGGTTTTCGCCCTTACTTGCATTGCTGTGGTGTTGAACTATTGGTGGGGATTTGACATCCCCAGAGGAGGGATATGTGGTGTTCTGTGTGACGCATATGGCCTTGACCAGGATGAAGGAGTCGGGCACACACACACACCATGCAGGCTCATGGAAAACACATAGACAATATTACGTTCATGTGATGCTCAGAACACAGATATATGATTATAAGAAGGTGCAGGACATTTGGGTCCTGTGTTATCTTATCTGCTCAGGACGAACCAACATCTGAGGAAACACGCCAGGCGTAAGGCTTTAAGTTACTTATCATATTATACTTTTTTATTTCATCACATATTTTAATCATTGTTCAATGTTGCAGATTGCTACTGAGTTGTGTTGATATAGCCACTAAGGTTAAAAACTCTCCTAGGGGTGGTACCGCTTAGGATACAAAGGAAAGAAAAACAGGACTTATCAACCAGAAGGTTTTGCTTGCATATTATTTTTACCTAATTATATAAAGTGTAAAGTTTCGAAATGTTCCTCATTTCCCCCTCCCTGTTGTTGTTGGTTTTAACTATGCTTTTGATCTTAATAGTGTGTGAATTTATTGATCTCTGAGTAGAGATCAAAAGGGGGAATTGTGGATTATATTACCTGAAGTGCCTAATAATCATTTAAAGATATTAAACTGTGTGATTATGTTGAACTATTGCTTTTAAGAATGTTGTATAACCAACAGAGTGTTTTTGCAGTTTGTGTCTGGGTGCAAACCTGAGCCTGAGGTCTGTGTGTGTGAGCCCAATTAGAAACAGCTGCAAAGCATCTTAATTCAGGCCAAGGTCAGGATGGCCTGTGAAAAGAGCACACACACACACACACACCCGGGCAGGGGATGCGCCCAGCAGATAAACCTGTATGAAGATAATAACAAATATGTAACCGTTTGTGTGAATTAATAAAACGAGCTGGAGCCAGAGAGCCCCAGAACTCAGCAGGGCATGGTGGTGTGCAGATCGCGGGGTCTGTAAAAACTGAAAGCTGGGTTCTCCCTCTTGCACAGCGCCGGTCCTGGCCAAATCTGCGCCCTGGGCGAACACCCCCCCCCCCAGACGAGGATTTTCTCGTGCGCCCTCACGGCCGCCCGTGCGCCCCTGGATGCGCCGTGCGCCCCGATCAATCTGTCCGGCGCCCCCTCTACCTCGCCAACCCCTCGCTCCCGGGGGCGCCGGCTTCGCTAACTTAATGAGCGGTATCGAAAATTGGCTCGTGCGCCCCCCACGGAGACGGCGCCCTGGGCGGCCGCCCACATTGCCCATAGCTAGGACCGGCCCTGCTCTTGCAACAGGTGAAACTGAAGTACTTGTCTTTGTCTTCTTTAAATTCAACATCTCTCTTCTCTACATCAGGGGTCCGTTTCACAAAGCAGGTTTATTGAAAACTCTGAGTCTGTTAACCCTGGAATCACGGAAACTCAGAGTTTTCCGTTTCACAAAGGAGGGTCAGTCAAACCCGAGAGAGAGGGTTAACTCTAACCTGTTTCACAAAGTGAGGTAACTTAACCTCAAGCTCAGTTGCCATAGTAACAGACTCCGTGAATCTAACCTGGTTGGGACCTGGGGTCCGTTTCACAAAGCAGGTTTATTGAAAACTCAGAGTCTGTTAACCCTGGAATCATGGAAACTCAGAGTTTTCCGTTTCACAAAGGAGGGTCAGTCAAACCCGAGAGAGAGGGTTAACTCTAACCTGTTTCACAACGTGAGGTAACTTAACCTCAAGCTCAGTTGCCATAGTAACAGACTCCGTGAATCTAACCTGGTTGGGAACAGGTTTTCCTATAGAAACCCTGAGTTTCTCTTTGTCTCCGCCCACTTTCAGAGCCACATACTTAATTTGATTTCCTCATTCCTGCGCTGTCAGAACGTCCTCTAGTTCCAGAAGGCAACGTTTGGTGTCAACTTTTTGAACATGGCGTGTCTATTTGATCACGATCCTGTGGACGAAGGTGCAGCAATCCTGCGCAGGGAATTACATATCTGTCGGAAGAGAGTACTCAGACCACGCATAGATATTTCAGCCCTCCCGGACAATTTCCTTTTTGAGCGGTACCGTTTTACTTCACAGTCTATAATTTACATACACAACCTCATCCGTCCGCACATTTCAAACATCACGAGTCGCAGTCATGCGCTCACGTCGCAGCAGATTTTGTGTGTGGCGCTGCGTTTTTTTGCCAATGGCAGTTTTTTGTATAACATCGGAGATGCTGAGCACTTGAGTAAGGCAACTGTATGCAGGGCCTATACTGCATACAGTTACTATACCTATATTTGTTGTCTGCAGTAAATATGTCTACTGCTCAGTATACTGTGTGTGTGTATACAGTAAATATCTGTACTGCTCTGTATACCCAAACAGTGTAATGAGCAGTAGACATCTTTACTGAAGACATACTGTCTGTGTGCCTGCAGTAAATATGTCTACTGCTCAGTATACTGTGTGTGTGTACAGTAGGTATCTGTACTGCAGACATACTGTCTGTGTGTCTGCAGTAAATATGTCTACTGCTCAGTATGCTGTGTGTGCGCGTGTGTGTGTACAGTAAATATCTGTACTGCTCGGGATATACAAACAGTATACTGAACAATAGACATCTTTACTGCAGACATACTGTCTGTGTGTCTGCAGTAACTGCTCAGTATACTGTGTGTGTGTGTGTGTGTGTGTGTGTGTGTGTGTGTGTGTGTGTGTGTGTGTGTGTGTGTGTGTGAGTGAGTGTGTACAGTAAATATCTGTACTGCTCGGGATATACAAACAGTAGACAACTTTACTGCATACATACTGTCTGTGTGTCTGTAGTAAATACATCTACTGCTCAGTATACCGTGTGTTTGTGTGTACAGTAAATAACTGTACTGCTCGGGATATACAAACAGTATACTGAACAGTAGACATCTTTACTGCAGACATGCTGTCTGTGTGTCTGCAGTAAATATTTCTACTGCTCAGTATACTGTGTGTCACGGGTACTGACACTGGCAAGGAGAACCCAAAAGCACGACACTGAAGCAGACAAGTTCGAGGGAAGATGAGTTTACTTAAGTCCAGAAACAGGCAGGGTCAAAACCAGGAGATTAGAAAACAGGCAAACAAATCCGACGGGGGGCAGGCAGAAATCCAAAACAGGCAAAAACAGGATCAGAACAGGTAGTCAGGAAACAGGAATTGCTGGAGAGCTTGGCGAAACAAAACAAGACACTCTGGCAGGGGTGAAATGAAAATGGACTGGTATATATACACTGAGGGGCTAATGAGAGAATGGGTTGCAGGTGTGGAGATGGGCTGTCTGTGTGTCTGCAGTAAATATGTCTACTGCTCAGTATACTGTGTGTGTGTACAGTAAATATCTATACTGTTTGGGATATACAAACAGTATATTGAACAGTAGACATCTTTACTGCAGACATGCTGTCTGTGTGTCTGCAGTAATTATCTGCACTGGTCGGAATATACAAACAGTATACTGAACAGTAGACATCTTTATTTGTGTGTGTGTGTGTGTGTGTTCAGTCAATATCTGTATTACTCAGTACACTGTGTGTGTGTATGGTAAATATCTGTACTGCTCGGGATATACAAATAGTATACTGAACAGTAGAGATCTTTACTGCAGACATACTGTTTGTGTGTAACACTGGATCCAAATTTGAACTTTAAGAAACATGTTTAAAAGCAGTTAAAACCATCAAGTACAACTAGCAAGTTTTATACAGAAACTGTCTCTCGCAGCCAAGACATTTATGCATGCTATGATTCTTTGCCAGATGTCTTATTGTATTACATGCTGGGAGCAGGCTGGAGAAACAACCATGTGACCTCTTAAATCCATACACAAACAAACTCTAAAAACTCTACACAAAAAGGCAATGCATTTCCATCACTGTAGGGTACTGGAAAAATACAATTTACTGAGCTTTGAGAATTTTAGATTATTCTCAAATTTAGAACATCCTCTGTACCAGATTGTACCATACCATTTCGTCGCTCTGCATTTGGGCAATCAGCCTTCCACCAGTACATTTAAAACCAAATTAAAAAGTCACCTAAGGATACTCAGCTCTATAGCCACTTACATTGTGGGTGTATGTTATGTGCTATTGTGTGTAACTTTGTATTTTGTATTATCAGACCCTCCAGGAATTCGCGGTGTTGTGATTTTAAACGCTCCGGTAACTTGATAAAGAGCACTAGCGTGTACATTACACGTGTACACTCTAGTGTCCTTTATTCAGAGACCCTCATGTCACATCTACATTTCAGGATCTGGTTATTATAGACACAGATTAAATGTTAAATATAAATATTTCAATATTTATCATCACAGTAACAGTGTTACACACATTAGTATCTGTAAACACTTAGCATTAGAAAAATACATACGTTGGTTTGGTGCTTACACAAGGAGTAAACATTTATAATCATCACTTTGAAAGTTACATACTTTGTTTCTGGTGCCTGTTTGTTTCCCAGATATATTAGTGTGTGTGTGAATGGGTGTATAAGAGACATTAACTTAAAGAACTTTGTAAGAAGGCGCTTTATGAAGTTCAGTCCATTTCCTTGTATTAGTTTAGGCAGATGTGCCTATGGCGACGTCGACGTACGATTCAGCGCTCAATGCGGCGTCTATGTATATATGTCTATGGGGCAAAGGACGCAGCTAAACCGCGGCGCAGCCGTCACGCTGCTGTAACGCCTCCTGTGTGAGTCCCGTGTAACTCACACAGTACATCAAATGTAATCATTTATGTTTAATACTGTAGATGGTCCCATTAAATAAATCAACTGTTCAATTCAAATGGATACATTTTAAACTAATGTTCCATCTCCACGGTGACAGAGCAATCTAAGATTCTTAGCTCTGATTTGAAATATGGAACGGTCGCCATCTTTTTCCATAACATTTCATCGATAACTTTGCAAAAAAAATGATGTCCCCCAATAAAATGATGAGTATTTTTAAGTTACTACACAATTGTTGACACATTTTTTACAAGTCCCGGGATATTTAGTCAATTTTACCATTGAATAATCGTTTTACACCGAGAAAACGTCGAGAGTCACCAAAAACTTTCTGTTGATTTTTTGCGTTATATTCAACAATTTACATGAATTAAATATTACTTTGTCCTGAAACTCATTTAAGGGTTTCGGAAATATCTTTAAATACATTTGGCACAACATTAAAAGAAGTCTTACTTGAAAATTTAAGATCCACCGCCTGACTCTGCTCAGCAGGGACTCCGAAACAGGGGCTGTGTTTGAAGACACTTTCCAGCAGGTCCATTTTTCTCTCTCTGGGTTATTCAGCTCACAATCTAACAGTTTCGTCTGCAGGAAAACTTTTCCAGTCCAGTCCAGTCCACTTTTCCGACAGAGACCTTTCTCAGCAGCCTAACTTGTGACCATGCAGTCCAAGCTCGAATGAGCAGTTCCAGAGCTGCTTCGTGGTTATGGACGTAGAGTGGCCACAACCCTTTTTGTCTCCATGACTACCGAAGCACGCGCATTGGCATGATGGAGGTGATACAGCAGCAGGTGTTTCTGTACATAAGTGATGTGTGTGATCTTTGACTGGCTCCACAGACTGACAGAAACCCCTGATGTGTCAAACACATTTAGATCGGTCTTTTTTTTCTCCAGATGACGTTTATTTTATTTTTTTTAATATTTATTTCATTTTATTTATTTCTTGTCCACTTGGTGTATTGTGAATTGCTGTGACAAGTAGGGATGTAACGATACACTCAACTCACGACTCGATTCGAGTCACGATTTTTTGTTCACGATACGATTTTTTCGCGATTTTTTAAAATCAAAATGAGCTACAGACAAACTCTGACCAAATAAAATTATCTTTTTATTTGTAGGAAAAAAATCTCTCTTTACAGAAACTCTCAAACAGTTTGTGTTCTTATTAGGGCTGCCAGCAAGCAGCTGATCTGACCATTACCTTTCAGCTTGAAGTATGAGCTAACTGAAAATAAAAACAATTAAGATGATAGCTCATTAACCCTTTAATGAGAGTCGACGGCCCCGGGAAACGGCGAGGTCCGGGCGCTGTAAACGCAGAGCCGGTCGCGGCGCACGGCCTCAGAGGAAATGCGCCCGGCGGGGGCCAGCCAGCGCCGGGGAGAGGTCCCACGAGCGGATCCTCCCGCACCGTGCGGCCGTCGCTGACCCGAGTTTAATCCCCCGTGCAGACTGCGCGGAAGTTGCGAAGAAGTTGCGATGATTGGTTAAAATTGTAACACCGCCCTGAATTCACGGAGATTCACTGAAGTTGCGTTGAAGTTGCAAATCGCAACATCGTGAATTCCTGGAGGGTCTGTGTTACGGTATCATTTACGGTACAGTCAGGCCTGACGCCGATTACCACTACTGCGCATGTGTGTAGGTGTGTGTGTGTGTGTGTGTGTGTGTGTGTGTGTGTGTGTGTGTGTGTGTGTGTGTGTGTGTGTGTGTGTGAGAGAGAGAGAGAGACACAGAAAGGCAGACGCGGCAGTGGAAGCTGCAGCCACAACGTGACCTATTTCTAATTTTAAAAAACTTAATCTCGCATTCGCCAAGAATCGCGATTCATTTTTTCTGTGAACCGGTGCGAGTCGTCACGCATTTGTACCGATTTTAATCGTGTCACGATGCATCGTTACATCCCTAGTGACAAGTGAAAGTGAAATCCCTTTGTGGGATCAATAAAGTATATCTTCATCTGGCTTTAATATACTTGACCCGAAGAGAGGTCTAACATCAAGATCTCGTTTTTTACTTGAGCTAATATGTCACTATTTTACTTTACACAATGTTGTTTGTAGCTTGTTAACTTATACATACATAGATAGGTGATTCAAAAAATATCTCCACCATCATCGACCCTGCCATTTAGAAACAAGTATTCAAAATGCATATTTGAAGGCTACATTTTGAATCTGGAGCCATAGCTGTTGAATTTTTTTATGTAGTCACATTGTAAGAGTGAAGTCTGAACATGCCGCATAGCATGTTTCTTAAAAAGAACAAAAATAAAAGTATGAAGTCCCTTCACTGCTTACAGTCTAACCCAAAACATGTCAAACAGTTGTTCACGTATTGAAATGGTAATTGGACACAGCACTTAATTGGTCTCTCATCCTGATTCCACCTAGAGTATTTATTTGACCACTTCACAGAACAGTATATAAGTAGGAGTTGAATTTAGAGTGAGGTTTTGACAGAGAGATTTTAACTGATAACATGCTGACAGTTAATTGGAGGAATTTGAGTGTCTCAAGTACTAAAACGTCTGGTTGCCTTAACAACAGCTGCTTACAACAGTCTCAGCTGACTCTTACCAAAGAGAGGATTGTTTGCACTCTCTGCAGGGTGGACAGCATTTAGTCATACTCTAACTTGCTTTATAAATGTCCAATATACATATATTTAATATATATGGATTTATAAGACTGACATTAAAATTAACATTACAGACTGTTATGGAGCAACAGTTCAAGTTGTTATTTCATCTTACCTCCTGTGTTATGTGATTCCTACACACAGATTTTTCTCTAAATCCATGTATCTTACATTTATTTTGCCCACCATTAGATCTATAACAAACAGAGACACAGGCTCATATACAAAGAAGTCAAATCAATTCAATTTTATTTGTATAGCCCAAAGTCACAAAGTACATTTGCCTCAGAGGGCTTTACAATCTGTATCTGTTGCTGAAATTTCTGGGAAGCAATTCACCGACACAAAACAAGGATCTTGAATCAATCAATTGGTCTTTAAAGGTTTTGTCATTTTATTCTTGCAAGAGGAACAGTTCTACAAATGCACAAGACAGTCTGCAGAAAATGTTCAGGGTGGGGTAGTCCCACACTGGTTCTTATACAGGAGTATTCGTCATTACTTAACTTAACTAACTGTAGCAGGTGGCTAGAATAGAATGTGTTTATCCCTATCAAACCTCACTAACAATCTCTGCTGGACTGTTAGAACCAAGGTCAAGTTTATACGTCAAACAATTGCTGCTACAAAACTGCTACAAACAACCTACATAAATGAGAGAAAGATTTCTAAGTGCAAGGTACTGAGTGAAACCAAACAAGGTTATAAGGCACACAGTGTTATACTTCAAAAAAACTTTTTTAATATTACTGAGATTAAACATGGCTATATATGATTATCGAAGAACACACAATCATGTAATATAAATTTTCCATTACAAAACTTGCCCACAAAAAACCACAATCCACAAGAACCATGCTGGACGACAGAGCACAGAAACTCCAGGGAAGTTTGATTAGTAACATGCATTAATGAGACATGTAGGTTTACAGATGGTGAGAGAGAGAGAGAGAGAGAGAGAGAGAGAGAGAGAGAGAGAGAGAGAGAGAGAGAGAGAGTTTTCGGTAAGGGAGATGTGACTGCATCTATTCAATTCAATTCAATTCAATTTTATTTGTATAGCCCAAAGTCACAAAGTACATTTGCCTCGGAGGGCTTTACAATCTGTACAGAGAATGACACCCTCTGTCCTTAGACCCTCGGTTCGAGTGAGGAAAAACTTGCCCACAAAAAACCTTTTAACAGGGAAAAAATGTGGAAGAAACCTCAGGAAGAGCCACAGAGGAGGGATCCCTCTCCCAGGACGGACAGACGTGCAATGGATGTCACGTGTACAGGACAATCAACATAAACATTTTGTACAGTTACAATGACTGACAGAATGACAATGAATGATAAAGTGACCACAGTAGTAGATATAGTAGTATTAATGACAGTAGTAATATGTGTAGTGGGCGTCGTCCAGGATCACAGCAGCAGCCACGATCCACGAAAAACCTGCTGGACGACAGAGCACAGAAACTCCGGGGAAGTTTGGTCAGCAGCATGCATTAATGAGACATGTCCAGAGACAGACAGACAGACAGACAGACAGACAGACAGACAGACAGACAGACAGACAGAGAAAGACAGAGAGAGAGAGGCAGAGTAGGAGGGAGGGTTTTCGGTAAGGGAGATGTGACTACATCTTTAACCAATACCGTGCCTGGCTAGGCATAACTCTGGGGAGTCCCCCGGCAGTCTAATCCTATAGCAGCATAACTAAGGGATGGCCTGAGCCAGCCCTAACTATACGCTTTATCAAAAAGGAAGGTTTTAAGTCTACTCTTAAAAGTGTTGACCGTGTCTGCCTCCCGAACCCAGATTGGTAGTTTGTTCCACAGAATAGGAGCCTGATAGCTGAAAGCTCTGGCTCCCAATCTACTTTTGGAGACTATAGGAACCACAAGGAACCCAGCGTCCTGAGAGCGCAGTGTTCTAGAGGGATAGTAAGGTACTATGAGCTCTTTTAGATATGATGGTGCCTGACCATGAAGAGCTTTGTAAGTAAGGAGGATAATTTTAAATTCTATTCTAGATTTAACAGGGAGCCAATGCAAGGAAGCCAAAATGGGAGAGATGTGATCTCTGATCTTGGTTCCTGTCAGAACACGTGCAGCAGCATTCTGAATTAACTGTAAAGTCCTAAGAGATTTATTAGAGCAGTCTGATAACAAAGAGTTACAATAGTCCAGCCTAGAAGTAACAAATGCGTGGACTAGTTTTTCTGCATCTGCTTGAGAAACAGTGCGTCTGATTTTAGCGATGTTACGTAAGTGGAAGAATGCAGTCCTCGAAATTTGTTTTATGTGGACAAATCCTGATCAAAAACAACTCCAAGATTCTTTACAGTGGAGCTGGAGGCCAGGGTGATACCGTCTAAAGTAACTAAGTCTCTAGAAAGAGAGTTTCTGAGGTGCTTGGGTCCAATTACAAGAACTTCAGTTTTGTCTGAATTTAACATCAGAAAATTGTCGGTCATCCAATTTTTTATATCCTTAAGGCATGCTTGGAGTTTAGTTAACTGACTGGTTGCATCAGGCTTGATCGATAAATATAATTGGGTGTCGTCAGCATAACAATGAAAATTGATAGAGTGATTCCTATTGATGTTCCCTAAAGGAAGCATATATAAACTAAATAAAAGTGGTCCTAGTACAGAACCTTGTGGGACTCCATGACAAACTTTGGTATGCATGGAGGATTCATCATTGACGTGAACAAACTGAGATCGATCTAAGAAATACGATTTAAACCAGCTTAGGGCGGTTCCTTTGATGCCAATTTGATGTTCCATTCTCTGTAAAAGAATTTGATGGTCAATGGTGTCAAATGCAGCACTAAGATCTAACAGGACAAGTACCGAGATTAGTCCTTTGTCTGATGCCGTTAGGAGGTCATTTGTAACCTTGACTAATGCGGTCTCTGATATGATGCACTCTAAATCCTGACTGAAAATCCTCAAATAGACTATTGTTATAGAGAAAGTCACACAGTTGATTAGCTACAGCTTTCTCAAGTATCTTAGACACAAAGGGAAGGTTTGATATCGGTCTATAGTTGGCTAAAACCTCTGGGTCTAGAGTGGGCTATTTAAGAATAGGTTTAATTACAGCTACCTTAAAGGACTTAGGTACATGTCCTGATAATAAAGACAGATTAATTGTATCCAATAACGAATGACTAACTAGAGGTAAAACATCCTTGAGCAGCCTGGTTGGGATGGGGTCTAAGAGGCAGGTTGAAGGCTTAGCTGCAGAAATGATTAAAGTTATTTGATGGAGGTCGATGCGAGAAAAACTGTCTAAATACATATCAGGTTTTACAGCTGTTTCCAAACTTGCTGTATCAGAATGCAGATCAATGCCTGTTGAAGACAGAAGGTGATGGATTTTGTTTCTAATAGTTATAATCTTATCATTAAAGAAGCTCATGAAATCATTGCTACTTAGACCTAAAGGAATGGATGGTTCAGTAGAGCTGTGATTCTCTGTTAGCCTGGCTACAGTGCTGAAGAGAAACCTGGGGTTGTTCTTATTCTCCTCAATTAGAGAAAAGTAGTAGGCTGCTCTGGCATTACGGAGAGCCTTCCTGTATGTTCTGAGATTATCTTGCCAGACTAGATGAGATTCTTCCAGTTTAGTGGCACGCCATTTGCGTTCAGATTTACGTGTTTAATTTGCGAGTCTGCTGGCTATACCATGGTGCTAGCCTTCTTTGTTTAATTATCTTCTTTTTCAGAGGTGCAATAGAGTCTAGAGTTGTCCGTAATGAACCTGTAATACTATCAACAAGATGATCTATTTGTGAGGGGCTAAAGGAAGCAGACAAGTCCTCTGTTACAGTTAGACATGGCATTGAATTCAATACTGAAGGAATCGTTTCCTTAAATTTGGCTACAGCACTATCAGATAAACATCTGCTGTAGAAGTTTATACACAAAGGCTTATAGTCTAATAGTATGAACTCAAAGGTTATTAAAAAATGGTCAGATAGAAGAGGATTCTGTGGAAAGACTATTAGATTATCAATTTCAACGCCATATGAAAGAACAAGATCAAGAGTGTGGTTCAGACAATGAGTCGGTTTATTTACACTCTGACAGAAGCCGATTGAGTCTAATAGAGAGATAAACGCAGTACTAAGACTATCATTGTGGTTGTCCACATGAATGTTAAAATCACCTACAATAATTACTTTATCTGTTTTAAGGATCAAGCCTGATGCAAATTCTGCAAATTCAGATAAAAATTCAGAATAAGGACCTGGAGCTCGATATACTGTAACAAATAGAATTGGCTGCGAAGTTTTCCAGGTTGGGTGAGTGAGGCTAAGAACAAGACTTTCAAATGAATTATAATTTAGTTTAGGTTTAGGATTTATTAATAGACTTGAGTCAAATATGGCTCCAACTCCACCACCTCGACCAGTACTTCGAGGAATATGAGTATTATAATGACTCGGAGGAGTGGATTCATTTAAGCTAACATATTCATTCTCCTGCAGCCAGGTTTCAGTGAGACAGAACAAATCAATATCATAATCAGATATTAATTCATTAACTAAGACAGCTTTAGAGGACAAAGACCTGATATTCAAGAGTCCACATTTAATTCTCTTATTTTGGACTGTTGGAGATGTTGATTTAATTTTTATTAAGCTTTTATGATGAGCTCCTCTTCTGTTTGTTTTATCTTTAAATAATGTAGGTGGACGGGGGACAGACACAGTCTCTATACTAAAGGACTGGGTGGGCAGCTGCTCTAATGGAGGCGCAGAGAAGCATGTTAGACTGCAGCTCTGCTTCCTGGTCTCAACTCTGGGTTGTCGACATGGTTTTGGTCAGCTAATAAACTTGGCCATATTTCTAGATATGAGAGCTGCTCCATCCAAAGTGGGATGGATGCCGTCTCTCCTAATCAGACCAGGTTTTCCCCAGAAAGGTGTCCAATTATCTATAAAGCCCACATCGTTTGCTGGACACCACCTCGACAGCCAGCGGTGAAATGACGACATGCGGCTAAACATGTCATCACTGGTCACATTGGGGAGGGGACCAGAGAAAACTACGGAGTCCGACATCGTTTTAGCATATTCACACACCGATGAAACATTAATTTTAGTGACCTCCGATTGGCGTAACCGGGTGTCATTACCGCCGACGTGAATAACAATCTTACTGTATCTACGTTTATCCTTAGCCAGCAGTTTCAAAAAAGACTCGATGTCGCCCGCTCTGGCCCCCGGGATGCATTTAACTATGGCCCCCGGTGTCGCTAACTTCACGTTTCGGACTATGGAGCTGCCAATGACCAGAGTTGGCCTCTCAGCGGGTGTGTCGCTGAGCGGGGAAAATCTGTTTGAAACGTGGAGCGGTTGGTGGTGTACCGTGGGCTTCAGTTTGAGGCTATGCCTCCTTCGAACAGTCACCCAGCCTCCCGGCTGCTCGGGAACTACCGGGGGACGGCTAACTGAAGCTACCTGCGGCTGTACCGCACCGGTTACAGGGGACTGGCTAACTATCTGAGCTACTGACTGTTCGGTGGTGCGGTACCGTGCCTCTAACTCACTGACCCTTGCCTCCAAGGCTACAAATAAACTACATTTATTACAAGTACCGTTATCACTAAAGGAGGACGAGGAATAACTGAACATGTGGCACACAGGACAGGAGAGAGCAGGACAACCTATACCGTGCCTGGCTAGACATAACGCTGGGGGGATGGTGAGTCCCCCGGCAGTCTAATCCTATGGCAGCATAACTAAGGGATGAGATGAGCCAGCCCTAACTATAAGCTTTTTTTGAAGAGGAAAGTCTTAAGTCTACTCTTAAAATTGTTGACCGTGTCTGCCTCCCGAACCCAGAATGGTAGTTTGTTCCACAGATAAGGAGCCTGATAGCTGAAAGCTCTGGCTCCCAATTAGGGCACGATTATGTTGACGAAGAAAATCGTGAACGACTTATTTAGTAGTCAACGCATCATTTTTGCTTTTTTTAAACTTTGCTTTTCTTCCGAAACTGCGGCTGCAGCTTCCACTGCCCAGGCTTTATCAAAAAGGAAAGTCTTAAGTCTATTCTTAAAAGTGTTGACTGTGTCTGCCTCCCGAACCCAGAATGTCAGTGTCAGTCAGTGTGCGTTACCACTCCAAAGTTGCTGGAGGAAATCATGAGGAATGACGTCAAGTTCCCTAACCGAGGAGACATGTCTCTGTGGCAAGAGCACTGCAACTTGAGAGGATTTGGCTACGGATCTTTTACAGAGTAAGACCGCATATCCCATTTCCTTTCTACTGTCCCACTTACCTCACACCTCCTTTCCTGTCAGGTGAAGGGGCTCTATTGTGAGCTGCTTTTGACTGTCAAACATATTGGAGGGATTTGCATACATATTTAACCTGCTTTCAACCTGGTTTTCACATGTTGTTTCAACAACCACCAGCTTAACTAACTTTTACATTTATGCATGAGTCATCATGATCTAATGATATAATCTAAAACTTGAATACTTTTACTTAAGTAAAAGATCTGAATATTTTCTCTGTAGTATTCCATTGTAACACAGCCATCCTTAATGCTAATGAATCATAAGCTAATGCTTATGATTTTTTTTTTGTTGTGATGTTGCTGCCCAAGTGGAGCCGCGGTATACTGCCCTACTGTAAAGATCAACTCTCCTTTAAAGCAAGATTGATACCACTTAATAAACATTTTTCCAAGTATTATTTATTTACTATCTTTAACCTTTTATTTAATCTTTATTTTGTAAGAGTTGGAGTTCATCTTCCATTCCTGCACCTATTTTAGCTACGAAGTTGATTGACAAGAAGATGGAGTTCATTCATCAATGCTTGGACAACAACAAGGAGGTCAAGGGCGAATACCTAACATACCTCCTCTCAAACACTCAGATGAGCACTGAAGATGTGTATGGCAACATCACCGAACTACTTTTAGCTGGAGTGGACACGGTAAATGTTTTAATCTACCAATTCCTATACAGGAAAATTGTTGCTTAAGCCAAATTCCATTAAAAAAATTTTGTGGCTCAGATGACTGTAGTACACGCTGTTAAATCGGTGTGTTGGTTTTTCTATCTCTCCCTATATTTCATGTCACTTAAATTGTACTCTGTAGAACAGGAAGGTGAAAACACAATTCATCTCATACTATTCCAGTCTGTGGAGGTCCTGAGTTATCCAGATCATCTTTCTTCAGGAAAGGTTAAATCTGGGGCAACTGTACTAGTTTGTAAAAGGAACTGCAGGTGCCCCAAATGTAACCCTTCTTTAAAATATAGCTACAAGCAGCAATGAGGGGCCCATGCAGATCAGGTTCATGTGATGTAATAATAGTAATTATTAGCATACATGCATACAGCACCCCCTAGTGACAGAATGACACCAGATTTCATTCCTGCACTTAGGACAGAGCCTCGAAGCATGACATCAAATTTAGTTTTGTTTAGCCAAAGTGTTCCTGAGATATAAGCTCACATCGAAATCGACGCCTTTGCTGCTGATTTCTATTGGCTGTAGCAGGCAAACAAATTCAAAATTGAAAAATCCATCTCCTAAGTTTTGTGCGGATTGGTCTGAAGATCGTGTCTGCCAATTTTTGTGAGAATTGGCCAAAATCTGAACCAGCTGAAAGTTTAGATTCACTTTTGCCAAAATCCAATATGGCAGCCACAATCTTAAGCAGACGTGAAAATTTTGGACAGGACCTGAATTGTGACCTTCCACAGTACTAGCAGACATAAAAATTTTGTGTCAAACACGTCAAGACAAAAAAGCAAAAATGCAATTTTGTTCATTACAGCACCCCCTAGTGGACAAATGACACCTTTTTTGGGGCACACTTTGGGGCGGGGTTTGATGCATCTGACCAAATTTGGTCTTTGGAAGTCAAAGCGTAGCCGAGATATGAGCAAACTTGGCTAACATGAAAAGTTGGCATCAGCTATCAATGGGGCAACCCACAGTATCTGTGGATATGACAATTTCATTTCAAATACAAACACATCAAGAGATATGAGCATGTTGGCGCTGCCATCATAAGAGCTGGAATGCCGGGTTCAGAGCATATTAAAAGACAGACAACTGAGTTTTGTTTGACTGGGGAAGACTGAAACACAAGAGTGAAGCCATCAGTCATTTAGTTAAAGATTTGCTTCACCTGGTGTCCTGGTGTCAGTAGGAGGGCACATTCAAGAGCAATACAGTTTTTGCAACAGTTTAACACCCCCACTTGTTCTAATACTCACAGCAAGATCTAACATGACATACATTTCACTTCACCCCAAACATAAAACACACAAACTTATCCATCCTGACCCTTGTTACAGGTTTAGTCAACACATCCGCCACTATGTCAGCGGTTGGGCAATATTTAATGCAGATTTTCCCACTACTGAGGACAGATCGAACAAAATGGTATTTGATGTCCACATGTTTACATCTTTGACGCGATACAGGGTTTTTCGACAAGGCAATAGCCCCCTGATTGTCCTAAAAAATTGTCACTGGTGCATATTCACAATCACTGTCCATCCCATTTAACAACTGCACTAGATACATGCTTTCCTGAGTTGTCGCTTCCAGGGCCATGTACTCTGCCTCACATGTGGATAAAGCAACTATGGGCTGTTTCTTTGACTTCCAGGAAATAACAGGCCCTGTCTCAGACAAACTAAAACAGTACACAGTTGTACTTCTCCTGTCGCTCTGATCTTCTGCCCAGTCTGCATCACTATACGCCACAAGTTTGAGATTTACATCACATCTTTTGTAACACAATTCCTGATTTACAGTTCCCTTCAAATATCTCAACACATGTTGCGCTGTTACCCAGTGTTGTTCTTTTGGTTCAGACAGGTATTGTGACAGTTTGCTGACAATCCAACTTAGATCTGGTCTTGTACATATCATGACATAAAACAAGCTGCCAACAACTTCACGATACCTCTTTGGATCAACAGGTTGACCCTCATTATCAAACTTTAGTTTGTTTTCACATGGAGTAAATCTGGGTTTACAGTTGATCATTTCAAATTTCTCCAAAATCTTTGTAATGTACCTTTTTTGACTCATTTTTATTTCACCTCCTTTTTGCACATAATCAATACCCAAGAAATGTTTGAGTTCACCAAGGTCTTTCATTTTAAATTTGGCTCCCAACATCTCCTTTACATTTTTTACAGTTTGATTGTCATTAGCAGCAATGATAAGGTCATCAACCCAAATTATCAATATTACCCTCTCATTTGTAGTCTGTCTACTATAAACACAATGGTCAGCTGGGTTTTGAATGTAACCATTTTCACTTAGAAAATCGTGAAGCATTCTGTTCCAATTTCGTCCCGACTGTTTCAGACCATATAATGATCTATTAAGTTTACAGACTAGTTTCTCACCTGTCTTTGCCTTAACTTCAAAACCCTCAGGCTGCTCCATGTATACTTCACAATCAATAGGAGCATGCATCTGGTTTTAACATCCATCTGGTGCAGTTCTAAGCCATACTGCACTGCAAGCTGCATCAGACCGCGCACAGATGTCATACTAGCAGTGGGAGAAAAAGTTTCGTTATGATCAACCCCTGCAACTTGACTATAACCCTTTGCTACATACCTGGCTTTGTATGTTTTTGTCTTATTCGAATTTTCTTTTACTCTATAAACCCATCTTCCCCCCACTGCATGTTTACCTTCTGGCAAAATGGTTAGGGTAAATGTATCATTTTCTTTCAGAGAATCCATTTCCTCTTTCATAGCATTAACCCACAAATCTGATTTTGATGAGCTCATGGCCTCTTTCAGAATTCGAGGTGCACCTGACATTACCCGATAACAGTAGTCTATATTAGTTAACTCTTGACTATCATCATCATCATCATCACATTTTATCTTGCACTCATAATCATTATAGTACTTAGGTGGTCTCCTCTCCCTCGTTGGATATCGGGTATTTTTAACACTCTGACCCTCACCTGTAGTGATGTCTGTGTCACAGATCTCAGCTTTGAGTTCCTGTGTGATTGGTTTCACTACATCAATTTTTGGAAAAGTGGTTACACCCCTCTCCCTATATAGGATGTCTTCACTCGTATCCTGGTCTATCTCAGTCTGACACTCATTCACACCTTTGCTGACAAACTTTACCAACCTGTTTTTAAGTACTCTCCCTGTTTCTGGGTAGAAGATTAGATATGCAGGACTATTCTTGTCATAACCAACAAAGATCCCCCTTTCAGATTGTGAGTCGAGCTTCTTTTTGTTGTATTTGTATGCATAACATACTGACCCAAAACATTTCATCCTTGACAGATCAGGCACTCTCCCTGTCAGCATGTAATATGGAGTCTGTCCTGTCCGCTTGTTGTAGCACCTGTTGCGGACAGCTGCAGCAGTCTGAACTGCATATGTCCAGAGTTCTTTTGGAAGGTTACTCTCAATCAACATACATCTTGCCATTTCAAACAATGTTCTCCAATTTCTTTCAGCTGTCCCATTTTGATGGGGAGAATAAGGGGCTGAGATCTCATGTCTAATGGCATTTTTACTGATTAGTGACTGAAACTCCTTTGATGTAAACCCAGTGCCATTATCAGATCTAATAGATTTGATTTTTCCATAAGGTGCAACATCAGCAATAAACTTTTCTGTAGCTCTGACTGTCACTCTTGGCTTTCAAAAAATAAACAAAAATTGCACCTGAATAGTCATCAGTGAATGCCAATGAGTACCTAAACCCATCTTTTGCTGCTGGTTCTATTGGGCCAGCCAAATCTGTATGTACAAGTGCAAGTGCTACAGTTGCTCTCTCATCTGGTTCTCTGTTCCTGCTCTGAGCAAATTTCCCTTGCATACAGATCTCACATTTCAGGTTCGACTTATGAGTTTTACCATTAATTTTCATCCCCTCTGCGACACTTTCCAACCTCAACACATTATCATAATTACAGTGTCCCAAAATTTCGTGCCATGTTTGCAAATCATAACACCCGTGACATCCATCTTCATCCTTACTTTCATCTATAGACTCAGCAGTGTTTAAATAATACAGCATATCATACACTTCAATCCCAAATGTCATATCGTCTTTGTGAATGAGCTTGTTCTGTCCCTCCTTGAAGATGACAGTTGCTCCTCGGGCGGTGGCTGCCTTGACAGAAAAAATGTCCTGGGGATATGATGGAACATACAATGCCCCCATCAACATGATGTCCACTGCACATCCTCTGTTGTCAATTAGACGAACCTTGGCCGTCCCTCTCTTCAGTGCGACGCCACTGGTCCTCTCCCCATCAGCCAACTCCAGGATGTGCTTTTGCGGCTTGAAGTTCTCATCAAAGTCCTTGAATTTTGCGATGTCAGTCACGATATGGGATGTGGCCCCTGTGTCGACCATAAACCCTCTCTTCTGTGGTCTGCTGACAGGGTCTCCATTCACCTGGCCCACCTTGAATGCAAACGTGTGGTCCTCCTCATCCACCGCCTGCTTGGCCTTATCTCTCGTCCTCTGCCTGCAGTTCACATCTTTGTGTGTGGAGCTCTTGCAAAAACTGCACCATTGTCTCTGTCCACTGCTCTGGCCTGCAGCAGGACATTCTATTACTTTATGGCCTTTATGGCCACAGCCATAGAAGGTCAGTCTCACGTCTCTGCCAGATCTTCCTCTCACTCTCATGACGCTGTCTTCATCTGTGGACACACTCCTGAACTTTTCGGTGCGCTCATAGCTCTGCAGCTTTGTCTTGAACTCAGCGATGGTCAGTTTCTCATCACTCTGGGCCACATGAATGTAAAATGGCTTAAACACATCTGGCAAGCCCTTTAATATCATTGCGATCAGTAAACCATCACTTAAAGTCTCTCCTGCATTCCTCAGTGCAGTTATTGCAGTCTCTGCCCGGATGATATAATCTGTCACACTCTCATGAACAGCCTTTTGCAGGGATGTAAGTTCTGTATACAGGTTTATCACACGGGGCTTCCCCTTGCCAGCATAGTGATCTCTTAATATCTGCAGGGCTTTCCTACCATCATCAGCTGCATCCCTCATCACAGGAGACAAACTCTTGTCAACCAACAGTTGGATTGACTCAGCATACGCTTCTTCATTTTTCTCTGCATCCTCTTCACCCTCATCTGGCTCATGGAGGATGGTACTCTTTAGTCCTTGTAAACGTAGATGGCCAAGGAACTTGGTTTCCCATAACTCATAGTTTTTTTCATCTCCATCAAAACATAATCGATTCCATCGGCTTCCAATCTCTTTTCTGGGCCCATAACCTGTTGGCGCTGCCATCATAAAACCTAGAATGCCTGGTTCAGAGCATATTAAAAGACAGACAACTGAGTTTTGTTTGACTTGGGAAGACTGCAACACAAGAGTGAAGCCATCAGTCATTTATTTAAAGATTTGCTTCACCTGGTGTCCGGGTGTCAGTAGGAGGGCACATTCAAGAGCAATACAGTTTTTGCAACAGTTTAACAGAGCAAAAACAATGTTTTGCTAGAGATGAAATGACACCATATTTGTTTCCTGGACTTAGAACAGAGCTTCGATCCATGGAACCAAATGTGGTTTCGTTTCGCCAAAGCATTCCTGAGATATGAGCTCACATTGTAATCGGCACCTTCCCTGCTGATTTCGATTGGCTGTAGCACGCAAACAAAGTCGAAATTGAAAAATCCATCTCCTGAGTTTTGTGCGTATTGGTCTGAATATACTCGATTTTCGTAAGAATCCGTCAAAATTTGCGACTGCTGAAAATTTTGTTTCACTTTCAACAAAAAATCCAAGATGGCGAAAAATCTATCATGGTGCATTATGATCCTGATTCTGATTTGTGTCTGTGAGAGAGAAGGATAAAATGGCCAACATTTAAACTGTTTATTGACTGATTATTGACAGCCATTGTTATTATACAGAGAGTTCAATACAGTTAATCACAGTCAGGCTTGGGAGGGGCAAGCTTTGGTTGTCAAGCAATCAGGGCCAGGTGGAGCTGGAGCCCACCAATCAAAGCAGAGCAGTCAACCAGAGGCTCCTGTGACATTTTACGCTGAGAGAGAGAGAGAAAAAACGCTAAAAGAACCCCTTGAACAAGAAGGCTTTTTTGCCAAACTGCATAGCCTATCATTGAACCGGCTTCACTATGAGCATCCTGAGCTCTTCCTGAATATCTACACATATATTTTATGTGGCTAAAGTTAAGACATGGGACTTTTAGAGCGATGGAAAGATACTGGTATCTCTGCTTTCCTCCAGAAATGTCCTCTCTTTTTAACATGGGTGTAGATGGGACCATGGGTCGATGTTGCTGGCGCATCAGTTTGTTAAAAACTATAAGTCTGACAGCGACAGACGACACATTTTCCTACGTTTCTATTTATAAATTAAATTATTATAAGTTAAATTTGTGGCCTCGAGAGCAGTTTACAAATTAATTTTGACAGTTTTTTCTCTCCCTCTCCAATCTAGCTATGATGTCATAGCTTGCGAACATTCTACCAATAAATACCCATAATTTTTTTGCCATGGTATTTGGCGATTCTTAGGCAAACCGTTTGCCGAAATGCTTAGAAAAGTTATGGCATACAGATCCTGGCCGAGCCGATGATACCGTGATACCTTTTTTGTGTACGTGTGACCAAAACTGCGGAATATTAGGTATGGGGAATAATATATAGTGTGCTTTCAGGTACACTCAATAATAACTAAAATATTTGCATTTCCTGCCGAAAGTGCAGTGTGGATGCCCTCTGCTGAAATGCCCAACGCATAATACTAGGACCACTTCTATTTAGTTTATATATGCTTCCTTTAAAGAACATTATTAGGAATTACTCTATCAATTTTCATTGTTATGCTGACGACACCCAATTATATTTACCGATCAAGCCTGATGCAACCAATCAGTTAACTAAACTCCAAGCATGCCTTAAGGATATAAAAAGTTGGATGACCTATAACTTTCTGACGTTGAATTCAGACAAAACTGAAGTTCTTGTAATTGGACCCAAATACCTCAGAAACTCTCTGTCTAGAGATTTAGTTACTTTAGATGGGATCACCCTGGCCTCCAGCTCCACTGTAAATAATCTTGGAGTTGTTTTTGATCAGGATTTGTCCTTTAATGTCTACATAAAACACATTTCGAGGACTGCATTCTTCCACTAATGTAACATCGCTAAAATCAGACGCATTGTCTCTCAAGCGGATGCAGAAAAACTAGTCCATGCATTTGTTACTTCAAGGCTGGATTATTGTAACTCTTTGTTACCAGGCTGCTCTAATAAGTCTCTTAATTAATTAAGAATAACCCTAACCCTTAACATGGCTGCGTGCCCCCCCAAGGCTGCGTGCTGAGTCCTCTGCTGTACTCCCTGTACACCCATGACTGTTTGGCTGCCCACCAATCCAACATCATTGTGAAGTTTGCGGATGACACAGTGGTGGTAGGCCTGATCTCCAGCAACAACGAGATGGCCTATCTGGAGGAGGTAGAGCGGCTGTCCTCATGGTGTAAGGACAACAACCTGGACCTGAAGGTCACCAAAACTAAGGAGGTGGTAGTCGACTTCAGGAGAGGACGACAGAAGATCGAGTACGCACCTCTAAAGATCTACGGGAACCCGGTAGAGAGAGTGAGCAGCTACAGGTACCTCGGGGTTCTCATCTCCGAGGACCTGACATGGACTACACACACCTCCACCCTGGTGAAGAAGGCGAGGCAGCGTTTATTCCACCTCAGGAGGCTCAGGAAATTCAAGGCCTCCAGTAAACTGCTGGTAACCTTCTACACCGCCACTGTGGGGTCTGTGCTCTCTGCGAGCATCACGGCCTGGTACGGCAGCTGCAGCTCACAGGACAGAAAGGCCCTGCACAGAGTCATCCGCTGCGCTGAACGTGTCACCCGCACCGCACTGCCCGACCTACAGGACATTTACACCCAGCGGTGCAGGTCCAGGGCAGGTCGGATCATGAGGGACATTCACCACCCCGACCATAAACTGTTTGCGTGGCTGCCCTCAGGCAAGAGGCTTCGCTCCATCAGAGCCAGGACCGAGAGGCTGAAGAGGAGCTTCTTTCCCCAGGCCACACGGATCCTGAACTCTGCATAACAACATAGTCCCATAACTGACCGCACTACACCACACTACACCTACATTACACACACACCAATTCATCTGCACATCACTGCTCTCTACTGTCCTATTGCACATAGTGAGATTTTTCTGTTTATATATTATATAATGTTAATTTGTATTATACGGGTCATGTACATAGTTGTAAATATAGTAACATAGTGGTGTATATCTATTTTCTAGTTTATTTATTTTTCTAGTTTTGCTATTTCTATCTTACATTTTATTTATTCTTCTTTTCTATCTTATTTTCTTTTTATCCTTTTGAGTGTTTTTTTGCACAGTCGCGACAGTCACCTTCATTTCACTGCCACTGTACCTGTACTTTTAGGCATGTGACAAATAAAAACTTGAATCTTGAAGAATGTTGCTGCACGTGTTCTGACAGGAACCAAGAGCAGAGATCACATCTCTCCCATTTTGGCTTCCTTGCATTGGCTACCTATTAAATCTAGAATAGAATTTAAAATTCTTCTCCTTACATACAAAGGTCTTCATGGTCAGGAACCATCATATCTAAAAGAGCTCATAATACCTTACTACCCCTCTAGAACACTGCGCTCTCAGGATGCTGGGTTCCTTGTGGTTTCTATAGTGTCCAAAAGTAGATTGGGAGGCAGAGCTTTCAGCTATCAGGCTCCTCTTCTGTGGAACAAACTACCATTCTGGGTTCAGGAGGCATTTGTAGAACATTCTAACAAAGTTTAAAACAAGCTGAAAAAGGTTATTTAATCTTCCTATATATATATATATATATATACTGATAGGCCTTCTCTCCAGTTCAAATCATCAGCCTATCAGAGTAGATCTGTGAAAAGGACAACAGACATGATTAACAAAAAAAACATAATTTCCTTCATTTGATTGTCCCAACAAATACATATTAAATTCTGTAATATAAAATCAAAAATACATTACATTCTGAATGCATCTATGAAATGTACAACATGAACAATTTAACTTAATTAACTGAAATATTTCCACCCAGTCCACCTTCCATTTAAAGCAAAACCTCACCTGCTTTTAGTCTCCATTAAGGGGTTCCTATAGAGGCATGCTCCCTCTTTACTCCCATGCCCCGAAGCACAAAGGATTGGAACCAGGTGACTAACAAACCATTGTTTAATTGAAAGCGCTAAAAATGTATATAGCAAACACTGAGGGAGTTAGCACTTCCTCACAACTTGTATATATATTTTTATATTGTATGTTTTACATTGCTGTTTGTACCAGGGATCTGATGGAAACGCTATTTCTAATATTTATGCTAATTCTCTGTATGTACTGTACACATAGCAGCATTGACAATAACTTTTGTCCATTTTTGACGCTCTTGCAGTAATGGTAAATACTCTCAGATCCACCGTTTCCAAAAGAGTTCAGAGATGTATTGTAAGGCTACAAGGTCGTTGGGGACAGTTTTATGATGAGGCGATCATTGAGCATTGTCTCTGCTTCACATAACACAGTATGACATCCTTCTAATGTTTGTTGACGAAACACAGAACTCAGAACCTTTCTGATCCTTGGCATGAGACACTCCCAGGTGCCACCGTGATGTGATCCAGATAGTGGGTTAAAACTCCACTTAATTCTTCTCTGTGATAAGGCCTTTTCAATTTGGCTATAATTTTAAAGCAGCTAAAGCTTCTTGTACCAACTCCATACCTTTTTACAGCGTTACGCCCTCTTTTCACCTCCACTGGCCCAAAATAATCTACCCCGACATTAGTGAATGGTGGTAGATCAGGAACCATTCTCTCCTTGGGTAAGTCAGTCATTTTTTGTTCACCCTCTTTCCTCCATAAAGCTTGCAAAACAGGCATGTTGCTATGACCTCCCTTGCTGCAGAAACACCACTTGTGATCCAGAACTTTCTCCTTACAGTGGAAAGAACATAATTTCTGCCTCCATGACCAAGCTGTAAATGTAAATGATGGAGGATAAGGTGAGAGATGTGCTGGTCCTTTGATAGGTTGAGGGGGTGTTTTTAGATGTTGCTACTTCTGGGTATCTCTGGATTGTTGGAGGTTAGGGCAGCAATTTCATCAGGGAATCTATCACGTTAACAGAAGGCAACTATGGCTGTCTCAGCCTCTGTGAGGTCTTCCAGCAACACCCTTTGATTCCCAAGTGAATTTCTGAATGTTTGCATCTCATTTAGCACATTCACTGGTGCTCCATTAGCACTTGCATCAACGAGATGCAACTCTTTGCTCTTTTTACCCAGCTTCAGCAGAGCTCCTTTGAGCTTGATGATTCAAGCCACTGCGACCTTTAATCTTTGCCAGTCTGAAAAAAAGCGGAGAAGCAGTATTGGTAATGACATCTATTGCATTGACCCCGAGGTTCCTCTTTACCTCTGGGTCGTCAGCAGTCATATTGAAATCCATAAGTGATTTTGGCCACTTTTCTTCAGGATCCCATAAAAATTCCGGGCTTTCCATCCATCTTCAGCTTCAAAAGGCTTTCTGCCTTTTATCCACGAGAAGCATCATCAGCAAGATTTAAAGCTGTTGGAATGTATCTCCATTGTTCAAATTCCGTGTTATCCCTGATGGTAGCTATCCTGTTTGTAACAAAGGTTCGAAATCTCCGGTCCACATTTCTTATGTACTTTAGAACTGATGTGCTGTCAGTCCAAAAGCAGGCTTTTTCAATTGAAGCTGTAGCTCTGATTGAAGCATTCTATCCACTCTGACAGCATCAACAGCAGCTGCCAGCTGCAAGTGGGGAATGGTAACAGCCTTAAGTGGAGCCACTCTGGCTTTACCAAACAGGAAACCAACATGAAACATTTCCTTTACATTTTGCATTTTGAGGTAAGTAGCCGTACCATATCCGCTCTCGATAGCATCAGAGAAATGGTGCAATTAAGCGCAAACTATCCTCCCAAATCCTTCAGGCTTGACACACCTGTTGACCTGAAAAGCCACCTTTTCCAGATCGGTCAGCCACTTGTTCCACCTTTCTTGGAAAGCTGAAGGTATGAGATTGTCCCAATTACATTTCATTTACATTTCCTGCATAGGTCTTGCAACAGCAGTTTGGCAGTGAGTATGAGAGGTGCTAGGAATCCTAATGTATCATAGATGGAGCTGATCATGGACAACATACATTGTTTGATGAAAGGCTTCTCCTTGACTTTCAGTTTGAATTTGAAACTGTCCGTTTGAATACACCACTGCAAATGTAGAGCCCTGTCCACGGGCAGCTTGTCTCTGTCTAGGTCTAGTTCAAACAGGTTTTTGGATCTGAGCTCCTCTGGGATGCACTGAAGCACTTCTTGGCTGTTGCTGATCCACTGGGTTAGAGTGAATCCTCCTTTGCTACATACGGCTATGAGGACCTGAGCCATGGTGAAGCATCCTTTTCAGAAGACAGACTCTTCAGGAGATCATCCATATAGAAATTCCTGTTGACTGTCTCGACCACATCTGGTGAAAAGCTGGCCTGGTTGTCTTCAGCAGTCCTACTAAGAGCATAACAGGTCCAATTAGGAGAGGAAACTGCTCCAAATAAATGGACAGTCATACGGTATTCTACGAGTTCTTGCTCCAGATTACCTTAAGGATGCCACGCAAAATGCAGGAAGTCCACATTCCTTTGCCACCTTTACTTGGTGGAACATAGCTTTTATGTCTGCCATTAGCGCCACACAATCCTGCCGAAACCTCATCAGGACCCCTACCAGAGAGCTGGTCAGGTTCGGGCCTTGCAAAAGCTGACCGTTGAGCGAGACCCCTTTATATTCTGCTCCACAATCAAACACAACCCATAGATTATGTTCTCGTAGATAGTACACCGTGATGCGGTATATAACCACACTTTACCCTTTGTCGCATCCAACTGGTGCTGCAGCACTTGTTTATGACATCAGTAATAAAGTTAGTATACTCCTGTTACGGCCGCCACCGCTTCGCCACAGCGTATATGTGTGTGTGTGGTGTTCCCTTTATGTAAATACAGGTCGGCGGGCGCTGGTGAGGGGTTGGGTCCTGATGGCGCCGATCTCTGAGCCGAGGGGATCAGGATAAGCTGCCACGTCCTCCACACCCTTTGCTGGTGGACCAATCCACGACCCAAGACAGGCATTTAAACCGCAGCCGCCCGAGCATCGTGGTGGCTTATTTGTGTGTGGGGGCTATGAGCTCACCTCGTTAATTCTGGTTACAATCGTTTTCGAAATTGGTGAGGATTTTGTAATTTTGGTTTGGGACTGGGCAGGGATTAGTTTAGTGGTAGCACTGATCACACCCGAGAGCATTTCTTCTGTTAGAAACATTAGTTCAGGGGTGCTGTTTGGATGTGTGTTTTGTTATTTGGTATTAGCGTAAGATAGTGAGGCTTTTTTGTTTTGGTTCTTGTCAGAAAGTAATAGGCTCTGTTAGAGTTCTCCTTTTGTTATATATTGTTTGTTCCTTTTACAGCACCCGCTCGCCCTTCGTTCCCCTTTTTGCCTCACCTCATTTTGTTAAAAAAACAATCTGAACTTTCATTTAATAAAATCCTTTTGTTTAATAACCTTTAAAATCTGGTTTTTATGTTACTTCCTTTCATACCCCTTACCTGGTCGTAACACCCATCATACATCACTGTATGAAGTTTTAATCATTTCATTTTTCTGTGTTGATTGTCATTGTCAGATTTCATCTGTTAACAGCCATTATATATACTGTGTGTATATATATATGTATGTACATACACATATATGTACATACACATATATACATACATATATATATATACATACATACATACATACATACATACATACATACACACACATATTATATATATATATATATGACTTTATCCTGTCCTGCAAGCCCCCTTATTTTAAGACCCACAGATTTACTGCTGCTGTGCATCTGTGTCTCTCTATCACAGGTTCCACTGCTACTGTAATCATTTTATCATCCATTGTCATTCATTATCATTGTAATTGTATGATATGCTTGTGTTGATTTGTTCTGTACACGTGACATCCATTGTACGTCTGTCCGTCCTGGGAGAGGAATCCCTCCTCTGTGGGTCTTCCTGAGGTTTCTTCCACATTTTTTTTCCTGTTAAAGGTTTTTTTGTGGGCAAGTTTTTCCTCACTCGAACCGAGGGTCTAAGGACAGAGGGTGTCACTCAATGTACAGATTGTAAAGCCCTCTGAGGTAAATGTACTTTGCACTATATAAATAAAATTTGATTTAATTTGATTTGAACCATTATATGGTGACTATTTTTACTTTAGGACACATGAATGGAATGTCCAAATTTAAGCTAACAGTCATAACTGGCATAATTAGTTTGGCCAGACGGTAACACTAGGCAAAAGTTCAGAAGGTCACAGGTTCCATCACAGTACATTCTAAAACAGATCCTCTCATTGACTTTGTTGGATTTTGTTGGGTAATTTATCAACCTGACTGAAAAGATAACCAAGGACTGATTAGCCATCAGATAATCTTTGGACACAATTAGTTGAACATAAACACCTTTATTCGATATAAACTGTAATAAAATATTTATGTGTTCTCATATCTGGTGTTAGCTTCTTTCCGTGATCATTCCTCTGGTGCCATCAATAAGACAAACTTTTAGTGGTTCATTTTAGAATCATATAGCATCACTTTTATATTGTATACTGTATTATATTTGCAACTGCTGTTTTCAAGTAGCAACAGACCTCATGACAAGACATAAGCAACCACTGAAGAAGAGAGTAAACTTGTCTCAATAATAATAATAATAATAATAATAATAATAATAATAATAATAATAATAATAATAATACAAAACAACAATATCAATAAGTTAAAAGCAATAAATTAATCAAATTAAAATAAAGCACAACATAGAACATAAAAAGGTCAGCTAAAGGCCCTTTTATAAAAACTTACTTATTATTATAATATAAATGCTGTGTGTTCTACATATGTACGAAGGATGTTAAAGTTGGAACAATGCTTATGTTATTTGTTGTGGATCATGACCTTCTTCAGCTGAGATATCAAATAGATATTTTATTGTCCTTACAAGTAAATTTGTTGTCGCAGTCTGTACACAGCCTCAAACATACATACATAGACACACACATACAAACACCACAACATAACAACAAGAATAGACATTCTATACACCACATTTATCACATTTATACCTCCCTATCCTGTGTTTACCACCCGCTCGTAGCGGTTACCAGGGTGCTTTGCTAAGAGATGCTATAGCAGAAGGTACAAAACTCCTGCCATAGCGAGCATGTTTACAGGCCAGAGACCTGAATCTGCGTCCAGATGGAAGTATGACTTAAGGGGCTGGCTGGGGTCGTGTGCTATACTGAGTGCTCTGCGTGTAATAGCTGTATAGTTGAGGTCTGAGAGGTTTAGGGTGGGTAGACCAATGATTTTGGAGGCGTAGTGTGTGATGCGTGTCAGTGTGATCCTATTTAGAACTTAATGGCTCTGTGAAGTTCCTGAAAAGCATGGTTTAGCAGTAGCTCACAACTCTCTGTTTATGTGCATGTGATATAGTTTTACAATAAATTAGCCACTTCTTCTTTCTTTACTTCCTCTTTTATGCACATTCAGTTCTCTCTAATTTGAAGTAAAAGTCAGGTGGACAGCTGTAGTGTATTGTTTCTTTCTGGATATTTAAGCTAGACAAACACCCTGAATCACCCTCCTATATTTGATATGATGTTCATTGTTTGCCTTGTGTTCAGGCTGTGGATGATTAGTGCTGTATGCTGTATGTTGTCATCATGATCATGATCAGAGTTAGGTTCTTTGAAAATGCAAGGATATTATAGTGAGCAGCAGGTAGAGAAGCTGGCGTGAGATACCGTGATTGCTGTTGAACTCACTGACCCAGGACCAGTGTAACCCACTTATAGTAGATACTCTGAATGACTAGGTTCGAAAAGAGCTCAATTACCATTGACCTGAACAGCCGAACAATGAACAACACCAACCACGAAGTGAATTGCAAAAGTAAACTCTTTAGTGAGTACTGCACAAGAAAAGTTTACAACATTTATATAAACAACAATATGAAAAATAATAAACAAAATAAAATGGCGCCTTTAAAATAATGAGTCTTGTTTTTCTTAGTACCGGTACTGTTCTGTTTGTATTCAATCCAAATGTTCCTCTAATAGGGTGATCAGAGTCACGTGCTAACTCTCTTGGCATGTAGCAATCCCGCCAACCAGGTTGGCCCTACCACCGGTTGGAGTTAACAACGAAGAATCAATCCAGCTTCTTTAGGATCCTGGGGAGGCTCGCCATCTATGAATCGCAGAATGATCCTGAATCACTCCATCCAGGGCTCTGGATCCTCTCCAACAGACTGGATGTTCCTATGGAGACTAGGGGTCTTCAAAAGACCTGACCGATGCACTTTTTTCTAGTGCTGAGCACCGTCGGGGACTCTCAGCTCTCACGAGATGGAAGACGGTTTTCCCGTGTAACCGCTTGAGCACAGTGCTAAACGCTTTTGTTCAGCTTAATGCTGCCTTCTGCTGTCGCAGCCAGAGTCAAAAGGAAATGCAGAAGTGCTGCGTACAAACTGGCCTCCTACACAATAAACGGAACGTGCACGCTAATTGGCTGCTAAAAGGCTACCTGCCTTTCGTTTGGTTAGATGCGGTGAACCTAAGTGCTACCTTCAAGTGCGGTTGTAATGTGTTGCTTTCAAGTGCAACTCAGAAAAAACATGTTGCTTTCGAATGCAACTCGGAAAACATTAAATATATAAAACAACAATTTCAAGCTAAACTTAAGATTTAGTTACCCAAGTGTTACACCTGGGTTACACCCTCCCCTCCTTACATAACATGAGTCCCTTCATGTTCCCCTTTCAAGGACTAATTACTTTCAAAGGTTTCGACAAGAGCTTGGTTAAAGCCTTCCACTATGTGTTGAACAAAAGATATAAAGGGATTCCCAAGTTGAGGGTATGTGAACTTCCCTGGTGCTTTTCTGACACGCTCCGACCTCCGTGGAGGTTCAACTGTTTCCTCATTGTTGTTTTTCCAGTTTGTACCACTTATAGTGGCTGGTTGGAGGGCATCTCGTTGGGATTCACTTTGAGAGAAAGGTGGGTTGGCTATGGGAATACATTCCTTGGTTCTTTCAGTTTCTTCAGTAAGTAGAGTTCCTCCACTCGTCTCCAGTTGCTCTGTTAGTTCTCCTGTCCCTGTTTCAGCTTCAATTGCAATGTTTTCTTTTTCAATTTCATTAGCATCCTTCTCTTCCTCCATGCCATTTTCAGGTTCATGGTCAAAAGGCAAGTTCCCTTCTGTTTCGAGCTCCACAGATCCTTTTCCCACAGATTCTCCTATCACAGGCTCTTTTTCTACAAGTTGTATTTCCACAGGCTCCAGTTTAGGTAAGTTGCCAGTTCTAAAAGGTGTGTCAATTCCAGCAGTTGTGTCAATTCCGATAAGTGTGTCAATTTCAATAGATGTCTTCTTCTGTGACTCAGATATGTTTGAGGCTTCAGAAGGTCTTGTCTCAGTAATTTCAACTGAATGAAAACATAGCTCATTTTCCTCCTCATCCTCGGATGATGAAGGCAGTTCATTGACTTGCTTTGATGTCTGTCTCGTTCTGGGCCTACGGGTTGATTTTGGCTGAACCATTTCCTCTGTCGGTTCGGAGAGAAACCCACACGGTAATAGAAGGTCACGATGTAATGTACGTAAGGGACCATCTTGGCCTTCAGGACACACTGTATAAACAGGTAAGTCTCCAGCCCTATTCTGCACTACATAAACTGTCGGTTCCCATCGATCAGCTAATTTGTGCTTGCTGCGAAGGCGGAGATTTCGCACAAGGACTCTGTCTCCCGTTTCAAGTGTGGCCTCTCTCACTCTAGCATCAAATCTTTTCTTGTTTTTGTCAGCAACTTTCTTTGAATTTTCGATAGCAAGCTGGTAGCTTTCCTTCAAGTGACTCTTTAGACTTTTCACATATTGCGAATGCGAAGTAGACGAACTGTCTTTAACTGGTAACCCAAACGCGATGTCAATAGGCAACCTAGGTTGGCGTCCGAACATGAGTTCGTAGGGTGAAAACCCTGTGACGTCATTCTTTGTGCAATTGTATGCATGCGCAAGGGGTTTTACATGTTCACGCCACCTTGTCTTCTCCTTAACCTGCAGAGTTCCCAGCATGCTTAGTAATGTACGATTAAAGCGTTCCACTGGGTTTCCCCTAGGATGATACGGACTTGTTCTCACTTTACGAATGCCGGCTAAAGCACAGAGCTCTTTAATGGTCTGCGACTCAAAATCGCGGCTTTCTGATCCTTTGTTGGTATAGCAACAGCATATTTTGTAAAGTGATCTGTTATAACTAGGATGTCTTTGGTGTTATGACTATCCGGTTCCAATGACAAAAAGTCCATACAAACCAGTTCCAAAGGCCTACTGGTTTGGATATTGACAAGCGGTGCAGCTTTTTCTGGCTGACTTTTCCTCCTTACACATCTCTCACACTGTCTGATCTTTGTTTCAATATCAAATGCCATCCTTGGCCAATAGAACCGGGACCTAGCCAGCTCAAGGGTACGTTCAACTCCCATGTGCCCCATTTCATCGTGAAGACTGGTGAGCACGGATGGCTTTAGTACATTCGGTAGGGCGAGCTGATAGACTGATTGACTGTCGCACTGCCTTCTTCTGTATAATAGGCCATCCTTTAGTTCAAGACGGTTCATCTCTCTGAAAATCAGCCGACTTTCAGGTGATTCAGACTTTAAACTGGTAGGTGCAAGTTTTCCTGACTCAAGCAGCTCAATGACTTGGCTGATGACGGGATCTGTTCTTTGCAGTTTGGCTAGTTCATCTTTACTGTACCTGGGAACTGTGAGCAGACCGTCTTGGACTCCTCAAACTCAGCAGGAATGGCTTCCGGGTGGATAGCGAGGGACTCTACGAAGCAAGGGGAGGGTAAGTCTTCCTCCACATATGTGATAATGTGACTCTGACACGCTGCTTTAACAGCTTCTGTGGGACAGAAAAAATTGCCCTCTGATCTGAGATGGTGAGAAGTGAAGGTATGAATCCTTTGGCTTTCCACTTTAGACTGATCGTCGTTGACCAACTCTCTGTGAGGCCTCCTCGACAACGCGTCGGCATCTTGATTCTGCTTTCCGGCTCGGTATGTTATGTCAAAGGTAAAGGTGGATAACTCAGCTAACCAGCGATAGCTGGCAGCATCCAGCTTGGCAGTAGTGAGTATGTACCTCAGCGGGTTATTATCTGTGACTACTGTAAAGGTGTTGCCATAGAGGTAATCATGGAATTTGTCGGTGATAGCCCACTTGAGGGCTAAAAATTCCAACTTGTGTGCTGGGTATTTAGCCTCACTACACGATAAGCCTCTACTTGCGTAGGCGATAACACGAGTTTGTCCATCCTGAACTTGATATAATGCAGCGCCAAGCCCAGTCGTGCTGGCATCTGTATGGACGACGTATGGCAGCTTGGTGTTAGCATATCCTAACACCGGAGCAGATGTGAGCTTGTCGATAATTTCCTCAAAAGCTTGTTGGCAAACGGGAGTCCATCTCTCAGCGAATGGCTCCTTGGGGTGGAAATATTTGCTGTCGATTTTTGTCTGCTTGCGCCCTTTTTGAGTTGGCGGATAACCAGCCGTCAAACTGTTTAAGGGTTTCACGTTCCTGGCATAATCTTGCACAAATCTCCGGTAATACCCAGAAAACCCAAGAAAAGACTTGAGCTCCTTCAGATTTCTAGGCAACGGCCAGGTCTTAAGGGCCTTGACTTTCTCCGGATCAGTTTCAATGCCGTCTCTATGTGCCCCAAGTAACGCACTGACGTTTGAAAAAACTGGCACTTCTCTGGCGATAACTTGAGGCCGTGTTCTCTCAGCCGGTTTAAAACTTTTAGCAAGCGAGCTTCATGCTCCTCCAAGGAGTTGGAAAAGACGATTATGTCATCAAGGAAAACTAGTGCTTCGCGAAGATGGATGTCACCCATACACTTCTCCATCAGGCGCTGAAAAGTGGATGGTGCGTTTGTTATTCCTTGTGGCATCCGGTTCCATTCATAAAATCCTAAAGGGCAGACAAAAGCAGTTTTTTGCTTGTCGCTCTCCTCCATTTCAATCTGGTAGTAGCCGGATTTCAAATCCATCACCGTAAACCACTGAGCCCCAGCAAGCGCAGAAAATGATTCCTCCAGGTTAGGTAACGCGTATGCGTCCCTGATGGTCTGGAGGTTCAACTTTCTGTAATCCACGCACAATCTGATGTCACCATTCTTCTTTCTGACAATGACAATGGGTGACGAGAAAGGGGACTCAGATTCTCGAATGACTCCAGCTTTAAGGAGAGTTTGGAGATGGCGACGCACTGCTTCGTAGTCTTGTGGATGGATAGGGCGTGATCTCTGCTTAAAAGGTGTGTCATCTTTCATTTTGATATGATGCTTTTCCTTTGTCGCATGCCCGAAATCAAGCTCATGTTGAGCAAAAACATCAGTGTAGTTACTTAACTTCTGCGTTATCTTTACCTTTCAATCCTCAGGAACTGGAGAGTCATCAAAGTTAAACTTTAGCTTTGGACTTGCATCTAGCTCTTGCTGAGAAGAGATGCAGGCTGTATACTGTGGCTTGTCAGACTGAGAAGATTCTTCGTTTAGGTAAGTCCGCTCTTTGTCAGGATCTGCATCATGCACAATCTCATGAGCGACTGTTAGTTCAGAAACAACACAGTTAGTGGACAGCATTATGTCATGGTCTGATTCGTTTCTCAATATTACAGGTACTTTATAAGGAGCCTGCTTTGGTATTGTGATGAGACAACGATCTATGAATATTCCACCAGGTAGGTTTGAGAGAGATGATTCTTCAAGCAATGCATATTCTTCACTGCATACTGCTCTGGCACCTACAAAGCCTTGTAGAAGGACTTTTTGGCCCGTTGGAATGACTTCAGGTGTACTGCCTCTGAGTCTGACATGGCCAAGTGTGCCACTGGAGTATTGCTGGTGTCGGGTTTGCAGAGCTTTTAGTACCTGGGCATAACCACAGAGTTTAGTGGTTTGCAAAGTGTCATCATCACAGTACTCCTCATAGAGAGGGTCAAGGGTGTTTGTGCCAATGAGTACTTGTATACTGCTATTTGAGCGATTATTTGGCACTACCAAGGCTAAGGTTTGCACCTCGGGTTCTGCGGCTATGAACTCTTTAGGGAACTTCATGCTTATCTCTACATAGCCATTATAAGGCACAGGCTGGCCATTTGCTCCATCCACCTCGAGTATACTGTTCACAGGCTCAATTGTGCATCCTGACAAGTATTTATCATAGAAAGATTGAGATACGGTTGTAACCTGAGAGCCTGTATCAATCAAACAATTACTCTCCACTCCACTAACTGCTACACTGGCAGTGCATTTACATCCAACAAGTCTTTTAAGAATCTTTTTACGTCCACCAACTTGCTGCCTTTTTAACGTTGCTCTGAGTTTGGTGTTTTGCTTTTGGTTGGGATTTTTCTCTTCATTCGTTGTGTCTTGCTTTTGTTTGGGACTTTTCTCTTTGTCGGTTCCTATCAGTCCCTCCATAGGAGCCATTACAAGTTTAAAGTGCCATCAGAGGTGTTCTCCTTATCCCAAGCCTTTTGCTTTTTTTTTAGTTCTTCCTTTTTAGCTTCCATCAGCGTTCGGTTTGGGGAACTGCTACAGCTGGTGGCAATATGGCCATCTTCCCTACATCTAAAACAATACCATGGTCTGGGCCTTGGTGTCGTTTGCTGGGCTAGTGAGTCCCTCTGGCTATTAGTCTGGCTTTGACTTGGCTTAGCTTTCTGCATCTTTGTCATTTTAGGTCTAACAGATTTGTCTCCCTTGAAAGCTGAAAGAGCTGCAATTTGAGCTTGCATGCTAGTTATCTGTTTCTGTATCTGCTCTATGAGTGAAGGCATTCTGTCATCTTGGGTTTGCATATCAAAATCATTCATCTCACTTGTACACACAGCTTGTACGCTAGCTTGAGATTTAGCCTTAGGAAGTCCTAAGTGGTGCTTCATTCGACTGACCTTAGCTGCTTGCTTGTTCTCCTCAGTCCGCAACATTAGCAGAAATTCTGAGAAGGTTGGAGGAGTACTCTGCCTCTGCTCAAGCTGGAGTGTTGCAATGAGTGTGTCGTTCCAGCACCCTCTACAGAATTGTTTGAGTAGTTGTTTGTCTGCGTCACGGGTGCTTACAGCTTTCTTTTTCACAACCTCATTCAGATATGTCTGCAGCCTGTGCAGATAGGCGGATGGCCTTTCCCCTGAGTTTTGGTGAGTATTGAGAAATTTAGCAAACAACTCATCACCATCCTCTACCGTAGCATATGCTGAGTCAAGCAAGTCTAGGTGAGCACGAGGAGTGGCTCTGAGACCTAAAGACTTCACTACATGAGCAGCGGGGGGTAAAAGGCTGTCAACCATTTTCCTCAGTAACTGTGGTTGAGAGACAGTGGAATCATTCAAGTAGAATTAGACACTAGATCGCCAAGTATCATAGTCGACCTCATTGTTGGGAAAAGGAACCCGTCCTAAGAAGGTCCTCAATTTAACATGCGAATGAAGCTGAGCTGCAATCTCTGTGCCCTTCACAACATGTTCCACCACTACTCGCTGTTTTTCGGGTGTGCTGAGATGATCGGAAGGCAAACTGAAACTGCGTATGGTTTCTGCTACACCAGGTGAACCCATTGGAGCTGTAGTTTGAGTGAGAGGCTGCCCTTCAGGGGATGGCAGCTTTAATTCACTAAGAAAAGGGGACTGTCCAGTATGAGTCAGTGTAAAGTGGGATTCAGCTCTGGCAGTCTGAGAAGGAGTCATTGCAATTTCCGTCGATAGTTGGATAGTAGGCTCCTGAACTGCCTCAACCTCTGCCACTGGGGCCTCTTCTGCAAAAGATTGAGTTATTCTACTCAACTCCTCATGCAAAATGTCCCCAAATGGCTTCCCGCTCATTTTAGCTATGCTCTTGAGTAGTTGCAGTTCCTGTCGTACTGCTGTAAACACTAGCCAGTGCTTTTACATGGTAAGTAATTGAAGGGTTCGCAGAACTGGTCCTATGCAATGGTAAGATAGGCTCAAGTGCTTGTACTGCTACACCTGATTCAAACTCAACAATGGTTTGACCGTTAAATTCTGACTGTTCATCATCAATATCTATTGTGCGACGTATTTTTCCATACTGTTTGAGATAGTCACCTAGTTCATCGTCTGTAGGGGTACTAGACAACCCACTGACTATAAGGGAGTTAGGAACTTTTATACTCTCCCTGTCAACAATCTCCATCTCAAAAGGTGTACCAAGAATCAGGATTAAGGGCTATATAGTTCAAAGTATATTCTTGTTTTTGCAATCAAATGTGATGTTCATGTATGGCTATAGTGGTCCATTCACAGAGCTCCTGGCTGGCTCGCCAAGTTTTTCCCCTTGTAACCCACTTATAGTAGATACTCTGAATGACTAGGTTCGAAAAGAGCTCAATTACCATGGACCTGAACAGCCGAACAATGAACAACACCAACCACGAAGTGAATTGCAAAAGTAAACTCTTTAGTGAGTACTGCACAAGAAAAGTTTACAACATTTATATAAACAACAATATGAAAAATAAAAAACAAAATAAAATGGCGCCTTTAAAATAATGAGTCTTGTTTTTCTTAGTACCGGTACTGTTCTGTTTGTATTCAATCCAAATGTTCCTCTAATAGGGTGATCAGAGTCACGTGCTAACTCTTTTGGCATGTAGCAATCCCGCCAACCAGGTTGGCCCTACCACCGGTTGGAGTTAACAACGAAGAATCAATCCAGCTTCTTTAGGATCCTGGGGAGGCTCGCCATCTATGAATCGCAGAATGATCCTGAATCACTCCATCCAGGGCTCTGGATCCTCTCCAACAGACTGGATGTTCCTATGGAGACTAGGGGTCTCCAAAAGACCTGACCGATGCACTTTTTTCTAGTGCTGAGCACCGTCGGGGACTCTCAGCTCTCACGAGATGGAAGATGGTTTTCCCGTGTAACCGCTTGAGCACAGTGCTAAACGCTTTTGTTCAGCTCAATGCTGCCTTCTGCTGTCGCAGCCAGAGTCAAAATGAAATGCAGAAGTGCTGCGTACAAACTTGCCTCCTACACAATAAACGGAACGTGCACCCTAATTGGCTGCTAAAAGGCTACCTGCCTTTCGTTTGGTTAGATGCGGTGAACCTGAGTGCTACCTTCAAGTGCGGTTGTAATGTGTTGCTTTCAAGTGCAACTCAGAAAAAAACATGTTGCTTTCAAGTGCAACTCGGAAAACATTAAATATATAAAACAACAATTTCAAGCTAAACTTAAGATTTAGTTACCCAAGTGTTACACCTGGGTTACACCAGCATGAATTAATTGAATAAATTCCAATAAAACAGATGGGCTTCACAGTAATACCTGCCAGTGTGCAGAATGTTGAATAAATGATTAAAAAAAATATTATTTTTTTTCTGCTGTCCTCAGTGCTCATCAGATCAGACACTTGACTAATGAGATGATTAACTAAAGGTAATGGACTGTACTTATATAGCGCCTTTCTTCTGACCACTCACTACATATTTACACTACATATCTCATTCACCCATTCACACACATTCATATACTGATGGTGCATTCAGTACATTTACTGAACATTTTGTTAAAGAACTCACTTCCAGAACAAGCTTTACAGCTGGTATATTACTATATATTAGACTAGCCTCTGATACAAACAAACAGACTATAACATTGAATCAATGCCACTCTACAACTGCGCATTAGAACCCCTTATGAAGGTAGGGTTTATCACAGTACTGTTAGGTTTAGCTCGGTGTACCTGAAATGTTAAAACTAAGTGTATAACATTTTTGTTACAGGAATTTTAAAGAAAAACCCATAAATATGGAGGATCGTATTCAAAGCATCAAAGTTTAAGTTGAGTTTATTGTTCTTGTACAAGAGGAGCGTTTCACAGTGCAACACACTAAAGGGGTTACAGAGAAAAAGGTTTCTAGAGGAGCGTTAACAGTTGGTTCTTATACATTTTCCTGAAGATGGGCTGTCTCAACCCCTGTAAATTGTTAACAGTCGATTTGCATATAATGCATTTAAACAGCTTTCTTCAACATATCCCCTAATAAGTAGCCAGTATGTCCCCAATCTAAATGTCACCTCCCTGACCTGTCCCTAGGCCTCATTCTGTTCTGGAATCCCTCTATTTACACATTAACCTGAACTTTACCTTACCCTGCCAGTCTCAGTAAAACAGCAATAAAGGGAAGTGCCCTAAGGACATGTAATAAATAGGAACATTTTATAAGTTAAAACATCTAACTAGCTGTGTAACCATAATTTTTACAACTATTTTCTTCTGTTATTTCCAGTAGTACACATTCCCACAGTGTGACAGTATGTTGCTTGGATCCCAGCAGTCAATATAGTGTAAACATCCATGGGCCCATACAGTGCAGTCAAAGCAGAGCAAACAGAGCAGGCAGCAGGTGTTCTTTAACCCATTGCTGTCTTTGTCTCTGCCTCCTCCGTCATTTCAATGGTGTTGTTTGAGAGTGTAAGACCGTCCATTTGATCACATCATGTGTTTTGGTGCACGACACCACAACACTGTCCCTGATATTGTTCAGACTCTCATCGCCTGAGCAGACATCCTGTGCTTCAGGTTGGTCTCCATGGGGACGACACATCAGTGCACATCAGTGCACAGTGATCTCATGGTAAACACTTATTATGTCTTTGTGTCCACAGTGGAGAATATGACTGATATGTGTGATCACACAGTGAACTGCAACTGAATTCTCAGTTAGGTGACTAATTTGATTGAGTGTAGTAAGCTCATTTTATTTATAGAGAATAAACAAAAAGGAAGACACACAAGTTATTTTTTCCACAGTTACAAAGTAAGACAGGAGAGAACTGTATTCACATATAAAGCTGTGTTAAGGACTGAGGACACTAGCACACAGAAGCTGCTGTGTTTAGTTTATACTGCACATTCTATACTGCAATTCTATTTAATTTATACAGCATATTTGATTAAATTTGACTGTAAGGAACCCACATCCACCCAACAGACATAATAAGACACAAATAAATAAATAAAATAAGTTAAGTTAAAATAAGTGCAGCATTAATGACGATTGGTTGAAACAGCTCTGTGGCTCAGGTTGTTCATAACTCACAGCACTGGTGATTCAGTACGTGTTACAGTGTTCTATGTGCGATATAAAGGGGCTCATCTTACATTTCATTGTGTTGTGAAAGTGACAATAAATGAATCTTATTTTTTTACCTTGAACTCTAGTGGTTGGATAAATATAGTGCAGTAAAAAGTATAATATTTCATTATCATTTTTTAGGTATAATATAAGGGGCAGCTGTCAGGAAGTATCAGATCCCTGGTTTGATCCCTGGTTCTATCCCCTCCAGTCTGCATGTCGAAGTGTCCTTGGACAAGATACTGAAACCCAAATTAAACTGAATGCTGTGCCATCAGTGTGTGAATGTGTATGAATGCTAAGCTCCTCAAACTGATGAGCAGTTGACACCTTGCATGGCAGCCAATGCAATAAGTGTATGAATGTGTGTGAATGGGTGAATGAGATATGTAGTGTAAAAGCACTAAGAGGAGCTATATAAGTTACATTAAATATTTACTACAGGTTCATAAGCTATAAATAACAATGCCAACAATGTAATTAACTCTTGAATTCTTTCCTTGTTAAAAACACTGAGAAACCACTAAAGTTTGAAGAGAACCTGCTTAGAATCTAAGCAGCAGGTGCGCTTCACCTCTTTCGTGCTGTTATGTGATCTAAGCCTTAGATCACCATAACAGCTTGAGTTTCTAATAGTCAAAATCATGTCAAGAGGAAATATTAATGTCTGCAATTCACCAGTTCTAAAGTTAAGTTGACTAATAGCCTCCAGTCCACCTCTAAACTCTGACAGTGGTATGATAAAACCATCAGCAGCACTTCTCCAATTTCTGAGGTTTCAACTTGATCTGCCAGCTTTTCTGGTGGCAGAGAGAAATCGATGTATCAATCAAGTCAATCTGTCGTATTCTTGAATGAATCATCATATTCTACAGCAAAGCACACATGGTTCTGATAATTAAGATGTGAACAATGGTCTGCATGTCAAGGTGTGACACATCAGAAGACCAAACACGTTGCCGCAGGACGCTTTGGAGCAGGGTTTGGACAGGGCGGGGTGCTGAGGGAGTTATATATGTGATCTGAATGCAGAAGACTTTAACTTGGAAACAGTTACTTGTAGAGAATCCAATGGATGTCCATTTCCTACTGATGAAATGTTTGCTTACCATCCACATAGCTTGCCTGCATATTCCATCTGCTGAGTCAGGTATGAGACTGAGAACAGGGTGGACCAGCACCAGCCCCCCTCATCCTGTGACTACACACACTGGGAGACAGCCGTCCACCATGCCTGAAGGCAGACCGGAGAGTCCTTCTGAGGCTGGAGCAGCACAGGGAACAGACATGAGCCCCTTTCATGGAAGTTTTAGAGGATTCACAAGGAGAAAAAACAGGAAAAGAGGCCGCGTCAGGCATTTTGGGTGGTTTAACTCAGACACGGTGAGTCCTTATGTTTTAATCATGCTGATTTATTTTACACTCAGACTCTGTTAATGCAGACAGACTGAAAGCAGTGATATTAAAGGGTCGGTTCACCAACATTACAAAAAAAAAGATGTTTAGTTAAGTAGAAAAAGAGATGTTGATACATTTAGTTCAGAGATTCTTTATCACTGAATGTGTGAGTCAGTGATAAGTGAAAGCTCCGTAGAGTTATATTGCTGTTCAGATATCATTCAGGATGTACAGTTAACACATCACTGTTCATATGGATGCAACATTCAGCATTGATTCAAACTGTCTTCAATTCAGTAGTATGTTGACAATATGTTCAAGTGCTGCTTTCGGTTTGGTACATAGGAAAAACTTACTAACATGTAAGCTGACAACAGGAGCTACACTGGTGAAAGATACTGCTGCTTTTTGTTCAGTTTAGCTCATTTAGAATAATCAGACCAGCTGACAACTAGGAAGGACCAGCAGGCTACGGTGGCTGATTGTGGGTTTGTGCAGCAGGGACTCCTGCAGTGCACACTGCAAACATCTGAGACAATAAGGACCACGAAGTTTGTGTCTCGTCTTAATAAATCAATGTTGTGGCTCATATTTACATGTTGAGGTGTCTTCTCTCTATTTAAAACCTAAAAAGCTAAAATAAAAATGTAAATATTACGTTTTTTTTTTCTTGTTCACTGACGTAATATACAGAACAAAGTCATGTATGATTATGTTCATGTACACTCTTTGTAATAATACAAACTTGGTATGGTGGAAGAAGAAATGTTAACCAACCAGCTGAAAATTCTGTTGTCTGTTGGTCTTCATTTAGTGTGATAAAAACCCCAACATAGAGGGATGTCAAATGTCATATTTAATTGTTTTCATAGTTCTTAGTAGTTTATGGTAATCTGCATCTAAGGCTGAATAAGCTATAACTCTTTCTGCTCTTCCTCATTATAACCCTAATAATACCAATATTCTGTCTTCAGCACGGCTGCCATGGAATCGAAACAAGGATGTGCAGGTCTCCCTCACACTGCTTGGGATGCTTAGGACTGTACACCTGTAACATGAGCCTGGGGAAGTGCCAGCTGAAGGGCCTGTCACAACAAACAGGTACATGCTGATAATGAGGGTGATCATGGGTGTCTTATTGCTCAGCAACAGACAGAAGGATAGTGTGATCAACACATGAACAATATAGTTATAAAAAAGTTTGAGATCATCTCCTCTGATCTCAGTTATATTTGTCAGTTATGGCTAAAGTACATTTATGTAAAAGATTTCAGGGTAAATAAAAAGACCATTCATTTTGGCTACAAACTGTATACAGTAAAGTTCACCTCTGGAGAGTGAAATGAAACATCTCATGTGTTCTCAATGTTTGTCTTTTGTGTTTGCAGATAAATTCCTCCAGACCCTGAAGGACGTCTAATCACCATCATACACTTCACTTCACTTTATATTATACATTATACATTATAGCATTAGTAGTTATTAGTCAGTTATCCTGAATGTTCTCCAGACTTCACATGCACAGACCATTTGTCACTTATAATAAAATGTCTTATTATTGGACTGTACAGTGTGTTTTTGTCTGTTTTACAGTGTATATTTGTCAGTTTTGTTTGACGTCTATGAGGCAAATACAAACGTAGTTAAATATACAGCTTGTGTGCTTTTATTTCTAGTTTATATTTCTAGTCTATATAACACATTCTGTGTTCAGAATGTGTTATATAGTTATTGGTAATAAACTTAAACGGATATGATACTTTCTCTTAAGTCTATCACAATACAATACTGACATGATCATAAATACAGTAGAATGTTGTTGTGATTGTTCCCTATGTAATGAGATTTCATATGAGTGATGGGGATAGTCTTCGTTGTATAGAAGAATTGAGTGTGCCTTAGGGAGCACATTATACACTATTCACCATGCTACTCCTCCCGCAGTTTTTGTCACACATACACAATCAAAACATGTGGCTCAGAGGGAGAGAAACACAAAGAGGACTTTTTTTTAAAAGACTGTACCTTTGGAGGATGTGCCCTTGAATTGTCCAAGACTGCTGAAGCTCCGTTAAACTTTAAAATACATTTTTACATAGAGAACTGGACTGTGGATTGTGGACTGTGGATTTTGTCCCCTGTCACTAAAAGTGCCCAATAACTCTTTAATATACATGTAGGCATGTGATCATTGCTTTAAAAGGCCAGTCCAGTTTTGTTAGCTTGTTTAACTGTGGTTGAATTTAGTGATATTTGGAATATTTTCACCGCCATATCCAAAGCAACCACACTCCTTAGACATTTTACTTCACAGAAAAGTTGCTGGTTTACTGCTCTCAATGTGATTAAATTAAATTAAAATAATCCTCAGTTACAACATCCCTTTTTATATATTTACAGACGAGTGACAGAAAAGGAAAAGAAAGAAAAGAGGAACGTACAAGAGGGAAAAGAGGAACAGAGCATTAGTGTTCTTCAGAACCAAGAGGATAAAAGTCCTAGCTCAAAGCACACAGCTGTCACCTGAGCTACTGAAACTGACTGCTGGAAACTGAAGTCATGTCCACACAAAGGTAATAAGGTACTTTTTATTCTCCCTTACAGGTTTTTTTCCACTGCTACTGCTTCTGAAAAGTTTGGTGAATGTTCATCATTGTTATGAATCATCATTCCAGCTCTTTGTTTCACTTATTTTGGCTCACTGACTGTGTGTTTCAGCACAAACATGGCAATTCTGATTGGGACAGTCGCCATTGTGTCCCTGATCAAACAGAACTGCATGGCTGTACAGGAAGATGACATGGGATTCAAACTGTGTGTCACATCGAGGAGAGCAGTGAAAGACCTCTCCAATCAAAATCTACTGGATGTTGCCTCAAATCTTCCCAATGACACGCAGTATTTGGATATTTCTTACAACTTCATCCGAAGACTGAATGAAGCTCCGTTTTCCGGACTGTCCCAGCTCTGTTGCTTGAAGGTAACTCACTGTGGCTTGCAGGAGATCTCCTCCAGCGTGTTCAGTCACACACCAGCTCTCAAAGTTCTCAATATATCTTACAATGACTTACATACCATCCCTGACATTTCACTGAAACAGCTAAAAATCCTTGATTTGGCTAACAATCTGTACACAAGCTATCAAGTTCCACTATCATTTCAAAAGCTAACGAGTCTGGATGTGCTATCATTAGGTAGTACAGCTGCTCTATCCATCCACTACAATGACTTTGATCCACTGATGAACATTTCAATGTATCACCTGCTTTTGGGAGCAGGAATTCAGTGGCAAAACTATGATCCTGGTGCACTTGCAAAAGTTAAATCTCTCCAAAAAATGTCCCTGTTTGCATGTTTTTGTGGGAATTTCAGTATGTTAGAGAAAGTCCTTGTAGACCTGAATGTGACAGGAGTGACATCATTGAGATTCATCACAGTTTTTCCAGACATCTGCAATTGGACAGGCAACCCCTTTAAGAAGCTGAGAACAATGCCATTCATACAGAATCTGACCATAGAGAACAGTTGGATAAACAGCTCATTCATGGAGGTACTTCTGAAGAACGTGTGGATGTCCTCCCTTCATGACCTCGCATTTGTCAACATCACTTATCACGAAGATAAACCAGATGGGTTCCAGTTTCGCACTATTAATCACACAGTCAATGTTCACTCAATTACCTTTAATGGTGTGCATCATTATCAGTACAGCTACCCCACAATCAACATCAGCACTGAGGCCATCTATAATCTGGCTTATTTAAAGTTCTCTGGGAGTGGAATGAACATTTTACCCTGCAAACTCATATCTGCCCTGCCATCACTTGAGACGTTAGATGTCTTCCCCAGACTGAGGAAACTGTATTTAAGCAAGAACCGCTTCAGCAGCCTTTCCTTTATCTCAAAGAAAACACATCAGATGAAGACTTTAGAGTCTCTAGACCTCAGCTTCAACTCCATTGAATTGGATAAGGGGTGTTCTTGGCCTGCTCATCTTATTGAGCTCAGCTTGGGAAATAACAACTTGGGCAATAGTGTCTTTAAATTCCTGTCATCAAACTTTGAGAGGATTGACTTGTCAAAGACAGGAATAACAGCTATAACACAAGAAAATCTGTCTCAGTTTCCAAAGCTGACACACCTCAAACTCAGCTCCAACAGCATCCAGGTTATCCCTGCAGATCTCATGGCCCCAGCTCTGCTCAGTCTCTATGTAGACCAGAATGCTATCACATCTATATCCAGGGAGGTCTTTCCAGGACTCCCCAGGCTTCAGACCTTTAAAGCTGGAATCAATCCATTCATCTGCTCATGTGACTCCTATTGGTTCGTCACTGTTCTTAACAAGTCTATGCTCCCAGACTGGCCCCTTGACTATACATGTAACACCCCACCATTGTTTGCAGGCCTGCCACTCTCTGAGTACAAAACAGGTCAGTTGTCATGTGAGACATGGCTTCAGGTTGTAGTTGCTTTTTCTGTAATAATAGTTATATGTATAGCCTTAGGTCTAGTTTTCTATAAATGTGACGGAGCGTGGTACATAAAGATGTTATGGGTGTGGATCAGAGTAAAGAGGAGAGACAAGAAACACTCCAACATGTTGAAGAATGCATCATTTAGTTATCATGCATTCATCTCCTACAGTCATCAGGACTGTGGCTGGGTGGACAGTCAGCTAGTGCCCTCTCTCGAAGGTTCTGGGTTCTCACTCTGTGTTCATGCGCGTGACTTCATCCCTGGTGACTGGATCATAGATAACATTATTAACTGTGTGGAATCCAGCTATAAGACGCTGTTTGTACTCTCCAAACATTTTGTCCAGAGCGAATGGTGCAACTATGAGCTCTTCTTCGCCCAGCACAGAGCCATCAGCGTCCAAAAGGACTCTTTAGTCTTCATATTACTGGAGCCCATTCCAGCTGACTCTCTGCCCAAGAAGTTCTTGAGACTTAGACATTTACTGAGGCAGCAGACGTACCTCGAATGGCCAAAGGATGAACGGAAGCAGCAGGTTTTCTGGTCAAGTCTTAAATCCATGCTGCATATGGCAGACAAATCTATGGTCCTAAAGGATGTGGCCACGGCCATTTCAGATACAGTATCTCACTTTTAGACCACGAATAAAAGCTCAAAGATAAGTTCCCCTTTTTTCAAGTCTATCTAAAAACAATACTCATATGGATCTGTAAACACTGCTTACAACCCCTTTTTGGTTGATACACTTTTTCTATGATTAAAACATCCATACAGTAACAGAACAATACTAAACACACCAGACAAATAATAAATGATACACATATCAATGCATTCCAAAGATCAGCCAAAGCTAAGCTGAAGCCAGACTGAATAATGTGATAAGTTTGTCACTGTCACGTTATAACGTGAAACTTTTGGACAAACTTGACAGTTAAAAACTGTCAGTACTGATTTTTACTAATATATATAATCAGCTCAATGATGACAGCACACAAAACGAATGGTGTATATTGGTGTTAACAGACAGGGAAGCTGCTCCTGGGACTCTACTGAGGAGTGCACTTTTATCTCAGTCTAGAATGTGATCAACAACTTTCAATTTTTTTCAATTCAATTTTATTTGTATAGCCCAAAGTCACAAAGTACATTTGCCTCGGAGGGCTTTACAATCTGTACAGAGAATGACACCCTCTGTCCTTAGACCCTCGGTTCGAGTGAGGAAAAACTTGCCCACAAAAAACCTTTTAACAGGGAAAAAATGTGGAAGAAACCTCAGGAAGAGCCACAGAGGAGGGATCCCTCTCCCAGGACGGACAGACGTGCAATGGATGTCACGTGTACAGGACAATCAACATAAACATTTTGTACAGTTACAATGACTTACAGAATGACAATGAATGATAAAGTGACCACAGTAGTAGATATAGTAGTATTAATGACAGTAGTAATATGTGTAGTGGGCGCCGTCCAGGATCACAGCAGCAGCCACGATCCACGAAAAACCTGCTGGACGACAGAGCACAGAAACTCCGGGGAAGTTTGGTCAGCAGCATGCATTAATGAGACATGTCCAGAGACAGACAGACAGACAGACAGACAGACAGACAGACAGACAGACAGACAGACAGACAGACAGACAGACAGACAGACAGAGAAAGAGAGAAAGAGAGAGACAGACAGACAGACAGACAGACAGACAGACAGACAGACAGACAGACAGACAGACAGACAGACAGACAGAGAAAGACAGACAGAGAAAGACAGACAGAGAAAGACAGACAGAGAAAGACAGAGAGAGAGAGGCAGAGTAGGAGGGAGGGTTTTCGGTAAGGGAGATGTGACTACATCTTTAACCAATACCGTGCCTGGCTAGGCATAACCCTGGGGAGTCCCCCGGCAGTCTAATCCTATAGCAGCATAACTAAGGGATGGCCTGAGCCAGCCCTAACTATACGCTTTATCAAAAAGGAAGGTTTTAAGTCTACTCTTAAAAGTGTTGACCGTGTCTGCCTCCCGAACCCAGATTGGTAGTTTGTTCCACAGAAGAGGAGCCTGATAGCTGAAAGCTCTGGCTCCCAATCTACTTTTGGAGACTATAGGAACCACAAGGAACCCAGCGTCCTGAGAGCGCAGTGTTCTAGATGGATAGTAAGGTACTATGAGCTCTTTTAGATATGATGGTGCCTGACCATGAAGAGCTTTGTAAGTAAGGAGGATAATTTTAAATTCTATTCTAGATTTAACAGGGAGCCAATGCAAGGAAGCCAAAATGGGAGAGATGTGATCTCTGATCTTGGTTCCTGTCAGAACACGTGCAGCAGCATTCTGAATTAACTGTAAAGTCCTAAGAGATTTATTAGAGCAGCCTGATAACAAAGAGTTACAATAGTCCAGCCTAGAAGTAACAAATGCGTGGACTAGTTTTTCTGCATCTGCTTGAGAAACAGTGCGTCTGATTTTAGCGATGTTACGTAAGTGGAAGAATGCAGTCCTCGAAATTTGTTTTATGTGGACATTAAAGGACAAATCCTGATCAAAAACAACTCCAAGATTCTTTACAGTGGAGCTGGAGGCCAGGGTGATACCGTCTAAGGTAACTAAGTCTCTAGAAAGAGAGTTTCTGAGGTGCTTGGGTCCAATTACAAGAACTTCAGTTTTGTCTGAATTTAACATCAGAAAATTGTCGGTCATCCAATTTTTTATATCCTTAAGGCATGCTTGGAGTTTAGTTAACTGATTGGTTGCATCAGGCTTGATCGATAAATATAATTGGGTGTCGTCAGCATAACAATGAAAATTGATAGAGTGATTCCTAATAATGTTACCTAAAGGAAGCATATATAAACTAAATAAAAGTGGTCCTAGTACAGAACCTTGTGGGACTCCATGACAAACTTTGGTATGCATGGAGGATTCATTTACATTTACATGAACAAACTGAGATCGATCTAAAAAATACGATTTAAACCAGCTTAGGGCGGTTCCTTTGATGCCAATTTGATGTTCCATTCTCTGTACAAGAATTTGATGGTCAATGGTGTCAAATGCAGCACTAAGATCTAACAGGACAAGTACCGAGATTAGTCCTTTGTCTGATGCCATTAGGAGGTCATTTGTAACCTTGACTAATGCGGTCTCTGTGCTATGATGCACTCTAAATCCTGACTGAAAATCCTCAAATAGACTATTGTTATAGAGAAAGTCACACAGTTGATTAGCTACAGCTTTCTCAAGTATCTTAGACACAAAGGGAAGGTTTGATATCGGTCTATAGTTGGCTAAAACCTCTGGGTCTAGAGTGGGCTTTTTAAGAAGAGGTTTAATTACAGCTACCTTAAAGGACTTAGGTACATGTCCTGATAATAAAGACAGATTGATTGTATCCAATAACGAATGACTAACTAGAGGTAAAACATCCTTGAGCAGCCTGGTTGGGATGGGGTCTAAGAGGCAGGTTGAAGGCTTAGCTGCAGAAATGATTAAAGTTATTTGATGGAGGTCGATGGGAGAAAAACAGTCTAAATACATATCAGGTTTTACAGCTGTTTCCAAACTTGCTGTATCAGAATGCAGATCAATGCCTGTTGAAGACAGAAGGTGATGGATTTTGTCTCTAATAGTTATAATCTTATCATTAAAGAAGCTCATGAAATCATTGCTACTTAGACCTAAAGGAATGGATGGTTCAGTAGAGCTGTGATTCTCTGTTAGCCTGGCTACAGTGCTGAAGAGAAACCTGGGGTTGTTCTTATTCTCCTCAATTAGAGAAGAGTAGTAGGCTGCTCTGGCATTACGGAGAGCCTTCCTGTATGTTCTGAGATTATCTTGCCAGACTAGATGAGATTCTTCCAGTTTAGTGGCACGCCATTTGCGTTCAGATTTACGTGCCTCTTGTTTTAATTTGCGAGTCTGCTGGCTATACCATGGTGCTAGCCTTCTTTGTTTAATTATCTTCTTTTTCAGAGGTGCAATAGAGTCTAGAGTTGTCCGTAATGAACCTGTAATACTATCAACAAGATAATCTATTTGTGAGGGGCTAAAGGAAGCAGACAAGTCCTCTGTTACAGTTAGACATGGCATTGAATTCAATACTGAAGGAATCGTTTCCTTAAATTTGGCTACAGCACTATCAGATAAACATCTGCTGTAGAAGTTTCTACACAAAGGCTTATAGTCCAATAGTATGAACTCAAAGGTTATTAAAAAATGGTCAGATAGAAGAGGATTCTGTGGAAAGACTATTAGATTATCAATTTCAACGCCATATAAAAGAACAAGATCAAGAGTGTGGTTCAGACAATGAGTCGGTTTATTTACACTCTGACAGAAGCCGATTGAGTCTAATAGAGAGATAAACGCAGTACTGAGACTATCATTGTGGTTGTCCACATGAATGTTAAAATCACCTACAATAATTACTTTATCTGTTTTAAGGATCAAGCCTGATGCAAATTCTGCAAATTCAGATAAAAATTCAGAATAAGGACCTGGAGCTCGATATACTGTAACAAATAGAATTGGCTGCAAAGTTTTCCAGGTTGGGTGAGTGAGGCTAAGAACAAGACTTTCAAATGAATTATAATTTAGTTTAGGTTTAGGATTTATTAATAGACTTGAGTCAAATATGGCTCCAACTTCTATTCAGTGACTCAAACCCTCAGTCTCACTGTACTGTCAGTAGAATATTTACCATTAATTATATTCGCATACTTAATGGAAGCAGAATCCACATTTCAGATGTGGAAAACAGAATTGTAATTTTTGTGTTTTGCCTAGTCATAATTTAGAGATATATGCAACGTAACTGTCATCAAGCTAATTAGTTATTATGCTTTGGTCAACAATTTTATTGTTGTTTGGACTGGTTGTTACAAATGTACGTTTATGATGAAAAAGAAATATTCTGATTTTGGTGTCAAATGTTTCAGAATTAAATTAAACTCAGCAGAGAGATCATTTGTTCTGTTCTGTGTTCCTGTCCTCTCTTTAATTTGAGCAAATGTCTCCACCTACTGTTTGTAATGACACATACCAGAATAAAAGAATAAATTAGGATGAGACGACAGGAAGCAAGTATCTCTTTTTTAATCTATATAATCCATGATAACAATTGTAACTCTGCTCTAATAAAAATACACTTGTATTTACAGTTACAAGTTTTTTTTCTAACTACATGCTTTGTCCTTCTCATACAGCTGCTGATATCATATGTATGTATGTTTATACACAAGGTATCATATAAATCCATGTAAATTATCTAAATGTTGTTGCTGTTAGCTTCATATAAGTCAGTGTACTGAGCCCTGACATTCTTAACATAATATGCAGGCTGATAATATATGATACCACTTTGTATGAGGCCTATGCAGTTATGAATGTTAATAAAAAAATTAACACTTCATACACATGTTGTAAGTCATTTTTAACTTTTGTCTTGTGATAAGCACTTTGACTGCTGTTTGTACTAACTAACTAACTAATTAACTAATTAACTAACTAACTAACTAACTAACTAACTAACTAACTAACTAACTAACTAACTAACTAACTAACAATAATAAATCTTAAACAATAATACCTTTGTTTTTAAACGTATATTTTAGTTTTAACAAAACATGTGGACAACAATAATTGTAGAGAGGCGTTCGGTGAGCAAATACGTCAGTGGGGACTACAATACCCATCATTCCATGCATGGAACATCAAGATGATTTGCGCCGACTCACTGAGTTGTGTAGTTGCCCCTGTTCTCTCCTCCTTTCAATGTAAGATGGTGGTTTGTGGTGTAAGTAGGTAGCCAGCACCTTTCTAAGCTGAGAGGAAAGGCCGGTTGTTTCCAGAAGACTGCCGCTTCTGAGCCCACACACGGCAACTTTGTGTCCGGAGTTACTGTCCCACACAGGCGGACTTCAGCCTCAACATCCTGGAGAGATATCTCCAGTAACACATAGGCAGGGTGAGTATCCAGACTAACAGTTATCCCAGTTAAAGCAACGCCATAAACTCGGCTGTGCACTGAATCATCATGTCCTCTGGAGGACACAAGTTCTAGTGTTCAGCCAATGTCTCGCACAGTTGTCAAACGACGGCTAGTCTGTCCGAGGCGCTGCTCCGGGATGAGAGCCGAGGCAGCCTCACTCACGCTGGGTCGGTGTATCGCTTATGTCGGGCTCTGCCGGCGGAGGCAGGCAGGCCGCATAAACTCCTCTTCCTGGCACACTTTTTGTGCGGAACAAAACTTCTAAACAACACAGTGACGTGCCAGGAGGTGACCGTGTCTGTCGATAACTTTGGCGGGGTGTTTTAGCGAACAGTGAGCGTTGTGTTCACGGCACAGCACAGCACAAGACAGGCTGTCTATCCTTAGCCTACGTCATACAAGTCAGACAGTAGCTAGCAGCATTCCAGGCAGCCGGCCAAGCCGGCGTCTGTTAGCGTAGCTGCTTAGCTTAGCCTAGCCCGGCAGGCAGGCAGGCAGCGCCCCGCTAAAGTGTCACTTCATCGGTTACATGACTGACAACAAAGCTGGTTCGAACCAACGCGGCTTGTAATTCAACGCTGAGTGTGTGACAGTCACAGAAGTACACGAGTCTTCCCATTTCAGCCGAGAGCGCAGTGAACACCGCTCACAAACTTTGCATCTTTCTCCGCAGTTTGTCTGGCGCAGTCAGTCAGTCTGCGATCACATGATGACGAGTCAGTGCCGGTGACATGACGGCCGCAGTGACTGTTGATTCTTTTTGCTCTGGGCTGTACAGAGGTTTCAACCTTTGGCCTTAACACCCAAACAAATACCGAGTTTGTCCTGACAGTAACGTTCAGTGTCAAAGGTTGTCTCTGATGGGAACAGCTCTGTGTTGATCCTGTTCTCATCACACTCCCCCTGCTCCTGAACTGAACTGTGTGCTGCTGTCACAGGCCTGTGGTGGACTTTTACACTCTTCATTGTATTGTCCACTTTGACTTTTTCCTCTCCTCTTTTTGTAATTGAAAGACTTCATCCTGAATTTAAAGCTGCTCTAAAAAACTCTTTACTATCACCACTTTTAATTTAGCTCGTTGTTTGGGTTTTATCAGCCTCTCATCAGCTGCAGCAGACAGCTGTTTTCTGATAAACCCACTGTACCCCCCCTTTCCAGCTGACAGACACACTTAGAGACCTTAGAGACTTAAGATTTACTGATGACCAAACCAGAGCTAATTCCTCTGAAACTGAGCCTCAGATTGTTGCTGAGGAATCCATGTTCACCCCCTTAGTCTCTGTTTGTGAACCTGACAGACTTTTTTACTGTTAAAGGATTGTTACTGAATGTCAGGTATTGTATCTTCACTCAAACAATAATCAGACTTTGATGCAGCTGTGTGTGTGATGCACCTATGATAGTGTCATTGTGTTGCTTCCTGCTTTTTGGCTGGCAGTGTCTGACTTGTATTCCTGTACCTGTCTGGAAAGTCCCTCCCCTGAGGAGCTGGGTCTTTATGTTGCTTTATGAGTGTACACACAATGCATTTGAATTAATTATTAATAAGAAACAGTCATAACTGCATTATAGGCAAAGTCAGAGTGAGCCTCCCTGTTTGTGCTTCATTTGTATCAGTGTGGTTCTGTTGGTGGGTGTCAGTTGACAGGACCTTTGTGGGGACAGTTTGGTCATGTTGTTAAGGGTAGCTGACATGAAGGTTCTTCCTCTTTGTCTTCACCGCAGTGCAAAGATGAATGTCGTCCCACGCCTTGTGTGGCAGCAGCAGCTCTTCTCTCACACACAGGATGAAAATTCAGTTTGTCATGTTCAGAGCTCAGCAGGGACAGGAGGACCTTCTACAGGCTGTTGTAACTAGAGTTGTCACCATACCAAAATAAGTAACCATGATACTATACAGTACCAGATAAAGTATCACAGTTCCGGGTATTATCGCGATACTGCAGCCTTTTTTGATTATTTTTATTTTTATGAACTGTAATGTATTTGTACAAGTTATAAATACGTTTTAATTACTCATAATGTTGTTTGGTGCATGATAAACATAACACTGGTGAAGTAAGAATTAGATTGAAACAAGTTTGAAACAACATGTTTGGTTTTTGAGCAAAATTAGTGGTTGCCACTAACGACGACGCTGTGGCAGACTTGCCGCTCGGGCCCGGTGCTTCTGCCATGGTGAGTGTGTTGTCTTGTGTTTGTGACTGTAAGCTGTGCGCCTGTCTGGGCGAGACAGAACTTTAGCTTGTTGTTTGTTTTGAAGCAGGACTGTCTTCGTGGAGTTCGTACTTGCCTGTAGAAACAATGAACAGCCAATCAGCTAACAGACGGGTGGACCCAGCGTGTGGAAACAGCCTATCATATCCCCAGACGTCACCAGTAATGGCAAACAGCCAATCATTCACCAGCTGTGTAGTTTGGTCGCGTGTTACTGCTGGCAAGCATGAACTCCATGAAGACAGCTCCGCTTCGATAGAAACTTGCTTCAAAACAAACAACAAGCTAAAGTTCTGTCTCGCCCAGACACGAGACAACACACTCACCATGGCAGAAGCACCGGGCCCGAGCAGCGAGTCTGCCGTGGCGTCTTTGTCAGTGGCAACACTAATTTTGCTTAAAAACAAACGTTGTTGTTTCAAACTAACTTGTACAAATACATTGCAGTTTATAAAGATAATAATAATAAAAAAAGGCTGCAGTATCGCGGTAATACCCGGAACCGCGATACTTTAGTATCGTGGTTACTCATTTTAGTATCGTGACAACTCCAGTAGTACCGTTGTGTAGAATTTCTAGTATAGTAGGAACCGTTACGATTTGGCACCGCGTTGTACCGTGGGTACCATGGGTATCGTGCAACTCTAGTTCTAACTCAAGTGCAGTTAGTTCATCACAGCAGTAACAATGACAGTGGTAAATGATACCGTTGGGATCAAGTTCAGAGTGATTCGATGACGGTGTGGTGGTACAACACAAATCACACTTAAATAAAGTGTCATTTTACCTGAGACATAGTGCCAAATGGTCTTTAGTGCTGATGAGGCCTCTAATATGTGTTGGGTCCGCACTGATGTCCTCTTTTTTAAGCATGAATGAATCTGTCATGACTTTCTGGGTTTCTTTGTGTTTCTCTGCACAGCAGTGAGACGTCGTCAGTATACGTGAAGCTGCCGCTACACGGTGTGTTTGTGACTACTGTTTACAGATGGTTATCGTTCACGAGTGAGGACGTTCACATTGTTCGTTCAGAACAATATGTGTTGGTGTAGACCTTTACAGCACTGCACATTCTCTTTCTAATCTAACTCTGTTTGCACAGGTCCGATATTACTGATATTTGTAATCATTTCAGAGGTTGTTTGTGTTCATTATGTCGTCAAACTGTAACACATGCTGTTGGAATCGGCACAAGTCATCCAGGTGATGTTGTTGTCTGTCTCATGGTAACAGTGAACAGTTTTTGTTAAAATCCAAATTATAAAGAAATAGAAGGTAAAATAAATGCTAACCCAAAGTTATTTTCCTCCATTAAAACAAAGAAACAGGAGTCACCAAATCTACTAAAGTGTACTTAACTTTGGTTACTTCTCTGTCTATATTTGACAGAACTAATGCTCAGAATGTGTTCAGTGTGTTTAAAAACCTGTGATACCCATGCCACCACTTTTCTCTTAACTGTTCCAGAACATCTTGACAGTTCTGCATAGCACAACCTCTGAATAACACATGACACATGACAATGACATGCTAAGACACATAGCAGCCAAGATTTAACAGGTTAACCTCCCTGTCATGTCTGTTCTCTAGTCATCATCCACAGAAGTGACAGCACACAGCAGACCAGATTTTAGTCACCATCCTTGGTGGTAAATTTAATTTTACATCATGTGGACTTTTGTTGTGTTGTGTCATTTAGGCCAACACCTTTCTAGTCTTCCACGCTCTTTTACATTACATATCTCATTCCCCCATTTACACACATTCATACACTGATGGCATTGGCTACCATGCAAGGTGCTAACTGCTCATCAGTTTGAGGAGATAACCATGCATACACACTTAGGGTTGCGAAATTCTGGGAATTTTTAAAGTTCATTCCCATTGAAACTTTCCATGGGAGTTATCAAGAATTTATATAGTGCCATATCATAAAAAAAGTTCTCTCATGACACTTTCCATACAGAGCAGGTCTAGGCTGTACTCATTTGCCATGAGCACTTGGAATAAACCGGGAATTTACAAAATTGAAGGTTGGCCCTTAACAGGGAACTTAAATATATTGCATAAAAATATATTTTAGCATACTGTTGAGTGTTGACTTAAACAACCAGATTTCATGCAGGTCAACTTGAATATCTGCTGTTCCTCAGTCACATGCACATGGCACACTGCTTACTGCAGGGCTGTTGAGGCCACGCCCCCTACCTGCACAGGTGATTTCTGTACCTGGACCACACTTTAGAGCCCAGAGCACAGAGAGACTATTGAACACACACATTTGAGCTTGTGGACTACATAATATTGTTCAATAAAATAATTCAAACTTGATAAAGTGCTACTTACAAATAAATCTCTTGAAAGGTTTTTGTTTTATTTTACATGTCTGCTTATGAGAAAACAAAGCAATTCAAGCATTTTAAATAGCTGTGTCCTTTCTCTTAGTACTTACAACTCTTAAAGACTTTTCTCTGTTCAAATATTAATAAAAATAGCTAATTATCAAACTAATGAAGAGTCACAGCCCAAATGTGACATTATAAACCTGCCCTTGCCTTTCTAACATGGCTGCTGTTTTTATTTGTATCTCATTGAGGTCATTGTTGTCGCCACATCTGGCTGATTTCTTTAGAATATGTTTCATCCCTTCTGATTTTCATAGTCTGTCTTGTCAAGTCGAGCAGTCCTGACAGTGGTGGCTGTTGGCCTGCTGTTTTTTCAGGAGATGATGGTGTGGGGCTGATGCGTGCTCAGCTAAAGGTCTGCTGCATTTACAGGTGGAAGCAAATGATGGAGAGGAAACAGGAGTAACAGGACACCAAGTCCTTGAAGAGAGAGAGTGAGTGTGCAGGTTTCCCTCAGCAAACTGTTAGCAGTGATGCTACTCATCTGCCTTTTTATCTGAAGGCCTTAACCTGAATACAAATCTATATCGGTCCACACAAACACTCAATCCAGTCCAGTTCAGCCACGTCACAAACTCTCTGTACACAGTGTGGAATGTTCAGTTCATTCATAAGTAGCGGTTGACACTGATAGAATAACAATATATATATTTTAATACTTGACTTCAGAATAGAATAACTTTGCATACTGACGACCTCAGCCAGCTGTATGAGGTCATCAGTCATATGACAAAACAAGCAGGTGATATTTTTTTATTCAACTGGTGATTTTTAATCAAACAGACCTTAGAACTGTTTTACCTGAATCCACTCAGCATTTCCACAATCCCACCAGGGGAAACAACAAATGTCCCTTGTCCCAGGTCTCTGCGACTCGACTGCGTTGATTGACTGCTCACCTGGTGCCACCGGTCATGACGTAACGGTGATGTGAAGTTGTGATAAGCTACATGAACTGCGTATTGTGTTTTATTTGGAGAGGGGGCGGAAGTTTATTATGTTGATTCTGTGTCGGATTTACTGTCTGGTGCGCAGTGCTCTGTAGAAATTTACGAGGTTTAGCAGCGGCTCGCGTCAAAAATAGAAATGCTCGCGCCGTGGCGCGGAGAGCTGCGCCACGGCGCGCCCTGTGTGAGTGCTCTCATTGACTAGACTGGCAGCGATCTGCTCCGGTGACCGGCAGCCATGACACGGCGCGTACGCCTCCGATGTGAGTGGGCCTGTCTCTCCTCACTTGATACAAAAAGTACGCATGCGCGCAGGGGATTTTTCTAGGTGGGCGGGGCAGTGTGCTGTGAGCAGCAGCAGAAGTGAGGGACACAAGCAAAACTCCGGAGGAGTAAATGCCGACGGCTTTTACGTGACAAGTACTCGATGGTCGCGATATAGTCATTTCATACATCGCACAGAGAACAAGCCGCGATATATCGAGTATATTCGATATATTGCCCACCCCTACTCTGGGTCTCTGAGACTCCAGGGGCCTCATGTACGAATACTTGCGTGGATTTCCTACTAAAACTTGGCGTACGCCAAAACCCGGAAACTGTGGTACGCACAAAAATATTCAGATGTATCAAAGTGTGCGTACGCATGGATCCAAGCACGTTTCTTTTGTACATCCCAATCAACGTGGAATTGAGCGCACATGCAACTTCTCCCTGTCCACGCCCCATTTACATATGCAAATCTATTTAAATAGGCCCTGGACCTGAGATTCACCTCTTTGTCCGATCAGATAACGTGATGAACAAAGGAAAGAAAATGAATTTCACAGAGTCTGAGCTAAAGATTCTAGTGAATGAAGTGGAGATTCTGTTTGGTTCCCTGTCAACAGGGTTAAATATGACCAAAAAAAGACGTGAGTGGGAGCGTGTGTGTGAGGCTGTAAATGCTGTGGGATCCGAGCAGCACACACACAGGTGTGGCGCTGCGGCTGACATTTTACGCCCGCTTTTACTGACAGGAATACTGAACACAGGGAGACAATCAGGGGCTTGTTAGAAAGCTCTGCAGCTCTAATTTCACAAGCGGAAAATAAAGAAAACCAAAAACATGATATTTGAATGCGCACATGCCCAAATATGCTTTGGCACACTGGCACGCTGGCACGGCTTCTGGGTAAGTAAAGAGTTTATTCATTTAATTGTTCCGTATGTAAACCAGCGTTACATACGGGACAATTAAAGGAATAGAAGCCACCCATCGCGCACCGTGCCAGCCTCCAGCCTGTTCCCAAATATGATGTTAGTCATAATGAATGAGTCGTGCGTTGAACCAGCCACCTTGCCACGATGTTAGTTAGCTGCATTTGCGCATTACATATGATTTGAACATTGATGGAATGAAAATGTTTCCTACTTAGATAAACAGCTCCTGCTGGAATGCCCCTGTTGCCGGGAACCCCAGCGTATAGTCAGCACAACCCCGAGCTACTCGCCGGCCCCCGTTGCACTCTCGGGCCGACAGCAGCTCTGCGCACAGCTCCAGTAACACTGGCCTTGGCAAACGAAATCGGCTTATGAGCCAATTATCATGGTTTGCAAGTAAATCCTCACGTTCCTTAAATCGCTCACGTTTGCAAGGTCCTCTAACAACGCTAACGCTGCCTTTTATCATTTTCTTCATCACATTGTGCATGCTTTTATAACCACTTATATAATTGCAAACACGTGGGTGTGTTAATTGTTCATAAGTGTGTCTCTGGTGTGCACATCACTCTGATGACTACTTGTTTTCACATTATTAACAGTTTCCCAACGTCACCTCTTAGTGTCGCCAAAGGAACAATAGCTGTAGAAACGTGCGTACGCCAGCTATGAAATTGGCGTGGGGCACGCACATTTCTACGATCATTTCACGTTTGATACATCTGAATGTGAGCGTGGAAAAGGACGTACGCCACTTTTTTGTGCGTACGCAAGCTTTGTACATGAGGCCCCAGGTCTCTATGACTTTAGGTCTCTATGACTTTAGGTCTCGATGACTCCAGGTCTCTATGACGCCAAGTCTCTATGACTCCAGGTCTCTATGACGCCAAGTCTCTATGACTCCAGGTCTCTATGACTCCAGGTTTCTCTGACTCTGGGTCTCTATGACTTTACGTCTCGATGACTCCAGGTCTCTGTGATTCCAGGTCTTTATGACTCCATGTCTCTATGACTCCAGGTCTCTATGATGTCAAGTCTCTATGACTCCAGGTGTCGCTGACTCCAGGTCTCTGTGACTCCAGTTCTCTATGACACCAAGTCTCAAAGACTCCAGGGGCCTCATGTACGAATACTTGCGTGGATTTCCTACTAAAACTTGGAGCACGCCAGAACCCTGAAACTGTCGTACGCACAAAAATATTCAGATGTATCAAAGTGTGCGTTGGCATGGATCCAAGCACGTTTCTTTTGTACATCCCAATCAACGTGGAATTGAGCGCACGTGCAACTCCTCCCTGTCCAAGCCCATTTACATATGCAAATCTATTTAAATAGGCCCTGGACCTGAGATTCACCTCTTTGTCCGATCAGGTAACGCGATGAACAAAGGAAAGAAAAAGAATTTCACAGAGTCTGAGCTAAAGATTCTAGTGAATGAAGTGGAGATTCTGTTTGGTACCCTGTCAACAGGGAGAAATATGACCAGAAAAAGTTGTGAGTGGGAGCGTGTGTGTGAGGCTGTAAATGCCGTGGGATCCGAGCAGCACACACACAGGTGTGGACAGGTGTGGCGCTGCGGCTGACATTTTACGCCCGCTTTTACTGACAGGAATACTTAACACAGGGAAACCATCAGGGGCTTGTTAGAAAGCTCTGTAGCTCTAATTTTACAAGCGGAAAATAAAGAAATAAAGAAAACCAAAAACATGATATTTGAATGTGCACATGCCCAAATATGCATTGGCACACTGGGTAAGTAAGTAAAGAGTTTATTCCTTTATTTGTCCCGTATGTACAAACAAATGGAAGCCACCCATCGCTCCCCATGCCAGCCTCCAGCCTGTTCCCAACCATGCTGTTAGTCACAATGAATGACTCATGTGTTGAACCAGGCCACCTTGCCACGATGTTAGTTAGTTGCATTCGCGCATCACATATAATTTGAACGTTGATGGAATGAAAATGTTTTCTACTTGGATAAACAGCTCCTGCTGGAATTCCCCTGTTGCCAGGAACCCCAGCATAGTCAGCACAACCCCGAGCTACTCGCCGGCCCCCGTTGCACTCTCGGGCCGGCTGCAGCTCTGCGCACAACTCCAGTAACACTGGTCTTGGTAACCGAAATCGGCTAAACCAATTATCATGGTTTGCAAGGAAATCCTCACGTTCCTTAAATCGCTTATGTTTGCAATGTCCTCTAACAACGCTAACGCTGCCATTGTTAATACCATTTTCTTAATCACATTATGTATGCCTTTATAACCACCTATATAATTGCAAACATGTGGGTGTGTTAATTGTTCATAAGTGTGTCTCTGATGTGCACATCACTCTGATGGCCATGAGGCCCCAGGTCTCTGAGACTCCAGGGGCCTCATGTACAAAGCATGCGCACACACAAAAAAGGGGCGTACGTCCTTTTCCGCGCCCACGTTCAAATGTATCAAACATGAAACAATCGTAGAAATGTGCCTGCCCCACGCCAGTTTCATAGCTGTCGTACGCACGTTTCTACAGCTATTGTTCCTTTGACGACACTTAGAGGTGAAGCTGGAAAACTGTTAATAATGTGAAAACAAGTAGTCATCAGAGTGATGTGCACACCAGAGACACACTTATGAACAATTAACACACCCACATGTTTGCAATTATATAAGTGGTTATAAAAGCATGCATAATGTGATGAAGAAATTGATATAAGCAGCGTTAGCGTTGTTAGAGGACCTTGTAAACGTGAGCGATTTAAGGAACGCAAGGATTTACTTGCAAACCATGTTAATTGGCTCATAAGCCAAGGCCAGTGTTACTGGAGTTGTGCGCAGAGCTACGGCTGGCCCGAGAGCGCAACGGGGGCCGGCGAGTAGCTCGGGGTTGTGCTGACTACGCTGGGGTTCCTGGCAACAGGGGCATTCCAGCGGGAGCTGTTTATCTAAGTAAGAAACATTTTGGCCTGGTTCAACGCATGACTCATTCATTATGACTAACAGCATGGCTAGGAACAGGCTGGAGGCTGGCACGGTGCGCGATGGGTGGCTTCTATTAAAATAAATAAAATAATAAAACCTCGACCTCGACTTGAGACGTCTTGGGTCGGTGGAGGGAATACTTTGAAGGCCTCAGTCCCACCAGCACGTCTTCCCTTGAGGAGGCAGAGCCTGGGGACCCCGTGGTGGTCTCGCTAATCTCTGGGGCTGAGGTCGCTGAGGTAGTCAAAAAGCTCCTCGGTGGCAAGGCCCCGGGGGGTGGATGAGGTCCGCCCGGAGTTCCTTAAGGCCCTGGATGTTGTGGGGCTGTCTTGGTTGACACGTCTCTGCAACATCGCGGACAACATCTCTCCGGGAAGGTCTTTTCGGGGGTCCTGGAGAGGAGGGTCCGCAAGATTGTCGAACCTCGGATCCAGGAGGAGCAATGTGGTTTTCGTCCTGGTCGTGGAACTGTGGACCAGCTCTATACTCTTAGCGCGGTCCTGGAGGGTGCATGGGAGTTTGCCCAACCAGTCTACATGTGCTTTGTGGACCTGGAGAAGGCGTTCGACCGTGTCCCTCGGGGAGTCCTGTGGGGGGTGCTTCAGGAATATGGGGTTTCGGACCCATTAATACGGGCTATCCGGTCCCTGTACTCTCGGTGCCAGAGCTTGGTCCGCATTGCCGGCAGTAAGTCGGACCTGTTACCTGTGAGAGTTGGACTCCACTAAGGCTGCCCTTTGTCACCGGTTCTGTTCATAACCTTTATGGACAGAATTTCTAGGCGCAGCCAGGGCGTCGATGGGCTGTGGTTCGGTGGCCTCAGGATTGGGTCGCTGCTTTTTGCGGATGATCTAGTCCTGTTGGCTTCATCGGAACGTGACCTTCAGCTTTCTCTGGAGCAGTTTGCAGCCGAGTGTGAAGCAGCCGGGATGAGAATCAGCACCTTCAAATCCGAGACCATGGTTCTCAGCTGGAAAAGGGTGGAGTGCAGCCTCCGGGTCGGGGATGAGATCCTGCCTCAAGTGGAGGAGTTCAAGTATCTCGGGGTCTTGTTCACGAGTGAGGGAAGGATGGAACGGGAGATCGACCGGCGGATCGGTGCGGCTTCTGCAGTGATGCAGACTCTGCACCGGTCCGTCGTGGTGAAGAAGGAGCAGAGTCGAAAGGCGAAGCTTTCGATTTACCAGTCGATACCTACGTTCCTACCCTCACCTATGGTCACGAGCTTTGGGTAGTGACCTTTTTTTGGTCATATTTCTCCCTGTTGACAGGGTACCAAACAAAATCTCCACTTCATTCACTAGAATCTTTAGCTCAGACTCTGTGAAATTCATTTTCTTTCCTTTGTTTATCTCGTTATCTGAGCGAACAAAGAGGTGAATCTCAGGTCCAGGGCCTATTTAAATAGATTTGCATATGTAAATGGGGCGTGGACAGGGAGGAGTTGCACGTGCGCTCAATTCCTCGTTGATTGGGATGCACAAAAGAAACGTGCTTGGATCCATGCGAACGCACACTTTAATACATCTAAATATTTTTGTGCATACGACAGTTTCCGGGTCCAGGTCTCTCTGACTCCAGGTCTCTCTGACTCCAGGTCTCTATCCGACCACATTTCGCTGCTTCTCCTGCTTACTTACTCTGAGCTGATGAAAAGGGTCAAACCATCAAACATCAGGTGTGGACAGATGGACAGATGGAGCTACAGCAACTCTACCGGACTGTTTTACATGAACATGTTCCACTCTGGAGAACCATATCAATCTTGAGAAATACAGTGACATCATGACAAAGACAGCATTGAATGGAGAGGTAAATGCCCCATCCAGAGCCAAAGCTGCCTTTTGGAAACCATACGACACCAGAGCGAGACTGAAAGCTGGAATCAAGGAGGCAAAGTCAGGAGAAACTGGAGAGCAATCAGTGACCCACTGAACACCAAAAATCTGCAGTAGTCTCCTACAGTGGACCAGCCACTGTCACTACCACAGTGATCCTAAGAATGGTAAATGGACCCATTCACACACTAATGGCACAGCCTTCGGGACCAATTTCGGGTTCAGTGTCTTGCCGATCACTCTACCTTTGAGCCACAGCCGCCCCAAGAAGAAAAGAGTGAACGTGAGGAAAACCATGTGCCAACCAGCTACGGCATTTGATGTCATCAATATATCAACATATCACTGTGATAGGAGAGTTCCCACCTGCTCCAAGGCAACCACCACCATCTCTGTACCTAAACAGTAGACAGCAGTGTCTAGTCTAAACTACTAACTACTACTCACCGACATTCTGATAAGAAGCTGGTTCTCCAGTACATCAACCTGGATAGAAATGGATGGCACCACTCCTCTACTCCTGTACTGAACATCGGAGCCTTCCAGGTACACTGCAACCCCTGACATGAAGAGGGTGGTGCACAGATGACAACCTGTGGAGTGGAGCAGGTGAACAGTTGCTGGGTTCACTGTTACAGTCTTCCACCCTGTTAAAGAAAGCTCCCAAACAGCTGTGTTACCATCAGACAGAAGAAGACCGATAGAAAGCATCCTGCCTTCAAACGTTGTGAGTCTGTGCACAGGCTGGGACGACAGCCCTGCAGGGCTTCAGCAGGTGTACCTAAATGATGAGCACTGACTTTAAATGTCAGTAACCTGCATGGATCCACGCTGATTCTGTCAGACAATAAAATGATGCTTTGATCAGCATTACAGTGCAGCAGGTATGAGACAGATCACTGTTAGATGTCTTACAACAGAAATAGAAATGCAAACACAAATCTAGTCCAACTAAACCGTGTCTGTGTTATGGGAAGTACTACTGCATGTGTGCCACCTAGTGGTTGGGGCACTTTCAGGAGCCGGTACAGCCCCCTGAGCCGGTGTATGGATGTAGACGTTGTATATTTCTGTATGTGTTGTAGTGGCTGTGAGAACAAAGCTTCAGCTCCTCCAGAAGGGAGATGTGTGAGGTCAGTGTCTGTCAGAGAGAAGTGATCTTTCATACCTCTGTAGCCTGCTCCTCAGCTCTGCTTGAGGCCAGCACATCTAGGCTAAATTAACGTAACACACCCCAGTCTCTGACAGTACACAGAGAGCAGTCGGGTTGCATTGTGGGTAATGTAAGAGCCGGGTATTGACAAGAAAGAAGACTAAGGCAGCTTTCTGGTTTGCACACCCGAAGACCTCGACCCCTGATTTGAATAACTTTAGCTGATTTGGTGGATGTTGAAGTGAATATTTCTCTGTCAGCTCTTATGAGGTTATTATGGATATTAGAGCACCTGCAGCACCTGCAGTAATGCTGGCCTCACTAAAAGCACTGTTACTAATTTCACAGCCGACATGGAGCATGCTATTCAGACTCATCTCATGCAGCGGCAGCTGCCTGCAGAGCAGCTCCCTGAGCTGAGCTGCTACAGGAATCAGTGATGACCATACATGTCCAGCAGGGAGGAAAGGGTAGGCTGGTAGAAGCACTGCTGCTGCCCATCTGGACTTCCCCTTAAAAGAGAGAAGCCTCGGCTGACTCCACCCCTCCATGTACACATGGTATTTTTAGCTGTCATCCACTCACTCCCTGCCCTGCTGCCGGGGATAGTCACACATGGATATGCTGGGTACTCGATCAGTGAGAGGTACAGTGCAGGGAGCTCTGACATGTTGAAGATGTTGTTGGTTTTATGGAAGTCTAGCTGTCAGGCTGCAGGTGTTTACTGCCTTAACAGGTGTCTGTGTTGGCAATGGGCTGTCCATCCGGTGTAGCATCTGTCATCCACATCCACAGTCCTCTGATGGGACATTAAGAAGTTTAGATTTCGGAGTACCTCTCAGCTCAAAGAAAACTTTATCAGAATCAGACCCAGCTTTTGCCATCGTGCTATTTGCTAACCACCAAAAATAAACCACCTAGTAGCATGTGAAGGTCATGTAATTTTGTTGTCAAAGTAAAAAACTAAGAGGTTTCTGCTATTATGGAGACATCTTGGTCCACCCCTCGTACTATATACGTCTCCAAGCACTTTGTTGAGAGGAGTTACGTTTGTTGGATCTTTTCTGTCTCTTCTCTTTGGTTTCCTGTGGTGTGATGCCAGAACAGACTGGATGAAGCTGTGGTGAGTTTGCCACCACAGGATTTTTTTTAGACCACTGAAGTTGTAACCTTCTCAAAATGAATTTGAACCATGGTTGCCTGTAATCTGCAAACTATGACAGTGGAATAGTAGTTTTAATCTTTACTACCAAGGTAGGAACTACACTTCCTGGTGTCAAACATTACATGATGATATAGTTTAAAGGGTCCTCGGGGAAACCCCCATAGCAGTCTGCCTCCAAATGGAAGTTGAACATCCTGCTAAGAGACAAAGTGCTTCAGCATCCAGCCATGCATTAAAGTAAATCCAGTGTTGTGAAATCACCCAATTTCTCACCAATTAAGCAGCAGCAGCGTCTGCCTGCAGAGGTTTCTACAACACTTAGACTGATTCAAACCAAGTTTAACATATTCTCTGCAGCCCTCTGTGCCACAGCTTAATTAACTCTCGTTGTCACATTGTATCCGCACATCAGTGGCTGGAAAGCAGCACTTACAAGTCATTGTTTGTCCTTAGTCCTGAGTCACACTATCGTTAACAGTGGTGGCCAAAATGATTAGAACCTTGAAGATCTGAAAATATGCCTCCAAAACATGATTTCATTTCACAATGTTCATGAAACATGCAGATGTTACTCTGAGTACAACAAATATCAGATGAAGTGAGTCCTACTGACTGTATCCACTTTGAACTTGAATATTTAGTATGTCCACCTTTTGCAGCACTTAAAGCAGCACATCTCTCTGGCATTGTGTCAATATATTTCCTGAGAACTTTAACACTAATGTTATCCCATGCCTTCTGCAACTCAAGCCAAAGGCTTTCCTTTGAATGTACAATACATCTATATTCAGTTTATTTTCCAACTCGCCCCAAATTTGCTCTATGGGGTTGAGGTCCAGACTTTGGGGGGGCCAGTCCATCATTTTCAGGGTTTCAGTAGATTCATTCTGTCACAGGTAGTTCTAAGAATAGTTAGAAGAATGTTTATGGTCATTGTCCTCATCTCCCAAATGCTATTCTGTGTCTCACCAGACTGAAATGGCCCCACACCATAATACTACCCCCCTCTGTGTTTAACTGTTGGCAAGAGACACTTTTTATATCTCTACCCCACCCTTCATCTAACATACACTTTTCACTTGTTGCCAAACTTCAAACACTCTCTTCCTTTTCATTTGTCCATTTCTTGAGTTCTTTTGCAGATTTCAGGTGTTTCACGCTGTTTCTCTTTCAGTGATGCTTTCTTTGCTGCTATTCTGCCAACAATTCCTTTTCTGACACACACTTCTTGAAGACACTGTTGCACCATTAGTCATTGTGGCGTTGATCTTGTCACGCAGTTCTCGTGAGGTCTTTCTTTAGTCCTTAAGACTGAGAATTTTAAGATGCTTCACTTGTCTGTCTGAAACTTTCTTTTTTCTACCTCTCCCCTTTTGGTTCTGGTGTGAATTGGTGGCATCATGGCGGTCTAGAGTTACTTTACAGTGCTTGGACTGCATCTCAAGACACAGACCAGCTTGTTTTTTTAAGTAAAATGACTTAAATCTCCTTTGATGGCTCTATTCTATGGTTTATAGAGCGCAATGATGACATTGTATATTTCATTCATTTTATGGGTATTTTTATGCAGTTCAGCCCCTTGTAGACCAAACTTCCAGCACAGACATTACCCAGTGTGTTAGAGTTTATGACTGAACTATGACCAGGACACACACATGTGATCCTCAAAAGAACTGAAACATCTTCATGTAGACACTGGACCTTAAACTGTTCGCTTCCATTAACTCTGGTTCTGCTGTTGTCTGGAGTATCAGTCCATTGTCTGTAGCTAAGCTCCCATTCCTCTCTTTTCCAGTCCTGCAGCTCCTCTGAACCTGACCATTCCAGTGGTGAGAAACTGTATGATGTCCCGGAACCCCGATGTGAAGGACGACTCGATGGAGTGCCCACTGTGTATGGAACCGCTGGAGATTGACGACGTCAACTTCTTCCCCTGCACCTGTGGATACCAGATCTGTCGCTTCTGCTGGCATCGAATCAGGACAGACGAGAACGGTCTCTGTCCCGCCTGCAGAAAGGTAAAACTCTGTCTTGTCTGAAGCCTGTCCAGCCTGGTGCAGTGACAGAAATACATTCGTTCATCTCATCTATGCAGGCCTAATGCTCAGTTTTACCAGCTGTCTTCATATCTATTCAGTTTCAGTGCTAGTACAGTATTCAGGTAGGATGTATGTAAAATCCAATATGTTGTGCATACACACATTATATATGGTACATGCAAAAAATAATGAAGGAGAAGAAAAGCTGAATAATTTAAGTCCATATTTGTCGTTTTACAATCCAGCAGACTTGAGTTTACAATGAAACAGAGAAAATCCAAACTCTTTGTCCATCTTTTGTTGCACTGTTGATGATATCTTTTTCACCATGTAAATAGTATAGATCAGAGAACACAGTGTGGTGAGCAGTGACAATCAAACCATCAGGTCCATTCAACTCAATAGATGTTTTTCACAGCAGCCATGTTGACATGAAATAGAGGTGTTTCTAAAGTAGAGTTGTCACGATACTAAAATGAGTAACCACGATACTATACCAGACAAAGTATCGCGGTTCCGGGTATTACCGCGATACTGCAGCCTTTTTTTATTATTATTATCTTTATAAACAGCAATGTATTTGTACAAGTTAGTTTGAAACAACAACGTTTGTTTTTAAGCAAAATTAGTGTTGCCACTGACAAAGACGCCACGGCAGACTCGCTGTTCCGTCGTGTAAAATTTCTAGTATAGTAGCGATGGTTATGATTTGGCACCGCGGGGTACCGTGTATACCGTGGGTATTGTGCAACTCTATGCTAAAGGGGTTGCAAAATTCTGGGAATTTTCCATGGAAATTAATGGGAATAAACAGAATTAAACTGGGTTACAAAACTGAAGATTGACTCTTAACAGGGAACTTAAATATAGTTGATGAAAATATATTTTATCATAATCTTGACTAAAACAATCAGATGTCATGCAGGTCCACTTGAATATCTGCTGTTCCTTAGTCACGTGCACACAGCACACTGCTTTCTGCAGGGCTACTGAGGCCACGCCCCCTACCTTCACAGGTGATGTCTGTACCTGGACCACACTTTAGAGCCCAGAGCACACAGAGACTATTGAAGACACACTTTTGAGCTGGTGGACTACATAATATTGTTCAATAAAATAATTCAAACTTGATAAAGTTCTACTTACAAATAAATCTGTTAAAATGTTTTATTTAGCATGTCTGCTTATGACAAAACTAAATGTTTCTATTTATGTTTGGATATGATACAGTTTGTTTAAATTACCCCCAGTTTACAGTTAATCCACATAAATTTCTATAATTTACATGGAGTTTCCGGTTTTGAATGTTTCTAAAATTCCCCAGCTTAACTTCCCATGGAAAGTTTCTGGGAATTTACCAATTTACAACCCTAGTTACCACCGATACAGATGATATGATATGGTTCCATTCCATTCATGTCATCAGACATCAGACGCATTAGCTCATTGGAAACAGCTGTGTTGACCCTCTCCCGTGTCAAAATAACTGCTGTGAAAATGTTTGTTGGAGAAAATGAGTGTGAACAATAAACCTTGTACAGTGAGAGGTTATCACAAACTTTCACTTTGAGCTTTACCTTCATATGAAGTGCTTTACATATTTTGGATGAACTGATCACCTGACTTCTCGTGTTCATCGACCTGTCAGACTTTGCTGTAGTGATGTCACATATTCCCACATCTCAGAAATAAACTACACGAACAGAACTGAAGAACTACTGTAACAGTTATGTGGTTCAGAAAAAGTCAAATCACATAGTGGACGCATTAAGCTGCAGCCTGAATGCGACCTTTGACACATCTGGGACAGGATCAGCATCAGGCAGACGGACTCACACAGATGTTCTGAACAGCACAGACTGTATAATCTCTGACAGTGACAGAGTGAATGATATGTGTGTCCTGCAGCCATACCCAGAAGACCCGGCAGTGTACAAGCCGCTGTCACAGGAGGAGCTGCAGAGGATAAAGAACGAGAAGAAGCAGAAGCAGAACGAGAAGAAGCAGAAGATCACAGAGAACAGGAAACACCTTGCCAGCGTCCGAGTGGTCCAGAGGAACCTGGTGTTTGTAGTGGGGCTGTCTCAGAGGCTGGCTGACCCTGAGGTGAGATCTCTCGCACACATACAGTACACACACACACATACGATAAAGGACATACTTGTCTGATGTTGAATTTTTGGTCCAAACTGTAGTGAAGCTCTCTCATGTGTAGCAGAATAGACATGAAATGAGTGGTGTGTTATTGTGCAGCAGCAGTTCAGTCTGCCAACATCTCCCACATTCAGCAGGCCCACAAAATAACAGCACCGGTGTGGTGTCAGTGCCTGATGGCGTCAGTGATGACACTACATGCCATAAATATCCCTAATGATATTAATCATCTTTCCTGTGTCAGGCTGTATGAAAATAAACACAAGACTCTTGTAATTCAAATTTTTATTTAAACACACACAGTAACAGCTCACAGTGGTACATGGAAAGAATAAAAACAAAAGGGCCAGCAACAAAAGGACAATCGTTAAGGCCTATGTAGTCCCTGTCAAAATGAGTCCAACAACAACATAAAATAGATAAAATAAAATAACAATATATATACAATCGAAAATATATTGTACAAATACCAATATTAGAAATACAGTCATGGTACTAGTTCGAGGTAAGGTGTTCCACGAAATAATCCCAAATCACCAGTTCAACAGGGCCTTTATTCCTCACTCTCGCTAACATAACCTCATAAGATGTGGTCTCAGTCATTAAGATCTTCCACTCTTGAAGTGTTGGACATGTGGATGATTTCCAGTGCCTTAATATGATTCTGGCGGCCGAAGTTATCCCTACCATCAAAACTGAATACGCACTATTTGTCAGGGGTGGGGTTTCTGTTTTATCCCCTAAAAGACATAAACGTGGGGATAATGGCAGGACTACTCCCGCCCATACCTCCAGATATTTAAGTACACTGCGCCAAAATGGCTCAACCATGGGGCATTCCCATAACAGATGCAGAAGAGTTCCCATTTCTTTTGCACACTTCCAACATAAATTATTATTTGTTAGACCCATTTTGAAAAGCCTACAAGGTGTCCAATAATAGCGGTGCAGTATCTTATATTGGATAAATTTCCCTCTAGCATCCTTGACGTATCTGCCATTTTGCGCTATGATTTGACTCCATAAATCCTTACTTATTTCACAATTAAGGTCTCTCTGCCAGATTATTCTCAAATGATCACATGTGCTGCTAATTACGGAAATTGAGTTTTTATAGAATGTTGACGCCTTGTGGCTAAAAGGATTGTCTAAATAATCAATTATCGGGTTGGTTAGCCTTACTGACTGAATTTTTTTAATTATGCAATGTCTAATTTGTAAATATTTCCAGAAATCACCTTTGTCCTCCAACCGGTACTGTTGAACAAGTTCGTTAAATGACATAAATATGCCTTCTTTATAGAGATCTCTTACAGTATGTATGCCCCTGTCCAGCCATCTTTTCCAAAAAACCTTCTGCTTCCCAATCTTCACCTCTGGATTGTGCCAAAGTGAAGCATACGGCTGTTTGTAATGGGAAATCTTATGCATTTTGTGAACCTTCGCCCAAACTTCCTGAGAATGCCTAATAACTGGGTTAATGTCTTTTCCTTTACTTCTTAAACACTGTGATAGGATATGTATTGGCTGAAATGGTGCCGCCAGGTTTTTCTCTATATTAGCCCACACTAATCTAGACCCCATTCCCCTCCAGTGATGAATTATCTTAGCCATCTCGAACGACAAACTATACAGTCTAACATCTGAAAGACCAAGCCCTCCCTTCTCTTTGGGCGCACACATTTTACTCCATTTAAATCTGGGCTTCCTTCCTGCCCATAGAAAGTCTCTGACTATAGTTTCATATTGTTTAAAAATGTGATCAGGCTTACTAAGTGGCAACATCATGGATATATAGTTGAATTGTGGTGCTATTACCATTTTAATAACATTTATCTTACCCCAGAGGCTCAAATTCAACTTTCCCCATTTTCCCAAGCTTGTTTTAATGTTTTGTAGAAGAGGCTCAAAATTCAGTGCTGTCATCTCACCTATCTCAGAGGTTAATTTAATACCCAAGTAAACCATGCCTTTTGGAATCCATCTGAAATTATACTGTGTTAGCATTTGTGGGTGACAATGCTTAGATATTGGCATCGCCTCTGATTTGGTCCAGTTAATTTGGTAACCAGACAGTTTAGAATACTTATCAATGGTGTTCATTAACGCAGGTAATGATTTGTGAGGGTCACTGGTAAGGAAAAGAATATCATCGGCGTAAAGCATTAACTTATGCTCAATCCCCCCACCATCTACGCCCTTAATGGCAGGATTCGCTCTTATAGCCACCGCCAGGGGCTCCAACGCTATCGTGAACAAGAGAGGCGACAGGGGGCATCCCTGTCGCGTTCCTCTAGAAAGATCAAAAAGAGGTGAAATAAGGCCGTTTGTCAGAACCGATGCCTTAGGTTTACTGTATATTATTTTTATCCATTTCGCAAAACCAGAGCCAAAACCAAACCTTGACAGGGCCGAATGCAAGAAATCCCACTCGACCCTGTCAAAGGCCTTCTCAGCATCAAGCGAGACAGTAGCCACCGGCATTGTACTATAGGCATTTAGCCATATTAAGTGCATAAGTCTTCTCAGATTGTCGGTAGAAGACCTACCCTTTATAAAGCCTACTTGATCTGTATGTATGATGTGTGGTAAAGTTGTTTCGAGTCTTAAGGCCAGTACCTTAGCTAATATCTTACTGTCTACATTAATGAGGCTGATTGGTCTAAAGTTTGCAGGATCTGTATGATCTCTCCCCTTTTTAGGTATCAGAGATATTAGAGCTTCATTAAGAGACGGTGGAAGTGAGCCGCTTTGGAATGCTTCCTCAAACACCATTGTCAATATTGGAGTAATTATGTCAATATATTCCTTATAGTACTCCACAGGAAACCCATCAGATCCTGGTGATTTCCCTGTATTCATGGATAGAATGGCAGTTTTAACCTCCTCTTGGGTTACTGACGCATCAAGAAGAGCCACCTGATCAGAGGACAGAGTTGGCAGCTGTATGTTTGAGAAAAAATCTTGAGCTGATATCTCATCCATAGCACCAGATGATCTATACAGGTTCTCATAGAAGTCCTTAAAGATATCATTAATACCTTTAGAAGATGTTACAAGAGAGCCTCCTGCTCTTATTGCTGGAATAGTATAGGCATAGTTCTGTTCCTTTAGCTGTCTGGCCAAAAGTCTGCCAGTCTTTTCCCCCGACTCATAGAACTTAGTTTTAAGTCTGAACATAGCATATTCTGCTTTTTTATTGAAAATATCATGAATTTGAAATTTACATTTGCAAATATTTTTAAATAAACTTTCAGAATAATGTCTAGCCAAATCTTTCTCCATACTATTGAGTTCTGCTTCCAATTTTTTAATACAATCTTTTTGCTCTTTTTTAATTTTTGAGGTCTTAGCAATCAATTTACCCCTAATGTAAGCTTTAGGTGCTTCCCACACCATAGCCACGCTATCTGTACTTCCCATATTAATTTCAAAAAACGAAGATAGATCCCCTGCAAGTTCTTTAGAAAACACCTCATCCTGTAATAGAGATGTGTTCATTCTCCACCTGCCACGTCTAAGCCGGTCTGAATGTATATTTACAGAGAGCTCAACAGGTGCGTGGTCCGACAAGGAAATAGCATTGATAGTGCTATCAATGATGGCATTGACTAGACTCTGGGAGATTAAAAAAAAATCGATTCTTGAATAAGATTTGTGGCAGTGGGAATAAAATGTGTATTCTTGATCACTAGGATTAACCAGACGCCAGACATCAATCAAGTTGTTGTCCTCCATCATCATGTGAATGGCAGCTCTATCCTTTGGCACCGAGATACCTGCGTATTTACTTTTATCCAATATCCCATCTAAGACCTGATTGAAATCTCCTGCCAAAATTATTTGTCCTTGGGCGTTTCCTAATATACTGTTAAGTCCATGAAAGAAAGATGGATCCTCTTTGTTAGGAGCATATATATTACATAACGTTATTTCTCCCCCATTTATGTTGGCTTCTATACAGATAATTCTACCGTTGCCATCCTTGTACTCCTTCAACATAGAAAAATTCAACCTCTTATGAATCAAAATAAGAACTCCATTACGTTGGCTGGAGAAAGAACTATAATAAACATGACCAACCCAGTCTCTTAAATTTTTTAGCTTCATCTTCCTCTAAATGTGTTTCTTGAATGAATGCTATATCAGCTTGTTTATGTTTGAGATATAAAAGTATTTTCTTCCTCTTCACTGGATTCCCACAACCATTAATATTCCAGGAAACTACTTTAACATAAGCATTATTAGCCATTCACATAGTAAAAAAAGAAAATTGAAAGAAAATATTGGAATATATGTCCCCTGTCATCTGACCATCTCAATTGGAAAACATGAGTTATAGAATTCGTACCACTGAGCATGAATAGAAAATCTGCTATTTTAACTTTAACCTGAACCAACAAGACCAAACTGGTCAACCAAAAACCTCCCTCTACAGCAGAGGGGAGAAGAAATAAAACGTAAAAATAAAAATCTGTCCAACAATCAGCTGAACATTCTCTTCCCGGTAAATCAAAGTCCATAACATAAACAAAACTTAATTTAGGTCGTGGAATGTCGAGTCGCCCACTCGGCAATGATCTAACCAGCTACCCAAAGCTATCCAGCCTCATCATACCTCAGTCTCCTTACTGGTGGATGTGTCACAGTTTATTCTCCTACAGTAATCTGCTGCTCGATGAACTTGACCGCCTCTACTGCAACATCAAATTTTTTGTTCCTCCCATTCCACGTGAATTGAAGCGTTGCAGGAAAAGCAAGTCGAAACCTCACGTTCCTGTCATGGAGGAGCTGCCTCGTTGTTGTAAAAGTTTTCCTCCTCTCAGCCCACTCCTTAGTCATGTCTGGAAACAGGGAGATGTTGCATCCATTCCACACCGCACCTCCGCTCTCCCTCGCAGCTTTTAATGCTTTATCTCTCGCGGTTGAACGTAGGAATCTGATCATTACCAGTCTCGGAGGTTGTCCGTCATCTGGACGTGAACCGGGAGAGCGGTGTGCTCTTTCGATTTCGAATCCGTTGTCAATGTCCATGTTCAGGCCCTCTGACAATATCTTTTCAACGCATGCAATCAGGTTATTGCCTTCAATGCCCTCCTTCAAACCCAACAGTCTAACATTATTACGGCGGCTTCTATTTTCCAGATCTTCCACACGGCTCCACAAAGTTTCTATGCGCTTGCTTTGCAGCTCGCGGCCATTCTGCAATTGCTGGGTAGAGTCCTCCAAATCGGAGATTTGTCCTTCCGCCTCTGTTAGCCGCTCCTGTATTGCTTTCACCGCATTTTTCAATTCTTCAGTTGTCCCCTTAATCGTTGAAACATCAGTCGCCACTGTTTGGAGCGTTGAGCTCATTTTACTTATTTCAGCAAGGATGCTTTCCAGATTAGCACCGTGTGTACAGTCCTTTTTTGGGCTAGCATCCTCAGGTTGGGCAGCAGCAGCCCCCCTTCCTCGTGAAGGCTTAAAATACTTCGAAGCTGTAGACATATTCTTTCGCATGTACTGTTCCGTTACAAAAAAAAGACTGATAATGAGATACTTATGAAACAAATATTCAGAAAAGTTTGGAGAAATTACGGATTATTTAGGATTTCAGTCCATGAGGCTTAGGACAACTTGAACTAAGCAGCCATCTTTCTCGTCGATCCCACGTGACTCCAAACACAAGACTCTTGAACCTTGAAATCTGGGAGTGTGTGAGTCCCCGCTGCTTCTTTCAACTAAATAAACTGTTCAACGAGAAGGACTCCCTTTCTGGGGTACATGCTGTTAACACCAAGCACATTTAACTGGGCACACACCTGACTCCATCCATTCTGCCACAACAGTTCATCATCATAGATAGCATTACAAAGCGGATTCATCATTTCACACATGTACCTAATATCAATGTGACTATACTGACAGGATAATAGGGAATTTGGTTACTTATTTGACTTCATTTATTTACATAATATGAATTAATTGAATGTAATATTCATATATCAGTTTTCACTAGCATATAGTCACCTGAAAATAAGAACTGTTGTGTTTTTGTTACCTTAGAATGAGACTTTTCTATCCACACAGTCTGCCATGGTCTCTACAGTAGCCCAGAATGAACAAACACACACACACACACACACACACACACACACACACACACACACACACACACACACACACACACACACACACACACACACACTGTATTGTAATGTCAATACAGATCAGGTACATGCAGTAATACCTGATGGAGCATGTGGAGTTTTCCCTTAGTTGTTGCTCACAGAGGCGGGTCACACACACTGTGACTATTTCCAGGGTCGAGACAGTTTGAGTTCAAATCTGGGTTCAAGTATCATCATGACTCAAAGTCCAAGTCATGACCAAGTCCATGCTTGAGATTCCTGCAATGGATTGTGGAAACATGTGGGTGCAGCAGAACATTCTGTTTGTGTGAGTGCTTCACTTTCTTCAAATTTTGGTCTGAACTTGTGCACTAAAGTAATAAGGTGTGACTGAAGCTATACTGTGGGGTTACGCCGTGTGTGTGCACGCAGGAAGAAGGTCGCACTGCATCGTCACCTCTGTGTTCTCACTGTCTAACAAGATGACACGAGAGCTGAGAGAAGATTCCTTTGTGTTTTGCAGGAACTGGGTGGGAGGCTGGGCACAGTGGCTAGCCACACACACACACACACACACACACACACACACACACACACACACACACACACACACACACACACACACACACACACATAAACTGTCAGGCTTTGACTAAATATCATAACCCAGAGTCCTGCCATGCAGCTCAGAGCACTGACACCAACAGCCAACTTCCTGTGGACTCAAACTGTTTGTTTCCATCCATCAGATGATTTGTCTTTTCAGGCACTGATGTACAGAAAAGTTTCTTCTTGATGAAAGGCTCCTTTTGTCTTAATCCCAGTGAAAGCTTTAGGTGTTTAGACTTCCCCCCTTTTTACACAAACTCACCCACCCAGGTCAGACAGCAGCAGTCATGATCAGCTCCATCTCATGTTCAGCGCTCAGGTGCACTGCAGCTGGTCAGATCTTAACACAGCTGAGACAGTTCTTCTCTCATTTTGACCCTATTTTGATTGTGTTTAACAGATTCTAAAGAGGCCAGAATATTTTGGAAAGTTTGGAAAAATGCATAAAGTGGTGATCAACAACAGCACGTCGTACGCCGGTTCACAGGTGAGGCCTTCACAGCATACAGCAGAGTTCACAGTAGAGTCAGAGGGGTGGCCTCCCCAGCCACACTGATGAATCTAGTTTTTGACGTCAGCTTTGTCTCTGTCTTTTTTACCCAGGGGCCCAGTGCCAGCGCCTATGTCACATATATCCGGTCTGAAGACGCTCTCAGAGCAATCCAGTGTGTCAACAATGTGGTGGTAGATGGCAGAACACTGAAGGTAATCCTAAAGATGAGAGTAGAGAGGAGAGAGTGCATCATAGAAGATTTACCAGCTAAATATTTATTTATTGTTGAGTCTATTTTGTGTCTCACAGGCTTCCTTAGGAACAACAAAATACTGCAGTTACTTTTTAAAGAGCATGCAGTGCCCCAAACCTGACTGCATGTATCTACACGAGCTGGGGGACGAAGCTGCCAGCTTTACAAAAGAGGAGATGCAGGTAAGTTCAGAAGACACAGAGAAACTCTTTAAACTTGTTAGAATGTGAACTCACAGATGTCATACACAGTCACCAGTTACTCTATGTCTAAAAAAACAATACATAAGAATTGTAATCTTAATATTAATAAGACACTTCAGCCTCAGACTTTTTCCTCAGTATCTCAAAGTCAGAGTTGTAAAATTCTGTGAATCTTCAAAGTTGTAAAGTTTCCATGGGAATTAATGAGAATTTATGGGAATATACAAGAATAAAGCAGGAGAGGTGTTGCTAAAGGGGTTGCAAAATTCTGGGAATTTTCCATGGAAATTAATGGGAATGAACAGAATTAAACTGGGAATTTACAAAACTGAAGGTTGCCTCTTAATAGGGAACTTAAATATAGTTGATGAAAATATATAGCATTATCTTGACTAAAACGACCAGATTTCATGCAGGTCCACTTGAATATCTGCTGTTCCTCCTCACATGCACATAGAACACTGCTTAGTCAGGACTATTGAGGCCACGCCCCCTACCTGCACAGGTGATTTCTGTACCTGGACCACACTTTAGAGCCCAGAGCACACAGAGACTATTGAAGACACACATTTGAGCTCATGGATTAAAATGAATCTGTTGAAATGTTTGTTAATTGTTTTATTTTGCATGTCTGCTTATGACAAAACAAAATGTTTAGATTTATGTTTGGATATGATACAGTTCATTCAAATTACCCCCAATTTACACTTAATTCACATAAATTTCAACAATTCCCATGGAGTTTCCCCAGCTTAACTTCCCATGGAAAGTTTCTGGAAATTTACAGGAAACTTTCCTCCCCTTTGCAACCCTAATCAAAGTATCATCATGGCATCTCGAGGTAGTCTAACTTATTCCAGAAAGACTGTATATTTATTTAAGTTGCTTTACATTGCTTCTTTCATATACAGTACCACTGTAGTGCTATCTTTACAAAACAATCTGTTGGTGTTTCTGTGTCTAAACTGATGTTCTGCTTCCAGGCAGGAAAGCATCAAGAGTATGAGCATAAACTACTACAAGACCTCTACAAAATGAACCCGACCTTCCTACAGAGCTCAGCGTTGTCAGGGGACAAAGCAAAGGGCAAAGGCAGCTCTCTGCAGAGGTATTCAACAGCTGTCTCACCTGTGCTACTCTCTGTGTCTCAGTACACATTTGACTTGCTAACCTTCTTCATTTCCTTCTTGTACTTGGTAATACAACACGCTCTGTTTGAGAAGTTTTTTTTATTATTTTTTTAATACTAATATTCGTTTAATATTGTTTTTTATTCTTCAAAAATAACTACATGGCTCACATCACCGGGACTTAAATCTGAATAAAAATGTGAACAGCAACACTTCAGTTTTGCTTCTTTGCTCTGCTGTCGTAGGTCGAATAGCTCCAGTAAAGATGGCTGGCTGTCATTACAGCCGTCAGGGAGGGCCATCAACGGTCTGTCATCAGACAGGAAGAGTCCGCCATTGGATGGCTCCGACTCTGAACACTTGACCCCCGAGGGGCCTGAACCTGACCTCAGCCTTGGCCCTGTACCGGCCCTCTCTCCTTTCTCCCCAAACTGTGACCTTGCTAGGTAAACCAGAATGTTATCAAATGTACAAATGTGCATTCATGTCATTAATAACACTGCAGAGTCATTTCATATTCTGTATGTATGCTGAATTTGTTTATTTTGACCCCCTCAGTGTATTCTTGCCTTTTATTCATCATTTGTTCATCCTGTCCCACACCCACAGCGTTCATTCATGAGCAGCTTTTAGAAGACAGTTTGCTATAGCTGAGAATTGACGCTGACACTGTCAGATGGCTGGGTAAATATAATTACTTCTTTTAAATGTTTTGCTCTTTTTTTTCAGTCCCAGCAACAAACTGCCAGAAATCATCAGTATAGGAAATGGAGAAACCTCACAACTGGTAAGAAATGGACTGTTAGACATTCTGCAGGATTTCTTATTGCTGTTAGTAATCTGTATCTGCATAATCTTAATTTGTTTTAAAATAATCAGTTTAATATGTTCATATGTTTGGTTCATATATAAAATGTGCTGTAAGTAACTAGATTAAAGTCCTAAGTGGCTCTCCTTCTCTTATGTCCTACAGCTCCTGGGCAGTGACTCTCCGTCGCCCCCTCTTGGCCTCAGTAAGCCCAGTCTGGTGGTTCCCATCAGCGTCACAGGCCACACAGTTCACTCCCCATTTGAGGCGGCTGCAGCTGAATCCCAGTCGCTGTTCTCAGACAACAGTAACTTCAGGCATCCAAACCCGCTCCCCAGTGGACTGAGCGGCTTCCCCAGCTCCCCACACAGCAACGCCGACTGGCCCACTGCACCAGAGCCACAAAGCCTCTTCACCTCAGGTGTGAATAAGAGCCGTGTGGTGTGAAAATAAGCAGTCTGTCTATACAAAGTCTCAGACTGTATGATGTAACAATACAAAACAAATGTGGGTTATAGCAACACTACACACAACAACTGGACATGATAAATGTATTCCTTTAAGAACTGTCACAGCACTCAACACTTTCTTTTCACACTGTACCTTAAATTATTCACTTCTCTGTAGTCACTTTGGATAAAAGCGTCAGCTAAATGACTAAATATAAATGTTTGGAGATGTTGGCAAGTAGTCCAATCACTTCACATCGGTATTGACACGGTAGTAGTCACATGATAGTCATGGTACACAATAGACAAAAAGAAGAAAAATACACAATTTTCAGGTTCTCCATTCAAAGCAGAACATTGTGTAGCTTTCAGTGTATAAATCCAGGATTCTCTTTGAATCGCTCTCTACCCAGTATTGAGTTTTATATGTGGTCCATGGCTCATATCTTTAATGAACTGCAACTGGTGTGCTCAGCCTCTTCATAAAGTAGAGCCAATGGGGTTAGCACTGGTAGTCATGACTTCAGTCTATTTTATTCCCCCAGTATAAAAACTGATGCACTTTATCAATGACTTGATAACTTGGTGGAGGGGGGTTAAGACTCGTCATCATTGGTAGGTAAAGCTATATTAGCTGTCTCCCTGCTTCTACTATGCTGTATGAACACTAATGTAAGTACTGTTATTCGTTCAGTGTGGTTGTATAGTGATGAGGATTAATGTTAGGACGGTCAAAATGGTAAATCAAGTGAAATTAGTAAGAGTAAATGAACTATTCCACTCCCTAGAGGAATATCATTTGCTTTAGGACAAAATATTTAACGTTTCAGTCTGTTTCTATCACCTATCCTATACTGTGTGGATCTGCTGGATCGACTTCCTGTGACTCCTGTCTACAGTTGGCCACACACAGGCCAGCAGTTTGTATTAATGATGAATCGTTGAACAGTGAACTGTTGAAAGCTTGTTGACTGTTTCTTTGTGAAGCCTGCTCACAGCTGTGTGTGTGTGTGTGTGTGTGTGTGTGTGTGTGTGTGTGTGTGTGTGTGTGTGTGTGTGTGTGTGTGTGTGTGTGTGTGTGTGTGTGTGTGTGTGTGTGTGTGTGTGTGTGTGTGTGTGTGTGTGTGTGTGTGTGTGTGTGTGTGTGTGTGTGTGTGTGTGTGTGTGTGTGTGTGTGTGTGTGTGTGTGTGTGTGTGTGTGTGTGTAGATACCATCCCAGTGTCATCGTCCACAGACTGGCAGGCAGCGTTTGGCTTCGGCTCTTCCAAACAGCAGCAGCAGGAGGACGACCTGGGCTTCGACCCCTTTGACATCACGCGTCGGGCTCTGGCTGACCTCATAGAGAAGGAGCTCTCTGTTGAAGACAGCTTCAACTCCTCCATGTCTCCCAGCTCCTTCCCCCACAGAACTCATGGACCCCTCCTAAACAAAAGCCTCGGCCCTCCAGGAGGGTTGCGTCTCCCCAACCACCTCCCATCCTCTTACCACTTCTCCCAGCATCAGCACCCTCACAGGGGAAGCTACAGCTCCTTCAGCTTTCCTACTCACCCCTCATCATCATCTTCATCCTCCTGCTCCTCCACCTCCTCCTCAGCATCTTGTGGGTCTTGGATGGGTTCCACCTCCTCACGCAGTAACTTTGTGCACTTGAACCACACGGTCAATCCAACAGCCTCCACCTCACACAGCAGCTTCTTGGACTTGACGGTGCTGCCGGGACATCACAGTACTGGGCTCGGAGGAATCCCCATCTCAGGTAAATCTGGATCAGGGAGATCTGACCTGCATGCACATAATGCTGTCTAACCTCCATTATTAAAGTTTGACATGATTTTTTTTCACATTATTGGGTCATCTGACTCCCTTGACATTAGGGAGACACAGTCTGTTTAGCCCTGTGGAATATTTCTAACACACCTACTTCAGGACAGCCAACAGCCAGCCTGGGGAAGTGTGTCAGTGCAAACAGGAGGCGGTGTTTCAGGCCTTAACACATGTTTGCTTCTGTGTCAGGATTTCTGTGATTTCACTTACTTAGAATTAGAACAGATGGTATGTGCAGTATACTGCTAAATAACTGTGACCATCTAGAAACAACGAGTTCAAGACTAGAGATCGATACAGTGCATTGCATTGCATTGTGGGTAATTGTGGGCTCATTAGATGACCACTTGGTGGCAGCACATCAGCTACTGTAGCATTATTGTAATACAGCAAAGAGGTTTGTTTCTGACCATCTCTTCATCAAACACACACCTCTGCTGCTTCCTGCTGAACTTCCTACTGCACTATGGAAGAATTATCCTATCTTTATTCAAGAGCGCACATTTTCAGTTTGAGAGCATGATTTCTCTTTCTCGTGCTCAGATTTATTGTCCTCGTGCTCACATTTTATGCTCACACTCAGATCTCCTGTGCGCGCTCAGATCTAATGTGCTCGCACTCAAAACTCTCTGCGCTCTCAGATTTTTTTGCTCTCGCACAAAACAGCACGTCCACTCTGGTTGAAGTATCTGCACAGACTAATGGATGTCCCGCCCTGCGCTTAGATTAGTGTGTTTCACCAGCCAATAGGGAGACAGCTAGAGTCTGGCCCAATCTTGGGTGTGTTCCTTCACGCTTTTTGGGCACTTCGCAGGGGCGGGTATATGGTCTGTTTGTAAAACTGCTTTTCTTAAAAATACACCAATTTACCATACTAGCCAGCAATTTGAATCGTCACCTATTTAAGACGCCAGTTTATTTATGTATAATTAATCTTAAATAACCCTAAAAAGAGTTATCGTCGTTTAGACACCGTATGATTCCATTTATCATAGACTGTTTCTAATTTTATATCAGTGGGGTGTTTTGTATACTATAAATACACCCGAAAGCATACCTGTGCAGGGTTCTCACCAGGATTTTATTTTAGAGTAACGGGCAGCGCCAGTCCAGGCGAACCCCCCCCCCCCCCCCCCCCCCCCCCCCCCCCAGACGAAGATTTTCTTGTGCGCACCTGGATGCGCCGTGCGCCCGGATCAGTCTGTCCGGCGCCCCCTCTACCTCGTCAACCCCCCGCTCCCGGGCGCGCCGGCTCCGCTAACAGAAAAAAAAAAAAAATGTGACGATGGTGACGAAAACTGAAAACAGCCGTTACGCTAAAATAAAAATAACGTAACGGGGGGAAATTGCCGTTGCGGTCTGAAATTTTAGCGTAGCGGGCCGCAACCATATAAAGCGCTGGCGAGAACCCTGCTGTGTTATGGTAGCTGAGTGGTTAAGTGCACCTCCACTTGTTGTATTTTGAACCATGGGACGCCGGTTCGCATCCCGGCCGTTGCACTCTTGCTGCATGTCATATTGTAATTTTTAAATTAAAATCAACTGATGACTGTTACCCTAATATAATCCGTGTAATTCTCTTATTGTAATGTTCAACAAGAGGGTGAATAGGCTAGGCTACGTGATTAAAAAAGTATAATATAAAATACGCTATGATGATAATGACTTGAGGATAAAGGCCAACTCACACAGGAGGCGGAACGGAAGGCAGTTTTATACCCCCCCCTGCGAAGTGCCCAAAAAGCGTGAAGGAACACACCCAAGATTGGGCCAGACTCTAGCTGTCTCCCTATTGGCTGGTGGAACACACTAATTTAAGCACAGGGCTGGACATCCTTCAGTCTGTGCAGACACTTCAACCTGAGAGGACGTGCTGTTTTGTGCAAGAGCAAAAAAAATCTGAGCGCGCAGAGGACATGTTTTGAGCGCGAACAGAAAAAATCCGAGCGCACAGGACATGTTTTGAGTGCGAGCACATTAGATCTGAGCGCGCACAGGACATGTTTTGAGCACGAGCACATTAGATTTGAGTGTGAGCATAAAATGTGAGCACGAGGACAATAAATCTGAGCACGAGAAGGAGAAATCATGCTCTCAAACTGAAAAAGTGCGCTCTTGAATAAAGATAGGATAATTCTTCCATACTGCAGGAAGTCCTCAGTCTGTCAGTGCCTGCTCGCCAATAGTCTACTTTTCTTAGGAACCTTCCTCACTGAGTTAAAACCCGGGAGTATTAACGTGTCCGCCATGATAAGAGCTGTTTGAATTCTCTAACTGTTAAGGAAAGGAGCTTCAATGTTTCCTTTGTTATCTGCTTTAGCATAGGATACACTGGACCATCCTTTAGGAAAGGAAAGGAGGTAATGCACACCCACAATACTTTGGCAGCATCAAAAAAATCAACGCACTGTTCAGTCATTCATAACCAGACATAAAAACATCAGTGTATTTAAACAGTGTGATATTTCCTGCATGAAACAACACGGTCAGAGTACAGGGAGATGTATCTAAGATGAGCGTTTTGTAGTCCATCTTCTTAACTTTGTAGTTTTACCACAGATCACTTCAATAACATTCGCTGTCTCATAATGACGTAGTCTAGTGTCAGAGCAGTCTGATTCTCTGAACACCACGATTGTCTTCTCCTAACTCTTTATGAATTCTCCTTCACATCTTTCCTTGACCTCATGACGTTTTCCATCGAGGAAAAGTGGTTAGGAAAGGACTTAGGAGCTAATTTTTGACTATCCGACAGTATCTACAGACACTGTTGTATGTAGTTAAAGCTGGAACAGCAGTTAGGCGTGATTCCTACAGTACCTGTCGTCTTTATTTCTCCTGCTGTTCATTAGATCTCTCAGGATACACAGCATGTTGATAAATCTGATAAATGATTTGAGAAGGGCTGCAGTCAGTCTCTAATGCGATCCTCTAGAAAGAGCACCAGGCTTTATAGGATGCACATTGGCCCAAAAAGACTTTGATAAGCTCTGCGAAATGACGTACTGATTTAACGGTTAAAGTCTGAAGTTTGGAATATATAGAAGAGCACAATGAAACATTTTATCTCTATTTAAATTAGTAGACAGCTGGAAGTTACATTTTTGACTGTTCACGTGCCACTTTGCAGCTTTCTGAACCAAGCCCATTCTCCAACACTGCATCCAGATCTCAATACATCCATGATGCTGTTATACAAAGCCGCCCAGTGTTTACCTTGAATAAATCACACACATGGCAGCAGGCTGCTGCAAAGTAACCAAATACACATCAGACTGATGCAGGAGACGAGATTACAGCAGCTCATCAATCTCGCATGTCATCTTTTTAGCAAAAGTGGCATTTCATGTTTTATTGTTGTTTTAAGTTAATTATTCTAGAAATGCAGCAGAGTGTAAACTTCCCCAAATCTAACAAAGAGCAGGATAGAGTCGCTAATATTAGCCTAAACCTACATACAAAGGAGCCCCCAGTACTGCTCACACAAAGGAAAACACTATACAGTGGATATGATGTGCCACAGAATAATGTCATTGGGAGGATCTGCTTGGTTAAGTGGTATGCTCGTTAGCCACGTATGCTAACAAAAGCAGCCCCACACCAAATGAACAAAAGTGTGCAGAGGTGTCTGCTTTTAAAGGTTTTTAAAGGTTACTGCTTGACAGTATTTTATTTAAAAGCTTCATATAATTAATGAAATATCCCTTCGACGTCATAGTAACGTCTCCAGACCTGTTGTAATAAATAATACTTTAATGCCATTTCCAGAGTTTCTTCTATGCCTTAACCATCTTGGAGGAAGTGAGCTATGGGGTTTAATGACTAAGTCGACTAACAATCATTTTGTCAATTAGTATTTATTATTCATAGAGAGTAACTGGAAATGCTGTTGTCCTCGTGAGGCTTGCTGTCTGCAGTGTCTCATTAGACAAAGCTCTATATGATTCCAGCACTGCCACACTGCTTTAGGGCTGCAGGACAAAGCACAACAGCTGAATAATGAGCCCACTGCTGCAGCCTCTCAGGACTCAAGACTATAGATCTCAGATCTGACTGACCTGGGTTCATTTTGACCACGGTTGTGGAAAAGTTAATGCGATCGATCGTTGGATTGTCTGAGCACATTTTATATTGAAATTCAAATCAAATTATTGTTCATTGATGAAAACATAGCAGACTTCCATTGAATAGTTGAATAGTCTTTTCCACACTGGTAAGAAGAATACGATTTGTATGCTATGTTTGACACAACAATAGTCAAATTTAAATCTCATTAATATTGACTCAACACATGTCTGTGCACAGAGTGTCAAAAACTGGCCTTTCAGTTTCATCATAAATCATCCTGATTTAAATGACTAAGGCTCCATCTGTGTTGTCACACTGAACCGCAGAGGCTGTGTTCAACTACCAACAGCCCCATGTTTTCTTTCACTACCTGTCCGAGTCAGCTAAGATGTTGGCTGGGGCTAAAATAGAATCCATGTTTTAAGTTTCACATTTGTATTTCAGGGTGCTGTTACACTCCAAAGAATACTAAATAACACTCCACAACAGAAACAGTCTGTTTACTCTGCTGCTCTTTACCAAGCAATACAGAAGTATCTGCTGCTGTACCAGCAGACGTCAGAGTAGCCTCTGTCCTCTTCATTCATCCTTTGGTAGTTTTTCATGTGTAGCATGAAGGGACTAGAGCTTGCATTTTATTATTATTATTTAGCTTTTCAACAGTAAATCAACTGTGTTGATTAAGTGTTGTCGATGGAGTCGGGTATTTGAATATAGAGCTATAAATACTGTATGAATAGTGGCAATTCATCATTTGAGCATCACAACCACCGTGAAATGACTCGATGCACCATCGCAACTTTGTTTAGGCTGAATAGGAAAGCTGCGTGGTAAAATCATTTTATTCTCAATCAAGTAAGCGGAAGTTAGCAGAAATCTCAGAAATCCATGCTACTCATTCATTCGTTCATGAATTCATTTATTAATCTGACAGACAGTTCTTTAGAGCTTCCTCTCTCCTTGTTTCCACGCAGAAAACAGCACATGTGTAGAGAGTTTAAATGTGAAAGAGTGGCAGGACGGCCTCAGAGCACTTTTACCCAACATCAACATCAACTTTGGAGGACTGCCCAACTCCTTGTCTTCCTCATCGTCATCCTCCTCATCCAGTGTCAACCACACAGGCCCACCCGGGGTTTCCGGGAGTGTTTCCCACAGTCTCTGCTGGGACAGCACAGCCAGCTGGATGGACCCAGCCATCATCAGAGGTAATGCTCAGAGGCACATTCATGTAAGAATCTGAAGACAAGCTTTAATGAAGAGTATCTTAATAGAGATGGGGCTAGTAAGGTATTCAAAACACTTTGTGAACAGGTCTTATCCATCAAACCATGAACACCACCTACAGACCCTGCAGAGCTCCACATTCACTCCACACCATGTCAAAACACGAATAAATATTCATTGACTCCCTAAAGAAAGGACAGAAAAAACTGAAAATTCAGTGTTCCTTTGGACTCTTCACAATTATATGCTAATGTTTAAATAAAGCAGAAATCCGTGACAGCAGATGATAATCATTCAGACAAAGTTGTTCTGACCTGGGACATTTTATTAATCCAACGATTTATCAAGTGTTCTACAATGAAACAGTAAAGAAAATAAACAATTATTACAGTAAAAGTAACGTTAGCAAGATTATTGAACAGTAACCAAGCAGCAACCTCTGTGGCTGTGAAGGGAAGTACCAAAAACTGCAGTTCTTCAAATATCCACTTGAGACTGGTTCCAGAAGTGAGTCAGTCTCCATAAGCCCCCATGTTCAAATGTCAAACTTCACAGCAGAAATGAACATGTTTACAGCCTGGTACAAAAAACAGTTTAGGTCTCTGTAGCTAATTTCCCCATTCATAACAACTGTAATGAGGGTGAATTTATATACAACTCACCTGTTCAGATTATATTATTTTTAATTTAATTTAAATTTAGAAACTTTATTAATCATGTGTGGGCGGGGTATGGAACCTTGCTCAAGGGCACCTCGGCCGTGGCAATCTTTTTTTATTTGCGCTTATTTTGGGCAACTTCAGGTCCACCCATTATCCACGTCTTGTTATCCAATTTTTAGAGCTGCTGGGTGGTGAAAAAAACAGGACAGCCAACATGGCGGCGGACAGCGCCACAGATTTTGAGCTTCAAAACATCTCTTCTGAAACCTCACGCATGTGCTGTCTATTCTTTATACTGTCAGTGTCGGCCATTGGCTGGCTTCGTCTGTCATGTGACTGTTGCCATGCACATTGCAAACTGCAGTTCTGAGTATCCTGCATTGCTTCTTGTTAAAATAGTGTCTCTGTCCCTACCCATGACAGTGACCCTCTTTACCTTGTGACAGTGGGACCACTATCTGCCATAGACCTACAACCTAAAGCCCACTGTGCCACATGCAGCTGTGCAGGGACAGTAAATGGGGGGCCGCGTGTTCCCAGCTGCTGCTGTTACTACTCCCAATTCAGACTGGGAACCAGAGATGTTCTCTGGTGGTAGCTGCTTAAACACACAAGATACCTGATACACGGGTGGATGGAGCTCTGGAAATGTGTTGGACCACTTCATTCCAACCTACAGTACCTTTGACCCATTCATATTTAGCATGTCATCACTGCTCAAACTCCAGGCTGCAGCCGTAGCTCCATAAATATTACCACTGAAGCATAAAATAGTTCCACAGAACAACATTTCTCAAAGTCAGTAACATGAAATGAATTTCCTTTGTTGAATACAAACAGGCCGTCCAAAGCCAAGTCCTATCTCATCCGCATGTCATGATGTCATGATGATGAGCCTTTAGTTATACTTGTAGAAGACCTCACTGTTTTTTGGATGCTTTGTTTGTAATGGTGAATGCACAAATATTTTTTGGTATACTGCTGCAGATTGGTCTTGCCATGAAGTGTGTGTATTTTTGGGCAAATCAGGCCCAGGTTTGGAGCCTCTTCCCAGACTGTAGTTTATAGTTAGATTTTATTTTGTGAAAAGTGATCATTCTTTCTCTTTACAGCTGCAGCTTTGCAGAGCCTGAGTCCCCTAAATCAGTGAAGGACTCTTAAAACATGACACATCTGTGATGATGTAATTGCAGTACATTTTTAAATTTAAATTTTTTAAAGAGATGATAAATAAAAACAAAACTAAAAAAATAGTTTTTAGAACTTCAAATCTTTTCACATGTTGGGGCGGTGTTTAGCTCAGTTGGTAGAGCAGCCCTCCCATGTACAAAGGCTCAGTCCTTGCTGTAGAACCCCAGGGTTCAAATCTGACCTGTGGCTCTTTCCCACATCTCATTCCCCATCTCTCTCGTCACACATTCCTGTCACTCTTCAGCTGTCTCTGTCAGCAACGAAAAGGCCAAAAATCATCTTGACATTTTCTATGTTGTTGCCTCGTTCTCTGCAGGTATGCCGGCCTCCAGTGGCAACAGTCTGGACTCTCTTCATGACGACAATCCTCCACACTGGCTCAAGTCCTTGCAGACGCTCACAGACATGGATGTCCCGTCCAGCAACGCCTCACAAAACGGCCCCTTTGTGAGCCAGCCACCCCCCCACAGAGCTGGTTGGGCGCACTATCCGGCCCCCACCAACCAGTTTCACTCCCCACCACCAGGCTTCCAGACAGCCTTTAGACCCGCAGCACAGACCCAGGCAGACCTGCTACAGAGTGCAGCTATCGACCGCCACTAGGGACTGTCAGCACACACACACACACACACTGAATCAGCAGATACAAAACTATTAACAACTAATAAAATAATCTAATATTTGAATTTCTTTCTCCTCCAGATCTTCTGAGCTCTTGTGTTTCTGATGGTTGTTATGAGTCTGGTCTAGGCGAGCTAACCCAGCCACAACACACTGCCTCATCATTTCACTATACTGCAGAGACAGAAGCAGAGGCACTCATCATGTGCACAAAGTGTGTTGAGAAGAAGAACAGCTGACTGATGTGATGTTTTAAGAGATGAGTGAAGTCAGATGCTGTTTCCAGAGAGCTGCATGAGAATCAGACAGAAGCACTCGCAGCTCGCCAATAGAAATCCAGATGACACATTGTAGAAGGATGCAGTGACAGTGTGTAGCTCAAAGGCTTTGCTTCTGGTCTGCTTGTGTTTTAGGCCTTAAACATTTCATTCTGATTGTACGTGTATGATAATATGTGACTATTAAAGTGAACTTGAAGTGAAACAACACATTAATTTGGACATTCTCATGAAGTACATAGGACTGGAAACTTGGTGAAACAGTGACTGACTTTATGTCATTAACAAGCATTTGAGACAGAGGCTGTCCTCTACTCTTTATGGACGCTTTAGTCCACTGTACCGGAATCCACTGATTCCACTCGTGTCATTTCAATGGGAGATAAAATCTAGTGTAACCGAGCCCTTAGGCGCATTAAAGAGGAACTGCACATCAGCATGTTTGCAGATGTTTGACACTTCTACTGCAAACATGAAGAAAGTGCAGACTGCAGAGGGAGCTGTGTGTAGTGAACATACCAGACCTCTGAAGACCCCTCCTCAGCTCAGACGGGGCTAGAGGCTCCAGGCTAGATAAGCCAAAACTAGCATGTGTATATAAATAGATAATATAGGAGTGCAATGCTAAATCAGTGGAGTGGTCTGAATTCACAGGACAAAAGATGTTGTGGAGACATTGGAAAACAATATCTTAGCCTTATGTCAAAAGTGAAGAGCTGCAGTGTAGGACAGGAAGATGGAAGCAGTTCTGTTAATAGCACAGTGGGTGTGTGCATTCATGGATGTTTGATATGTATAGTCTGCACATTTAGGGCTGTCCTTCGTCCTGCAGACGTGAGCAGGAAGTAGGATTTCTGTTCAGGGATGGTTTTTGCAGAGCAGTAAATGGGTTTGAATCTGTGCCAAAGACTCAAAGTCTTGCAAGTCAAAAGTGTGCTGTGGACTCCTTTTAAGCTGCGTGAATATTCACTGGCCAAACCTCTGTATCAGAGGGTTGAAGGTAACGGGTTTATAGCACAGTCTGCCACTGTGTGGCGCTCACTGTCAGCTGTCTGCAGAGACCTTACCCATTGTCCCAGATTTATGTGACGGCTTAAAGCCTTAACCGCTCGACTGATGATGACATTCGGTGGAAGTCACTGTTGTTCTGTGCTTGGTTTTAGACATTTAAATAGTTCTATTTAGCACATTTGAAGAGTTTTTAACCTGATAGGGCTGCAGCAGGAAGCTTGAGCCGTGTGCTGGGACAGCAGAGCTTCAGACCAGCTCAGACCATCAGTAACACCAGGTTTACATCATGCACCTTTTATCATCAGAAGCTTCACTTTGTAATGGTCCTAAGTTGTATTTTTTCACACGGTCCTGACAGCTTTCATAAGTCAACAGTGCTCCTGAGGAATCGGTCGCTGATGCAGCCTAACGTGTTTTCATAATGTTCAAACATGTCCATGAATGTCAAATATGTCAGTGAATAGCTGAGGGGGTCACATCTCTCTAGGTCTGGAACATAAAACAAACTAAATATCAAATAAAAGAGAAAATCTGAAGTGTTTTTGCTCCTTATTTCTCCTCTACATTTGAAATACACACTTTTTTTTCCATATGATAAACAGGTCATGGAAACAAGTCATTCAGCCCAAACTAGGATGATTAAACTCTCCAGTCTCTTCATGTGGGAACTGGTTTAGAGCTCATTATGTCTGCCACATGCTCTCAGGGTTTCCGCTGAGGCTTCTCCGTGGTACACCATCACATGTCCTGTAAAATCATTTGACAGACGTCCAACGAGGAGGCAGCAGTTTGCAGATGCAGTGAGCGCTCATACTGTGCTTATAATGTGCTCATATTCAGTAGGGGCAACATACAAACGTATTAGCTGAGCAGGCCAACATGATACTTACATTTCAGACACACTGATTGGTGTGTGGACATTGGTTTGGTTATGTTAGCTGTTTGTTCATATCAGCAGTACATCCATCTCTGCTCATGGTGATGAAGAGGTGATCATCAAGGATTCTTGGCTCGCCTCTGTGAAGGAATTTTTATTTTCTCAGTGAATTACCAGTTATTTATTCACACAGTTTGCCTCCTCTCACCCTCCTGATGTCTTTCACACACATTCTGTCACCAACAACCAACAGCATTAGTAAACACACAGACAAGATTTATTTTGTGATTTTACATTCCACAGTTGAACATTTCCTTTTTTTCTCCTATGTTATGTTTATTCAACAGACACATTACTGATGTTAAAGGTTGATAGATCAGTCTAATGATCTGTCCACAATGGAAGCTGCAGTACCTCTGTCCTCGTCTTCATCAGCTCTGCTCTGATGAAGTCCGTGCCTGTGCGCTTCTTCTGACTTGTTCAGCTTTTATTCCTTCTGACTGTTTTTATTTCATAATGGCATTGTTACAGTCACATGACCCCGTCCTCTGACTTTGCAGCCAATCACGTGTCCCCTGTTAGCCCTGTCCTGCTGCTGCTGTAAATGAACAGACACAAGTTCTGCTGCTGCAGCAACATCTTCTTTTATTCACTTAGTACATCCAGGGCTAACTGGAGCTAGCTAAGTAGCAGCCTAGGTGTGCAGCCTTGCTAAGAAGTCTAAAAAGTTATGTAGTTAAGTCTCTCAAATCCTCAATTATGGAATTGATCAGCTGGTCCCTCAACGCAATTGATACTATTTTTTCACGAAGGAATGCTGGTCCGGGAGTAGCGGGTGTCCTAATGATTGGCATCGGGATGGCCCTGATCTATCGGAAAATTGAGAAGCTGGCAGCCAATAAGGAATCCCCAAAGCTGTCCGCTGCCATCACATACCATTGCGGAGCCGTTGCTGACCAGGTGAAAGGGCTACAGCAGAAGGTGACACAGATTGAGGAACTGTTACGTGACACCGCAGTCCGGTCTAGGGAGACTCGGAAGAGGCTCGACCAGATCTGTGATCAATCTGTGGATACCCCCCGACGCTTGGATGCCATCATGAACATGTTTTCGGAACTGGGCAGAAACATCTCCACCCAGGCCGCAATCAGTGTTGTTGCGTCTGGAGGAGGTGACTAGGGGTCTTTCGGCCCTGCAACGGAATTTCGAGTTGGGGGTCAGTCAGGATTAGGTTTTTAGACTAAATTGTCAATTTTACTAAATCCCTAAAATGAATTGTTTTTCTTGCATTTTACTGTCCCTGCTATTATCCTCTCTCAGAGGTCTTTCATTGCAGTTTACTTGTTTTAACTCTCCTCCACGGCACTGGACACTCCAAAGACACACAGCTGTGTAAACAACAGCTCACAATGAACAAAAGAACATCATATCAATTTGGCAAGGCTGACTCCACATATTATAATCTCTCTGCCATATAGTTATAGTGCCTGGGTTGTCACATGTTTCTCTTCTTTCCCTATCTGTACCCTGACCCCATCTCTCTCCTAAAATGTGATCCAACAAAAAACACACCTCATGTAAACCAATCCAGTGTATAATGTCATATGTGTCTGTGATTGTTTTTCGCCTGTAACTGCACTTTTTTTCTTTTTCTTAAAAATGGTGGCGCGAGCAAATGGCTGGCAGCAGTAACCAAATTTCCCTTTTAGGGATCAAAAAAGTACTATCCTATCCTACCCTAATGAAAATGTGTCATTATAAAAAGTGTCATTATGAAAGACAAGCTGACTCTTCAAATGCCTCTAATGAAATAAAAAAGATACAGTTGAGTTTGAATAATTACTTCAGCTATTTCACAAATTGTTGCTTTATGTATATATATTTGACATTGTCTCTCTCTCTCTCTCTCTCTCTCTCTCGCTTTCCATATATAAGATGGGCAGGGGTTCACCACTCTGTGAAAGACTGTGCTGGAAAATAGAGCAACAATCTAACACTAGTGTTTGTCAACGTAACAAGACAAAGAATCTGTGGATTTTATCGTCTACAGTTCATTATATCATTTAAAGATTCAGAGAATCAGAAGAAATCTCTGTATGCAAGGGACAAGGTCGAAAACCAACATTAGATGTTGGTGATCTTCAGGCCCTGCAGACAGCAGAGCATCAAACACAGACAGGATTCTGTCGTGGACATCACTGCATGAGGCTAAGGAACACTTAATACATTTGATAAGTTGTCTTTGTGTTGTTGTGAATTAAAAATGGCGTTTCAGTGTTTTCACATCATCACATTTTGTTTCTGTTCACATTTTACACAGCAGGAAAACTTTTTTGGAAACACTATTGAACTCAGAAGAGGAGAATACAGGATTTGTCTTTGGCGTTGTGTCAAAAACACAACGTCAAATTTGAAGAAATATTTGGAGTCACAGCACGGCACAGTCAAACTTACAAAGAAAGTCCCAGCAAGTGGTGTGAAGCAGAGAGCTGTGACTAATGCAGGTCCCCACCAGTATAAAGAGTTTTGCAATTACAGTGTTAACAGTTAAATATGTCAGGTAAAAAAAAATACTGTTTTTATTTATATCTTATTAAAATAAGTATTTATGTTAGGTGAAGTCAAGAAAGTCTGTCTTTATTTCATTTTTTAAGGAAATTTCCCTTGCCTGGACATGGGTCACCAGGGTCCCCCCCTGGAGCCAGGCCTGGGGTTGGGGCTCGTTGGCGAGTGCCTGGTGGTCGGGTCTTCACCCATGGGGCACGCTGGGGTTCACCCTGGTGGACGAGAGGGTAGCCTCCCTTCGCCTTCGGGTGGGGGGACGGGTCCTGTCTGTGCCTATGTGCCCAGTGGCAGTTCAGAGTACCCACCCTTTTTGGAATCTTTGGAGAGGGTGCTGGAGAGCGCTCCCTCTGGGGACCCCCTCGTCCTCCTATGGGACTTCAATGCTCACGTGGGCAGCAACAGTGAGACCTGGAGGGGTGTGATTGGGAGGAACGCCCCCCCTGATCAGAACCCGAGCGGTGTTTTGTTATTGGACTTCTGTGTTCGTCATGGATTGTCCATAACGAACATCATGTTTCCGTGACGGGGCCGTGACTGGTCCTTCACAGGTTCTTCACGGGTCCTTCGCTGGTTCCTGAACGAAATGTAATCCCCGCGATGACCTTGTCAGTGAGGCCCTGACTGGAAACGCCCATAAGCAGTCAGTGTAAAAACCAGCTGCAATGCCTCATTTGTCCACGGGGAGGAGCATTGATGTTCCGCTCTCACCGTAGACTGTCTAAACCAGGGGTGTCAAACTCATTTTGGTCCAGGGGCCGAATACAACTATATATGAGCTCAAGGGGGCCGGAGGACAAAAATCACTGCAAAAATGTGAAAATATAAAAAAATATATATGGATAAGAAAATGTGCTGAAACAAGTGCAATACAAAATCTTTTTTATTTAAAGAATTTTTCTTCACTAAAATAAAAAGTAACAACCCAAGGCTTAATGTTTGTCATATCTCACAGCAGAGCTCATAGCAGAGCAAGCAGATGACATGGAAGGCATGAGCTTGGATTTTTTTAACAATATAGCTTTGAACAATAAAAAAAAACTTATGTAAGAAATGTTCCAGGTTACATTAATGACAGAAATCAAAGCAAAGTTAGACCTCCAGCCCCCCCTAAAATAATAAAAAAGTATATTTTTCCAAAATACCTCTTGTAGTATGACCACGAGGAGACTGTTGATGTGTGGAGTGATTTTGGAGTCATAATAATGCTTAACAGTGGAGTTATTGATTAATATTTGCAATAAGAATTCACCAAAATTATAAAAAATTATATTTTTCCAAAACAGCTGTTGTAGTATGACCACAAGGAGACTGTTGACGTGTGGAGTGATTTTGGGGTCATAATAATGTACAGTGGAGTTATTGATTTTTGTTTGCAGCGTCTCTCTTGGAAGTGAAATTTGCAGACGCTCCCTGCGCACTCGTTGGGCCACTGGCTGCTCGTAGAGATCAATGTTATGCGTCCACAAAGACATGGGTTTCCCATTCATCTCCGTGAAAAAATACGAATTAGTCCATTTTTCCTGAAAGATCCGACACTCAGTGTCCAGCTTTCCCTTTTCGACAGCGACATTTTTCCACTGAGGGTGTCAAGATTGAAACAAAGTGTCCGCTACCTGCTCTCAGAGAACCAAGCCTTCATGAGCGCCTTCTAGTGAGCCGCGGCTACACATGCGGTGTTAAGCTAACCGGCGCGCACAGAAGCCAGACTCAACCTAGACACACTATCACAACCGTACGTTCACACTCATTCACTCAGCATAAAGGGAATCAGTCCCCAGTAAAAAGTATGCTTATGCCCGGACCGCGGTGTACGGCCGAGCAATCGTCCTACACAGCGTATATCTTGGGAGCTGCTGGCGGCCCGCAGGAAAACGCCGTAGGTCGTGACAGCAGCATAAAATAGCACCAAACAATGCGGTAAACAAGCAGTAAACAAAGCAGCAGCGGCCCAATAAGGTGGTTACAACACCTAGTCAAAAAGGAAAAACACTATTAGCGTGTGCTAGATGCGAGGACGATTGATGCAGTGGCACGTAACAATGTACATACCTTCTCAGAACGCACACTCACGAGGAGGAAGGATTGGACTCCAAGCAGCCGCCAGCATGCACCTGTGACCAGACCAACATTAGCCACCTAGCAGCACCAAGCACAACGCCGAGACGAACAACACTTACCCCCGGCCAACGATCACGATAGCGCACACACACACAGGGCGCACGGAGCAGCACACACACCGGGCGCACGGAGCAGCACACAAACCTACAACAATTATATACACACCTTAAATATAAGAACAGACAAAACGACGAGCGAGGTGAAGCAGTGGGCAGCCATACCTGTCGGGCACATGACCTCTGACCCGGAAGTATCGCGGGTGACCATGGAAACGCAGAGGCGGACACGGTGGGCAAACCATCGTTTTATACCGGCTCACCTCAATGACTAGCGGAAGTAGGGAAGGGAAACCATAGCAACCGTCAACAGAAAGAGCGAGGGGGAAAAGAGAAAAAAAACGCTCGTACTGCTACAATCTACCCCCCCTTTTTATGTTGTCGTCCCGACGATGAACCACAAACACGACTAGCTCCAGGGCCTAAAAAATGCAGTAACAGCATGTGATACAAATCCCTGAGAGTCTCCCACCGGCCTTGGAATACGATGGACATTAGTATGCCGACCGGCAGTTGATCGTACTGATCTCCGTGGTGCCATGTTGCTGGTGTGAGAGGGGCTGGTGGAGGGAATAACCAGGGATGCGGATGGCTGGGCAGGGACTATGACAGGCATGGCAGGACCTGGCTCAGTGGGGACCAGGTCAGCTGGATAACGTGGCCCTTGAGGGGTTGATTTAGTCTCGGCCACGGTTCGGGTAGCTGGAACAATGGACGCAGAAGCAGTTTCAGGGACCATAAAACACAGGTCGCCATCACAGGACAACTCCTCATCAGAGGCTGGCCTACTCGGGAGGGGTGGATAACTGGCAGCAGCACAACCAGGGGACTCTGCTCCAATTACAGCCTTTAACAGAGTACGGTGAATGTGCTTGACCTTGGACTGATCATCCTTTGGGGCAATAGAGTACACAGCTCCCCCTTCCTTAGGTGCTTTGATGACTTTATACACTGTAGGGCCCCATATGTCTTGCATCTTGTGCCGCCTTCTGGCACTGAAATCGCGCAACAAAACCAACTGACCTTCCACCAGGGGTTCACCTCGAACACGTTGATCATGAGCTTTCTTTCTGCGTGCTGCAACAGTCTTCAGTCGTTCCTGTGCACCATCGAACGCCATCTGCAATCGGGCCTGGTGCTCATGAATCCATTCGTGAACATTTCCCCTCACGGGGTCTGACACTCTACCCAACAGGAAGTCAATGGGGAGTCTGGGCTCCTGTCCAAACATTAAGAAAAATGGTGACTCACCAGTTGCCTGATGGGGGGTGGTGTTATAACAAAAAAGAACCTGCGAAAGGCAGGAGGTCTAATCTCTTTTTCGGGATGGCGGCAGTGTGCGCAGCAGGTTGTGGAGAGTTCGATTGAATCGCTCACACTGGCCATTGCCAGCTGGGTGGTATGGGGTGGTGTGAGACTTCTGAATGCCATAAAGACTGCAAAGCTGCTGAATAAGGGTACTCTCGAAGTTACGTCCCTGATCAGAGTGTATCCTGGCCGGGACCCCAAATTTAGAAAACCACTCTGCCACCAAAACCTGGGCCACGGTAGTGGCATGTTGATCACGGGTGGGGATAGCAAGCGTGTACTTACTAAAGATGTCCGTCATTACCAAGACATTTTCCATGCCATTACTAGCAGGATCCAACAGAGTGTAGTCGATAGCCAGAATCTCATTTGGCCTGGATGCCAAAAGATGTCCCATAGGGTTCCGTGCGGTGGGTAGGTTGTCCTTGGCAAACTGACACCGCTCACATGCCTGGCACCACTGCTCAACCTCTGTGGACATACCTGGCCAATAGCACCTGGATCGTAGAAGAGCTAGGGTACGTTCCACACCTTGATGGCCATGCTCTTGGTGAACCTGGGTTAACACCTCCCTGATTAAAACCGCAGGCAAGAGCAGCTGGAATATCGGCTCCGCACCGTCCGGGCGGAAAATCTATACAGGATCCCATCCCTCTCCACGAACCGGCTCCATTGACGCAGCAAAATGAGTGCAGATGAGGAGAGTTGCTGCCGCTCTCCATAGTCGGGACGCCTCCCCTGCTCCCAGTACCTCCGAACTTCCTGGATCACTGGGTCAGCCTGTTGAAGGGCACGGATATCCGAAGGCGTTTGGTGAGGCAACACCGTCACAGTTGCTTGACTTACCACAGTCTTTTTTTTCATTTTCAAGGCCTGCTGGAGGGGTTTAGGAATCGAGGTGCCGGGGAGCATGGCTTCGAAGTCTGATGGGCCAGGCGAGTGCTGTCGGGACAAAGCATCAGCATTTCTGTTGTTTCTACCAGACCGATATTTCAGCTTGAAGTCAAACGAGGCCAGTTGAGCCGCCCAGCGCTGCTCTGCCGCACCCAACTTGGCAGAGGACAAGTGGCTGAGTGGATTATTATCCGTGTAAACGATGCAGCGGTTGCCCAACAGATACTCCCTGAATTTCTCACTCATCGCCCACTTAAGGGCCAGGAACTCCAACTTCATGGAACTATAGCTCGACATATTACGCTCTGTTGGCCTTAGACCTCGGCTAGCATAAGCTATAGGTCTCACCTTGCCTTCTTGCTCCTGTGAGAGCACTGCTCCCAGTCCACCATGACTGGCATCGACCTCGAGGATGAAGGGCAGAGAGAAGTCTGCGTAGGCAAGCACTGGGGCAGTGGTGAGCTTGGTCTTTAGAGCTTCGAAACTCTTGCGGCACTCCTCTGTCCAGTTCTCAATGGCAGTCTGGGTGGACTTCCGTTTGGGCCTGGTGCTTCCCAGCTCAGCTACCAGTCGATGAAGGGGAGCTGCCAGCTTTGCAAAGCCCTCCACAAAGCGGCGGTAATAGCTTGCAAAGCCCAGGAAGGACCGGAGCTCCGAGACTGTCTTGGGAGGCTGCCATTTTGCCACGGCCTCTATCTTGGATGGATCTGTGGAGACACCATTAGCGGAGATTATATGACCCAGATAACACACCTCTGGCTGGAAGAAGGCACATTTAGAGAGCTTTGCCTTTAGTCTCTCCTGCTGAAGCCGAGCCAGTACAACATCAAGCCGCTCAAGATGCTGCTGTACAGTGGAAGAGAACACAACAATGTCATCAAGGTAGAGGAGCAATGACTGACCCTGTTGATCGCCAAAGATTCTCTGCATTAAACGTTGAAAAGTACTGGGAGCGTTACAAAGTCCGAATGGCATTCAATTCCATTCGAACAAGCCAAATGGAGTGCAGAAAGCAGTCTTGGGCCGATCCTTTTCAGTGACAGGGACCTGATTGTACCCACTGGCCAGGTCCATGGTGGAGAACCAGCGGGCACCTGTCAAAGCATCCAATGACTCCTCGATGCGTGGTAGCGGAAATGCATCCTTCCTGGTCTTTCCATTTAGCTGCCGGTAATCAACACACAAACGCAGACTCCCATCCTTCTTCCTAACTAGCACAATGGGAGAGGCGTAGGGGCTACTACTCTCTCTGATCACCCGTGCGGCAAGAAGCTGATTAATGTGCTCTTTTACAGCTTCATAATCAGATGGAGGGACACGCCTGTAACGCTGGTGGACGGGGGTCTCATCTACAAGAGGAATATCATGAGATATTAGATTGGTACAACCTAAATCACCGTCATGAGAGGAGAAAACAGACATATACTTCCTAAGGAGAGACCTCACCTGACCCTGCTCTTTTGAGGACAAAGAAGACAGAACTAAACCCTCCACCTGATCCTGTACTGTAGGTAGGGCTGTCTGGGATGCTACCGTGGCTACAGTGGATGGAACCTCTGTAACTCCTGCAGGTAAGCTCACAACATTCACCTGTTGCAGAGTGCCAACAACGGTGCGTGGGTATAACAATACCTCAATGGAACCAACGTTAACAATAGGTATATATGCTGTACCCCTAACCACCCTAACCAAAGATAGAGAGGCCAGCAGACCAGCAGGTAATCCAGATTCCAGGGGCTCAAACAGCGCTGAAGCATCAGAACTCCGCTCTGCGCATGTGACTGCTACAATTTTCATCACGCCACCTGGAATGCGGCATGCACGCTTACCTCTGACCTTTCCCTTTCCTATCAGCTCTGGCGAGGTCTGCGTGGTCGCCTGATGACACCTCTGAAAAGCCTGTGTGATGGGTTGTGGTGCCTGAGCAACAAATGGCAGTTCAAACAATGCTAATCCATGCTGCACAAAGAGCTCTTGGTAGCATTTTCGGATCAGATTCATCCCCATCACACCAGGGGTGTGAAGGGAAGCGTCACCAGGAGGATCCCTCACTACCAAGATGCCACACTGGGAGATCACCTTGCCACATAACTCAACATTTAGCTCCAGATAACCATGGAAAGGGATATCCAACCCATTAGCTGCCCTGAGTTGCAACCAGTTGCATGATCTAAGGCACTCGTGACCCCATGGTTCAAAATGCTCACGGAAAAAGCTCTCTGTAACAGTGGACACCATCGAACCAGTATCCACCAGACATGGCACCTGAACACCACCCATGACAACCTCCAAATGGGGACAAGACGCAACCAGTTTTGACGCACCAGCCAATTTACTATGCACAGCATTGGAGCCAGTAGAAGCCCCACCCAAACTGTGGCTCTGCAGTTCGGTGGGTACTAGTTTTCCGAAGCAGGAGTGGACTCTGGCTGCCTAGCTGCGGGCCGGGAAGTTTGTAAAGAGAACCTAGAACGAGGGGGAGCACGCACACCATGACATTCTCTAGCAAAATGACCAGGTTGCTGACAGTTGTAGCGGGTCAACTACAAAGAATGCCGGGGTGCCAGTCAGAATCAAGTCTGACAAAATAAATAAATAAAACAGAACAAGAATAATTCAGTCAACCCACACAAATATCCGAAATAGGCAGCTTAGCCCAAAAAAAAAACATGCGCCAAAACAAAAACTCCGCTCCGGGTTTTAACGCGGACACCCACACAAAATAAAGAAATAATTCAAAATAACCCAGCGTCTCTCGTCGCGGTACAAAAAACAAAAGGGAAAAAACAACAAAAACAAATGTACAACGGGTACTCACTGTACCGAAGTTTAAAGGAAAACGGTCAGTCAGTCAGTCTGGCAGTCGGTCGGTCTTCTCCCCCGACACCGGCACCTCCTGACGCTTGACAGCTGATCCGAGTCCAAGAAATAAACAATCCACTTCACGGGACGACGGGACTCCAGCAAAGCATCGATCAAACGTGGACTTAACACACACTTTAACAATACTATTCACTGTTCCGTTTTCGACCCTCGGGACTCTCCTCTCTCTACCTCTCTCACCGGTCTTTTTCACCTCTCCTAAATCTCTTCCTGGAGGACGGATTTAAACTGCGCGGGATGCGGTGATTTTCGTTCATTGGAGTAGGCGCTGACTGTGGGTGGATGACGGAGGACGCCCATGGATGGAGGTGTGTTTCAAGGTGTGGAGTGAGGTGTTTTAGACTGCAGCGCTACACTTCCCCCCCCTTAGCAAAAGCCGACCAACGGTAAGGCGCAGTAGTTGAACTAGTATGTGTGGTTATACAGAATCACATTCTAGGTTTTTGTTTACGGGATGTTGGTCAGTCGTTGTCTGAGTCAGTGGGATTGTTAAAATTGTAATTTCCTGGTTTCTCTGCAGATCCTTTCATCCATCCTCCATGAAAGGTAGAACCGGAGGAGTCTGTAAATCCCAGGAAGTCTTCTTCATCCGACTCCTCATTAAAGATTTCAAGGAGGTGTTTTTTCTCCTGCTCCTGCAGATCCTGAGCAGTCGGGTAACAAGGTTTAAGACGGCAGATGTGGACAACTTTCAAGTCTGTACCGGAAACTTCCAGAACAACTTTATAATTTACAGGGCCGACTTGTTCAACTACCCGATATGGCCCTTGCCATTTTGGAGCTAGTTTGGCGGCAAAAGATTTGTCAGCCTTGGAGAGAGGATGGGCTCTCAACCAGACTCTGTCCAGTTCCTGGAACTCAAGGTCACGTCTGTGTTTGTCATAGTTTCTCTTTTGGCGTTGACGAGCAGAGTCCAGATTTTTTTCCACGAAGGAACAGAAATCTTTGAGCTGTGTGACTTTGAGGTATGGAGGAGTGTCAGGAGCAATTTCCTGAGGTTGCAACAGGGAGTCAAGGAGTCCTCTCAGGGAGCGACCAAGATTAAGTTCGGCAGGAGAAACGCCGGTTGACTCCTGGACTGCAGAATTATGGCAAACCGGAATTCAGCCAGGTTCTTGTCCCAATGTTTATGATTATTACCAACATAGGAAGCTATCATTGTTTTGTCCCATTTCTACTACTTGTTGATATAGAACTTGACATTCTGGATCTTCCTGTTGTCTCCTCCACAGAGCCTCAATTGAGATGGGAAGCTCTTTTGATGGTTTTGGAGGGGCAGACATGACGGTAGCATACACAGGTGCGGTTGTATGGAGGGAGTCTGTAGGAGCTCGGGAGAGAGCATCCGGTACAGTGTTATATTTTCCCTTTCTGTATTCCACAGTGAAGGTGAATTCTTGAAGCCGGAGTGCCCACCTGATCAGTCGTGTGCTGGGTTTGGTGGTTTTGAACACCCATAGAAGGGAGGCATGGTCGGTAACCACCGTGAACAGTCTACCTTCCAGGTAAGTTCTCCATTTCTCCACTGCCCACACCACGGCCAAGCATTCGAGCTCAGTGGCAGCATAATTTTTCTCTGCAGGGTTTAGACTGCGGCTGGCAAAGGCGAGGACTTCCTCGGTTCCATAGCTGGATTTCTGGACGAGCACAGCCCCAAGCCCAATCTCACTGGCGTCGGTGTATACCACAAAGGGAGCATGGAAGTTGGGATGGGCCAGGACAGGTGGTTTAACCAGGTGATTTTTCAATGTATTGAAAGCTGTTTGGCATTCAGGTGACCAGTGAAATTTTGCTCCTTTTTTCTTTAGGGCATTTAGTGGTTCCGCAATCTGGGAAAAATTGGGGACAAATCGGTGATACCACCCAGCCATGCCCAGGAACCTTTGTAGAGTTTTCAGGTTGGTGGGTGCAGGGAAGTTCTGTACAGCCTCAATTTTGTCTGGGTCCACCTGGACTCCTGTAGCAGAGACGATATGGCCCAGGAATTTCAAAGAGGTTCTGAACAGCTTGCTTTTCTTCATGTTCACTGTCAGACCTGCGCTCCGGAGTTTGTCCAGGACAGCCTGGACATCATATGAATGCTGTTCCCAAGATGACGAAAAAATGATAATGTCATCCAAGTAGACAAAACAGATGACTCCCTTCAACTCTCCCAGTGCTCTCTCCATGAGCCTTTGGAAGATAGCAGGGGCATTCTTAAGTCCGAATGGCATGACCTTAAATTGGAACAGTCCATGAGAGCAGATAAAGGCTGTGATTTCCCTCACCTCTGGATCCATCTCTACTTGCCAGTAGCCACTATTTAGGTCTAGGGAAGAGAAAACAACAGCACCTGAGAGACTCTCCAATATCTCCTGGATGGTGGGAATGGGATAAGCATCAGTGACTGTGTTTTCGTTCACTTTACGGAAGTCGACACAAAACCTTGGTTTTCCTTCTCTTTTGGGAATCAGGACTACAGGTGAGGCCCATGCAGAATAAGAAGGTTCGATGACATCATCCTTCAGCATGTCCTCAATGAGTTCCTTCATCACCTTTTCTTTGGGAGGGGAGATCCGATAGGGTTTCTGTCGGATGGGTACAGGACTGGTGAGAAAGATTTGATGTTTTAATATTCCAGTACGTCCCACTTTGGTTGTACACACATCCACATTGTTACCTAACAAATTCTGTAACTGAGGCTTAATGTGCTCCTCCAGGTGAGACTCCTGAACTGCCCTCAGCATTAAGTCTGCATCTTCCAAAGGGGTCTGTGTGGAGAACAGTGCAGTGGCCGCTGGAGCTTCCGCAGAAAAGAAGGCAATAGAGTTGCCTGTCTCCCCCTCCCCGGGAAAAGCGGACTCTGCACAAAAGTAGAATTTCTTTTCTGCCTTATCCGTGAGAAGAGTAGATTGGAGGCGCTGACTCCGAGCATCCTCCAACCGAACATTTTTCTGTGGTGCTTGCACAGGGATTGTTCTAAGAGCAGATACATTCAGTGTTTGTTTCAGTGTACCCAATTCCTGGGACATGGAATCCATATTTTGGGTCAATTTCCACACATCATCCTGCAGGTGTACAACTGATTTTGCCACTGGTGTCATGAACTCTTTGATGTCCTTTAAAACCTCTGTATGATGGTGAGTTAAGCGCCAGTTAAGGTTTGCTGAAAACTGATTCCTCAGAAACGTTGATTGTTTATCCAGAGTTTCATGAAAGTACTGCCATTGCTGTTCATATGTTGATGTGACCTTTTCAAATAAAGTTGTAACTGTTTTTTCAAGCTCCTCCTTGTGTTGCTTTTGTGTTTCCATTAGAATTTTGAATTTTTCCTCCAAAGATGCTTTTATTGTTTTATTCGTGTCCACTGGTTCCTCCATTACTTCAGTCGTCCATAAAGATGAACAACCATCATGTTTTCCAATTTCATCCAGAGATGTCCCTGCCAGAGGAATGAGAGGTTGCGACAAATCTGGGCTTAACGAACCACACAAATCCATATCCAACAATGAATATGTGGTCCTTTTCTCTGCTGCTGGCTGCGTTGGACTGCCATTTTGGTTTGCTGCAGCCATTTTAACAGGTGTTGGTTAAAGGTGTTTTTTTTTCCGTTCAATCCAGGGTTTTTAATGAATCCAGATATCTGGGGTGCCAATTTTGTAGCGGGTCAACTACAAAGAATGCCGGGGTGCCAGTCAGAATCAAGTCTGACAAAATAAATAAATAAAACAGAACAAAAATAATTCAGTCAACCCACAGAAATATCCGAAATAGGCAGCTTAGCCCAAAAAAAATAAGCAATCCACACACCTGCAAGGTGATTTTCAGAATGTGAGTACTTTGTCACTGCCTGAGTACAAAACAAACAATTTTAGGGGTACAGTTCAGTCCGGGGTTGGGAACCATCTGTTCCCGGTTTTCCCAACTCCCACAGGTCAGTTCAGACATGCGCCAAAACAAAAACTCCGCTCCGGGTTTTAACACGGACACCCACACAAAATAAAGAAATAATTCAAAATAACCCAGCGTCTCTCGTCGCGGTACAAAAAACAAAAGGGAAAAAACAACAAAAACAAATGTACAACGGGTACTCACTGTACCAAAGTTTAAAGGAAAACGGTCAGTCAGTCAGTCTGTCAGTCGGTCGGTCTTCTCCCCCGACACCGGCACCTCCTGACGCTTGACAGCTGATCCGAGTCCAAGAAATAAACAATCCACTTCACGGGACGACGGGACTCCAGCAACGCATCGATCAAACGTGGACTTAACACACACTTTAACAATACTATTCACTGTTCCGTTTTCGACCCTCGGGACTCTCCTCTCTCTACCTCTCTCACCGGTCTTTTTCACCTCTCCTAAATCTCTTCCTGGAGGACGGATTCAAACTGCGCGGGATGCGGTGATTTTCGTTCATTGGAGTAGGCGCTGACTGTGGGTGGATGACGGAGGACGCCCATGGATTGATGGTCTACATATTACAGGTCCACGCTGTGCTGAGTGACTGTGTGGAAGAGGACGCTGCATTAGAGCAATAGTTTGAGTCAGCTGAGTAAGCTTTTCTTGCTGCTGCCTCAACATTTCCTTCATTTCACATATTTCAGATGATGGTGAAACACAAGCACCCGGGTGAGCACCCTGGACCCCATATTGAATGCCACTAATGGTGGGGACCGAGTTGCTGCGGCCTCTAAAAGCACTTGGTAGATGTGACACGCTCACTGCCACTGTGGGTTCCAGCACAGACCAGTCGGAGACCAAAGCTGATTTGTAATGGGTTATTTTATTCAATATCGCACAGTGTCACGCTGCAGCCGTTCGCAGGCGTCCTCGCTGCCGTCTGCCGCGTGCTTGTCTCTCCGTTCTTCCTTCTCTTCGTCCAGCACGCTACTTCCATCAGGAAAAGGGGCGAGAGTGATTATTATTTAGTTGGGTACCGGTGTGCCAATCACGCTCACCTGGCGCTGCTCCTCTGAGCCCTCCCCACACCTCTCTCCTGCAGCTGATGCACCACGCCCCCGTCCACATGCCTCCACCGCCCGACTTAGGCCGGGGAGCCGTCCTGAGGTTGCAACAGGGAGTCAAGGGGTCCTCTCAGGGAGCGACCAAGATTAAGTTCGGCAGGAGAAACGCCGGTTGACTCCTGGACTGCAGAATTAATGGCAAACCGGAATTCAGCCAGGTTCTTGTCCCAATGTTTATGATTATTACCAACATAGGAAGCTATCATTGTTTTGTCCCATTTCTACTACTTGTTGATATAGAACTTGACATTCTGGATCTTCCTGTTGTCTCCTCCACAGAGCCTCAATTGAGATGGGAAGCTCTTTTGATGGTTTTGGAGGGGCAGACATGACGGTAGCATACACAGGTGCGGTTGTATGGAGGGAGTCTGTAGGAGCTCGGGAGAGAGCATCCGGTACAGTGTTATATTTTCCCTTTCTGTATTCCACAGTGAAGGTGAATTCTTGAAGCCGGAGTGCCCACCTGATCAGTCGTGTGCTGGGTTTGGTGGTTTTGAACACCCATAGAAGGGAGGCATGGTCGGTAACCACCGTGAACAGTCTACCTTCCAGGTAAGTTCTCCATTTCTCCACTGCCCACACCACGGCCAAGCACTCGAGCTCAGTGGCAGCATAATTTTTCTCTGCAGGGTTTAGACTGCGGCTGGCAAAGGCGAGGACTTCCTCGGTTCCATAGCTGGATTTCTGGACGAGCACAGCCCCAAGCCCAATCTCACTGGCGTCGGTGTATACCACAAAGGGAGCATGGAAGTTGGGATGGGCCAGGACAGGTGGTTTAACCAGGTGATTTTTCAATGTATTGAAAGCTGTTTGGCATTCAGGTGACCAGTGAAATTTTGCTCCTTTTTTCTTTAGGGCATTTAGTGGTTCCGCAATCTGGGAAAAATTGGGGACAAATCGGTGATACCACCCAGCCATGCCCAGGAACCTTTGTAGAGTTTTCAGGTTGGTGGGTGCAGGGAAGTTCTGTACAGCCTCAATTTTGTCTGGGTCCACCTGGACTCCTGTAGCAGAGACGATATGGCCCAGGAATTTCAAAGAGGTTCTGAACAGCTTGCTTTTCTTCATGTTCACTGTCAGACCTGCGCTCCGGAGTTTGTCCAGGACAGCCTGGACATCATATGAATGCTGTTCCCAAGATGACGAAAAAATGATGATGTCATCCAAGTAGACAAAACAGATGACTCCCTTCAACTCTCCCAGTGCTCTCTCCATGAGCCTTTGGAAGGTAGCAGGGGCATTCTTAAGTCCGAATGGCATGACCTTAAATTGGAACAGTCCATGAGAGCAGATAAAGGCTGTGATTTCCCTCACCTCTGGATCCATCTCTACTTGCCAGTAGCCACTATTTAGGTCTAGGGAAGAGAAAACAACAGCACCTGAGAGACTCTCCAATATCTCCTGGATGGTGGGAATGGGATAAGCATCAGTGACTGTGTTTTCGTTCACTTTACGGAAGTCGACACAAAACCTTGGTTTTCCTTCTCTTTTGGGAATCAGGACTACAGGTGAGGCCCATGCAGAATAAGAAGGTTCGATGACATCATCCTTCAGCATGTCCTCAATGAGTTCCTTCATCACCTTTTCTTTGGGAGGGGAGATCCGATAGGGTTTCTGTCGGATGGGTACAGGACTGGTGAGAAAGATTTGATGTTTTAATATTCCAGTACGTCCCACTTTGGTTGTACACACATCCACATTGTTACCTAACAAATTCTGTAACTGAGGCTTAATGTGCTCCTCCAGGTGAGACTCCTGAACTGCCCTCAGCATTAAGTCTGCATCTTCCAAAGGGGTCTGTGTGGAGAACAGTGCAGTGGCCGCTGGAGCTTCCGCAGAAAAGAAGGCAATAGAGTTGCCTGTCTCCCCCTCCCCGGGAAAAGCGGACTCTGCACAAAAGTAGAATTTCTTTTCTGCCTTATCCGTGAGAAGAGTAGATTGGAGGCGCTGACTCCGAGCATCCTCCAACCGAACATTTTTCTGTGGTGCTTGCACAGGGATTGTTCTAAGAGCAGATACATTCAGTGTTTGTTTCAGTGTACCCAATTCCTGGGACATGGAATCCATATTTTGGGTCAATTTCCACACATCATCCTGCAGGTGTACAACTGATTTTGCCACTGGTGTCATGAACTCTTTGATGTCCTTTAAAACCTCTGTATGATGGTGAGTTAAGCGCCAGTTAAGGTTTGCTGAAAACTGATTCCTCAGAAACGTTGATTGTTTATCCAGAGTTTCATGAAAGTACTGCCATTGCTGTTCATATGTTGATGTGACCTTTTCAAATAAAGTTGTAACTGTTTTTTCAAGCTCCTCCTTGTGTTGCTTTTGTGTTTCCATTAGAATTTTGAATTTTTCCTCCAAAGATGCTTTTATTGTTTTATTCGTGTCCACTGGTTCCTCCATTACTTCAGTCGTCCATAAAGATGAACAACCATCATGTTTTCCAATTTCATCCAGAGATGTCCCTGCCAGAGGAATGAGAGGTTGCGACAAATCTGGGTTTAACGAACCACACAAATCCATATCCAACAATGAATATGTGGTCCTTTTCTCTGCTGCTGGCTGCGTTGGACTGCCATTTTGGTTTGCTGCAGCCATTTTAACAGGTGTTGGTTAAAGGTGTTTTTTTTTCCGTTCAATCCAGGGTTTTTAATGAATCCAGATATCTGGGGTGCCAATTTTGTAGCGGGTCAACTACAAAGAATGCCGGGGTGCCAGTCAGAATCAAGTCTGACAAAATAAATAAATAAAACAGAACAAAAATAATTCAGTCAACCCACAGAAATATCCGAAATAGGCAGCTTAGCCCAAAAACACCTGCAAGGTGATTTTCAGAATGTGAGTACTTTGTCACTGCCTGAGTACAAAACAAACAATTTTAGGGGTACAGTTCAGTCCGGGGTTGGGAACCATCTGTTCCCGGTTTTCCCAACTCCCACAGGTCAGTTCAGACATGCGCCAAAACAAAAACTCCGCTCCGGGTTTTAACACGGACACCCACACAAAATAAAGAAATAATTCAAAATAACCCAGCGTCTCTCGTCGCGGTACAAAAAACAAAAGGGAAAAAACAACAAAAACAAATGTACAACGGGTACTCACTGTACCAAAGTTTAAAGGAAAACGGTCAGTCAGTCAGTCTGTCAGTCTGTCAGTCGGTCGGTCTTCTCCCCCGACACCGGCACCTCCTGACGCTTGACAGCTGATCCGAGTCCAAGAAATAAACAATCCACTTCACGGGACGACGGGACTCCAGCAACGCATCGATCAAACGTGGACTTAACACACACTTTAACAATACTATTCACTGTTCCGTTTTCGACCCTCGGGACTCTCCTCTCTCTACCTCTCTCACCGGTCTTTTTCACCTCTCCTAAATCTCTTCCTGGAGGACGGATTCAAACTGCGCGGGATGCGGTGATTTTCGTTCATTGGAGTAGGCGCTGACTGTGGGTGGATGACGGAGGACGCCCATGGATTGATGGTCTACATATTACAGGTCCACGCTGTGCTGAGTGACTGTCCGGCCTAACCCACTCCCCCCCCCGCCTCCCCGAGGGAGCGGGAAAGGAAGTCGGCCACAGCCATCTGTGCCCCCGGCCTATGGACCACAGTGAACTTAAATGGCTGCAACGCCAGATACCACCGTGTGATCCGGGCGTTGGCATCCTTCATGTGGTGGAGCCACTGGAGGGGAGCGTGGTCCGAGCAGAGGGTGAATGGGCGCCCCAGCAGGTAGTACCGCAGAGCACCGACCGCCCACCGGATGGCCAGGCACTCCCTCTCTACCGTGCTGTACCTGGCCTCCCTCTCGGACAGCTTGCGGCTGATGTACAGCACTGGGCGGTCGACGCCCCGCACCTGCTGGGACAGAACGGCCCCCAGCCCTCTGCCCGACGCATCAGTCTGCAGGACAAAAGGGAGAGAGAAGTTAGGTGTGTGGAGAAGGGGCTCCCCACAGAGGGCCTGCTTTACCCTCTCAAGCGACACCTGGCACTGCTCCGTCCACTGGACCGGATCTGGGGCACCCTTTCGGGTGAGGTCGGTTAAGGGGCTGGTCAGCTCTGCAAAGTTGGGGATAAATCGCCGGTAATAGCCGGCCAGCCCCAAAAACCGCCGCACCTCTTTTTTCGTCTTGGGCCTTGGGCAGGCTGCAATCGCTGCCGTCTTATCTACCTGTGGACGCACCTGCCCGCCGCCCAAGTGGTACCCCAGATACCGTACCTCCCTCCGTCCAACTGCACACTTCTTCGGGTTGGCCGTGAGCCCCGCCTGCCTCAGTGACTCGAGCACCGCGGCCACCTGCTGCACATGCTCCGCCCAGGTGTTGCTGTGGATGATGATGTCATCCAGGTAGGCGGCAGCATATGCAGAATGCAGCCGCAGCACCCGGTCCATGAGGCGCTGAAATGTGGCTGGGGCCCCGAACAACCCGAATGGAAGTGTAACAAATTGGTACAAACCGTACGGAGTGGAGAAGGCCGTTTTCTCCTTGGACTCTGAAGACAGGGGAATCCGCCAGTAGCCCTTGGTCAAATCCAGCGTCGTGAAAAAGCGAGCCGTGCCCAAGCGATCCAGAATTCGTCGACCCGGGGCATCGGATAGGCATCAAACTGTGAAACATCATTCACCTTGCGATAGTCCACACAGAACCGGATAGACCCATCTTTCTTGACTACAAGAACGATGGGGCTACACCAGGCACTGTGGGATTCTTCTATTACACCCATCTTCAACATGGCTTCCAATTCAGCCTGAATCACTTTTCTCTTGTGTTCAGGTAGCCGATAGGGCCGTGAACGCACTGTCACGCCCGGGTGAGTCTCAACATGGTGTTGAATAAGGCTTGTGCGCCCTGGTAGGGGGGAGAACACATCAGCGAAACGCTGCTGCAACCTGGCAATGTCTGCTCTCTGGGACGGTGAGAGATGGTTTTCACAAACGAGCGAGGCAGGATCAGCCGATTTTGGTACCTCTGGCCCCAACTCATCTCTCTCGGCAATTGCCGTCACCAGGGAGACAGACTCAGCCTCTCTCCAAGCTTTAAGGAGGTTGAGGTGATAAATCTGTGTCGCCCCTCCCCTGTCAGAACGCACAAGCTCATAGTCAACGTCACCCACTCGCCGTGTGACCACAAAGGGCCCTTGCCACTTGGCGAGTAATTTAGAGTTGGAAGATGGGAGCAATACAAGCACTTTATCTCCCGGTGAAAATTGTCTTAACTTGGATCCTCTGTTGTACAGCCGCTGCTGACGTTCCTGGGCCCGGAGCAAATTCTCGCGTGATAACTGACCCAGTGTGTGGAGTTTTGCTCTCAGGTCCAGGACGTACTGAACTTCATTCTTACTTGGGCTCGGACCCTCCTCCCAGCTTTCCTTAACCAGGTCCAAAACCCCGCGTGGTTTCCTGCCAAACAGCAGCTCAAAGGGAGAAAATCCCGTGGAGGCCTGGGGTACCTCGCGCACTGCAAACAACAGAGGATGAAGCCATTTATCCCAATTACGACTATCATCGTGCACAAACTTACGGATCATGGACTTTAAAGTCTTATTCAGGCGCTCAACGAGGCCGTCAGTTTGAGGATGGTAAATACTTGTTCGAATAGACTTGATGCCCAATAATCCGTACAGCTCTCTCAGTGTTCGTGACATAAATTGGGTGCCTTGATCGGTCAGGATCTCTTTCGGGATCCCAACCCGGGAGATAACTTGAAACAGTGCCTGCGCCACACTCTTTGCAGAGATGGTGCGCAGCGGCACTGCCTCTGGATATCGCGTTGCATAATCCACAAGGACTAACACAAAGCGATATCCACGTGCGCTCCGGTGAAATGGCCCGATGAGGTCCATCCCAATGCGTTCGAATGGGACCTCGATCAGCGGTAATGGGCGCAACGGCGCTCTCGGGATGGCCGGTTGGTTAACTAACTGGCATTCGGGACAAGACGCACACCAGCGGCGCACGTCTGCCCGAATGCCTGGCCAATAGAATCGGGCCATTATCCGGTTTAGTGTTTTATCATATCCCATGTGACCAGCCATAGGGTTATAATGAGCCGCCTGGAAAATCATTTCCTGACGGCTTTTCGGGACCAACAATTGGGTTACCACGTCATCTGCTCGAGTGTCACGACTCACTCTATATAACCTGTCCCTGCGCAATGAAAAATGTGGATACGTTAGCGCTGCGTCAGGGCGCACCATGTGACCATCAATTTGTATCACTTGGTCAAAGGCAAAGCGTAGAGTATCGTCACGAGACTGCTCGAGTGGAAAATCTTCCATGGAGTCAAACACGGGAACCGGCGGCGCCTCCTGAGAAGGCACCGCTGGCTCCCCCTCCCCGTCTGCAGTGTCGGACAACCTCGCGTCACCGCTGAGCACAGCGCACATATCCCCTGTCCCTGTCGGTCGTGAGCGCACCCCCACACACTGCCCCACTAACCTATCAAACCCAGGCCAATCTGTGCCCATGATCAGAGGATGCGCCAGGCGGGAACTAACCGCAGCCTTTACACTATGCTTTTTGCCCCTGTAACGAATTTCCACTGGCACCACAGGATATCTGTGAATATCCCCATGCACACACCTGATATCAGCCCATCCTGCCTCTAACAATGCCCCGGGTCGAATCAGGTTCTGGTGAACTATAGACTGCATGCAGCCCGAGTCCACCATTGCCTGATGTGTACCCCCCTGAATCCTTACCGGAACGCTGTACGTCTCTCCTGGACCGGGGGAGGGCGCCGGAGGACCGACAACCCGGATCACCTGCCCGACCTCCATCAGCGGACACTCGCGGCGGAAGTGTCCGGGCTGCCCGCACCTCCAACACTCCTGCCCTGCCGCCTGAGGGACCCTCTGTGGGCTAAGAGCAGCGCCCGTAGCGGCTGGACCCTGTGGCGGAAGAGAGAGAGAGGGGATGTTATTACGGGGAGCAGGGGAGGGGTGGGTGTATGGTGTGGGGGAGCCGGGTGCTGGCGCCGGTCTCCTGCGAGGTGCCGGGCTGGGACGGTCGGAGGGCGCTGGCCGCGCCTCTGATGCCCGGCCCCGGGGGTGGACGGCCAGATGGTCCCCCGCGAGGGCGACGGCGGCCGCCAGGTCGTCGGGGCGGTGACAGCGTACCCACTCGAGGGTGCCAGCCGGCAGCCCCTCCACGAACTGTTCCAGCACATCTTTCTCCATCAGCTGTCCCTCGCCCGTGGTCTCCCCCGGTTGCAGCCATCTGTACGCCGCGTCCCTCAGCTGCTGGGCATAGGTGAACGGGCGGTCCGAGGGGCCCAGCTTGGTCCCCCGAAGCTTCCGGCGGTGGTCCTCGGCCGAATAACCCAGCCGGTCCAGGACAGCCTTCTTCACGGCCTGGTACCGCCCCCGAGAGGAGGCAGGCAGGCCGAGCGCCGCTGTCTGTGAGTCTCCGGACAGGAGTGGTAGCAGCCGCACGGCCCACTCCGCCTCCGGCCAGCCGCACGCCACCGCCGTCGCCTCAAACGTCTCCAGGTACGACTGCGCGTCATCATTCCCGGTCATCCTGTGCAGGGTCATGCCGGAGAGCGAGGGACCCGGTAACGTTGCCCCTGCCCGGACCAACATCGCCTCCAACAGCTGCGTCTGCCTCTCTGTCTGCTGCTGCAGTGCCGCGAGCTGTTGCCTGCTGGCCACTGCCTGGTCCCGGCTCATCGCGGCGACCTCCGCCACCAATTGGGCCAGCGCCGTCACCGGCTGAACTTGCTGCGGCTCCGACATCGCCTCTGTGCTGAGCTGGTTGGGCGCCAAAATGTGACACGCTCACTGCCACTGTGGGTTCCAGCACAGACCAGTTGGAGACCAAAGCTGATTTGTAATGGGTTATTTTATTCAATATCGCACAGTGTCACGCTGCAGCCGTTCGCAGGCGTCCTCGCTGCCGTCTGCCGCGTGCTTGTCTCTCCGTTCTTCCTTCTCTTCGTCCAGCACGCTACTTCCATCAGGAAAAGGGGCGAGAGTGATTATTATTTAGTTGGGTACCGGTGTACCAATCACGCTCACCTGGCGCTGCTCCTCTGAGCCCTCCCCACACCTCTCTCCTGCAGCTGATGCACCACGCCCCCGTCCACAGTAGACCCTCGCGTTCCCACCTAATTGCCTCCCCCTGACGTCAAGCAATGTGGCTGCGGGCTGTCTACGCACAAACTGTTTAAGCTCTCGCCGTAAGGTGCCATCTATGACCTGCTCAACAAACTGATCCCGCAACAGAACCTCAGAATTGAGCATTCCGGTCGGTGCACGTTGCTTTACCCTCTCCATAAGACTCATCAAAGCAAGGGAGAATTCCAGTAGTGTTTCTCCTTCGTGTTGCTTCCGGGAGAAGAAAGCCTCCTGTAAGGCTACATAAGACTCAGAGCAGCCATAGAGTTCCTGAAGTATAGCAATAATCCTAGCTGGATCCCTACGCTCTACACTTGAGCGGTATTTAAGCTCTTCACGTGCTTCCCCCTCTAAATGATCGAAGAGGAAGAAAGCCTGATCAGCTAGGGATAAATGACGAGCCCTCATGCATGCCTGCACTTCCTCAACCCACTCACCCAGCGCTATCCCGGATCTTCCCCTAAACATGGGGCACTTCCTGTCACGAGGCACAAACACTAACCTCTCTGCTACAGGGACACTGGCACTGGCCGCAGGCACCGCTGATGAGGTTGGAGGTATGGCGCTAGGGGAGAGTCCAACAAGGGGCTGCTCTTGACGTAGCCTCTCATTGTCAGCTTTCAGCTGTGCAACCAGATCTCGCAACTCTTGCAATTCCTCCTCCATGAGTGCCGATTTTAATAAGGAACCGCTGCTGCTTTGTATTAATGCCAAAAAAAAGAGAAAAAAAAAAAGAATAGAGCACACGTCTTCTGCCTTACTTCTACAGTAACATCCTGCCGACAACGCCAAGTTTGTGGCGGCCAAGGGTGTGAAAAGTTGAGGAGACGTGGTTCAAGGTTTAAATATACAAATTTTATTTAACATTTGTTTAAAAAGTATCCCCGATAAAACCCATTCACACAACAAATGAAAGAAACCTAATCAGAGCTGAGACCGAAGCGGATGGGCAGGGGCTAGGGCAGGATCCACTAAAAAAAGGCAAAAATAACCTAAATCACCAGGCACACGTGGCAGACACTCTCAGTGAAGAAAACCACTCCCAAGGACACAGCAAGACACGGAGGAGGACCCCACCACCAGGTCACCAGCACCACCACCACTGGCCTACAGCAACTGAAAAGGGAAAAAGAACATTAATGAGATGGCACACAAAAGAAAAATACCCAAAACTTAACAAAACTATGAATAAAAGAGCAAATCACAAGCTTAAACAAAGTAATAACTACCCAAAACAAAAAAAACTAAAGACAAAACTCAAACAATTTACAAAGCAACTCTAACTTAACAAAATAAAATTACATAAACAAAAATCCAGACTCAACCTAGACACACTATCACAACCGTACGTTCACACTCATTCACTCAGCATGAAGGGAATCAGCCCCAGTAAAAAGTATGCTTATGCCCGGACCGCGGTGTACGGCCGAGCAATCGTCCTACACAGCGTATATCTTGGGGGCTGCTGGCGACCCGCAGGAAAACGCTGTAGGCAGTGTCAGGCAACGTCGTGACAGCAGCATAAAATAGCACCAAACAACGCGGTAAACAAGCAGTGAACAAAGCAGCAGCGGCCCAATAAGGTGGTTACAACACCTAGTCAAAAAGGAAAAACACTATTAGCGTGTGCTAGATGCGAGTACGATTGATGCAGTGGCACGTAACAATGTACATACCTTCTCAGAACGCACACTCACGAGGAGGAAGGATTGGACTCCAAGCAGCCGCCAGCATGCACCTGTGACCAGACCAACATTAGCCACCTAGCAGCACCAAGCACAACGCCAAGACGAACAACACTTACCCCCGGTCAACGATCACGATAGCGCACACACAGGGCGCACGGAGCAGCACACACACCGGGCGCACGGAGCAGCACACAAACCTACAACAATTATATACACACCTTAAATATAAGAACAGACAAAACGATGAGCGAGGTGAAGCAGCAGAAGGTATAATAGAGTGAATGCATGGAACAGATGTATGGAGTTTACGACTCAGCAGAAAAAACAGTCAGTGTTGACTATAGGGCTATTTTAGGAGTGTCGTAAAAAGGTTTGCACAAGATAGAGCAAAAGGATTGCGCCGTCAAAAGGGAAAATAGTATTTACAGCAGTTAAAGACTAAAGGGACATATAACCATATATATTAAGGCAAGAAGTGATGTTGGTAAACAGGTGTGGGGGGTATAAGAACAGGGAGCAGGAAGAACTCCTCAGATCTTACTTGGTGTTCGGCTGTAACAGATGTATGTTCTGTGGTAGGATCTCCAACAGCTGTTGTTATAACTGGAATAAAGACTTTGAACGGATCCACGTCTTCTGAGTGCTCATCTTGCATCAGCCAATTCGGGGAGGTGAATTAAGATTGCCTCAACAAAACGCAGAGGCGGACACAGTGGGCAAACCACCGTTTTATACCGGCTCACCTCAATGACTAGCGGAAGTAGGGAAGGGAAACCATAGCAACCGTCAACAGAAAGAGCGAGGGGGAAAAGAGAAAAAAACGCTCGTACTGCTACATTATTTAAAATGGGCCGCGAGCCGGATGAAAAAGCTAGGCGGGCCGGATTCGGCCCGCGGGCCTTGACTTTGACACATGTGGTCTAAACTAAGACACATCTGAACAGATATGGTGGGGTGGGCGGGTGACCCGATCAGCTGATCAGCGGATCAGTTGATGGGAAAAAAAAAAAGTTGCGATAAAATAACAGAGGCAGCGCTGCAGCCGCTCGTATCTGCAACTCTATGTCACACACAACAACAACATGCCAACATAAAAGTTTTATTAAAGAAAACTCCGCTCGTAACGTCCGTTTTTAAGTATATTTTTGGGCCTTTGATGGATATGACAGCTGAAGAGAGACAGGAAGAAGGGGCAGAGAGACGGGGAATGACACGCAGTAAAGGGCCGTCTGATGCGGGATTCGAACCGGGGCCAGCTGCAGCGAGGACTGTGGCCTGTACACACGGGCGCCTGCAAAACCCACCACACTACCGGCCATAGGCTAAATATGTCAAGTATGTTTGGTTTTAATAAAGTTTGCAGTATAAGCTTACGAAACCATCAAAAATATATTTAGGCATTCCATGAAAGACTTTATTCGCAAGGAGGCTAGGCCAGGCACAAAACAGGAGCTCGTCGAGGACATACAGTCACCGTGGACTTTTGCCAGACTTATCTCTGAACTTTCCAAAACGCTTGTCTCTCCAGCTCTATGTCGTGTACAACAACAACGAGCCCTCCCCTCCAAATAAACTGTTAATTTAAAAAAAACTCTCGCTTGTATCTGCAGGTCTGACACACAGGCCTGGCAGCCCTGTTACGTCCGAACCGTTTTTTGTAACTTTAAGGGTTAGTTTGTTGTTTATATGCAGATGAGCGAGAGAGAGGCGCGAGCACAAGAGAAGAGACACTCCTGTAATTATGAAAAGACTAGTGGTGGCAATAGATTAATGCGCCAATCGAACAGCTGATTGTGCCAATGTCGGCTGGCTTTAGCGCAATCAGCTGTTTCCCAGAGTAAACAAAGGCAGCTGTCCAGGTGGAAGCGGCATTTACAAAACAACACCAAGAAAAAACACGAGAAAAACACGACACAGAGTTACAGTGAAGAAAACAAAAACAAACAAAAGAGAAAAACGTAAAAAAGCGACCTGAGAGGCTGGAACAGCTTTGCAAATGTCCCCCGCCTCCCCCGGGACGCAGCACGGTAACGCCGATAACGGCCCACCACTAGTAAAGACAGAACAGCCTAGATGTTGCTGATTTAGTAAATGGTGACATGTTAGATATAAACACCTTAAATTTAATTTCAATTCATGAACACGCTCAAATCATACGGCTACTGTATAGTATGCAGTAGTCAAAACAGCTGCATTTTCCACTCTGTGATCTGTGACACTGGGAGACCAAAAATCCCATTACTGTAAGCGCAAACAAAAGCTACGACATCTCCAGGTAGAACAACTTTTAAGAACTGTGAGAGAAGCGCCATCTCCTGGTTATACCCTGTAATTACATGAATGGGTGGAGTTACAGTAAAAAATAGACACGCCCAGGAGAAGGAGGGGGGTCTCTCCGGTCACGGGACTTAGCAGGCAACTGGCTCGAACTCAGCTGGAAGACGGCTGCCATTCAGCTGGCGTTCAGCTTGAACGGGAACTTTTAAGTTGCTACTACTGTATATGCACTTGGCACCAGGGCACCCTTGGCCGCAGTTCGATGATTGACTTTGTGGTCGTGTCGTCGGACTTGCGGCCACATGTTTTGGACACTCGGGGGAGGAGAGAGGGGCGGAGGTGTCCACTGATCACCACCTGGTGGTGAGTTGGCTCCGATGGTGGGGGAGGATGGCGGTCAGACCTGGCAGGCTCAAACGTTCTGTGCGGGTTTGCTGGGAATGTCTGGCTGAATCTCCTGTCAGAAAGAGCTTCAACTCCCACCTCCGGCTGGGCTTCACTCACGTCCCGGGGGAGGCGGGGGACATTGAGTCCGAGTGAACCTTGTTCTGTTCCTCCATTGTCTAGGCGGCTGACCCGGGCCGTAAGGTGGTTGGTGCCTGTTGCGGCGGCAGCCCCCGAACACACTAGTGGACACCAGCAGTGAGCTATACCCTCAAGCTGAAGAAGGGGTCCTACAGAACCTTTTGTGGTCTGTGGGACTCCTAAAGCAACTGACCGGTATCGACGTGCCAAGCGGAGTGTGGCCTCAGCGGTTGCGGAGGCAAAAACTTGGGCGTGGGAGGAGTTCGGTGAGGCCATGGAGAACCACTTTCGAACGGCTTCGAGGAGGTTCTGGACCATCGTCCGGCGGCTCAGGCGGGGGAAGCAGTGCACTGTCAACACTGTTCAGTGGGTGCGGGGTGCTGCTGACCTTGACTGGGGACGTCTTGGGTCGGTGGAGGGAATACTTCGAAGACCTCCTCAATCCCACCAGCATGTCTTCCTTTGAGAAAGCAGAGTCTGGGGACTCCGTGGTGGCCTCGCCCATCTCTGGGGCTGAGGTCGCTGAGGTAGTCAAAAAGCTCCTCTGTGGCAAGGCCCCGGGGGTGGATGAGGTCCGCCCGGAGTTCCTCAAGGCTCTGGATGTTGTGGGGCTGTCATGGTTGACACGTCTCTGCAACATCGTGTGGACATCGGGGGCAGTGCCTCTGGACTGGCAGACTGGGGTGGTGTTTATACAGTTTTGTTAATTTGACCTCTTTTATGGGCCCAGTTCTTTATTGCTTTTGTTTGGAAATTTAGTTTTTTCATACTTTGGGTAAATAAAAACCCTTTTTTGAAAATACTACCTGTTGTGCTCATTGCCGGCTGACTCGGTCCCTCACAGCACGAACAGGTCTCTTTACTATAGTGACCACAATATGATAGTTTTACCAGTTTCTGTTAGCCACACTTACTAGCGACAGCAATGGCTTCTCTCTGCTCTCCTCCTCTCTCCTCCTCATCTCCTCCTCTTCTCTCCTCTCCCCTCCTCTCCTCTCCTCTCCTCTCCTCTCCTCTCCTCTCCTCTCCTCTCCTCTCCTCTCCTCTCCTCTCCTCTCCTCTCCTCCCCTTCCGTTTCCGGTTTGTGTGTGGAGTGTGAGTGGTGGTGGTGGTGTTTGTGAGTGGCGCGGAGTTTTGAACTGGTTTTCTGTCTTTGGTGTTTCCATCTGTTCTTCGTGCATGATCAGGTAAGGGGCTTTTTGATATTATCTTGTTGAGTGTCGGTGAGGGCTCCGGTTCTCTACCGAGTGTTTTTCGGGAGGAATGGCGTCCGCCGAGACGCCACCTCCATCCATCCGGCAGGGAGTGAGGATTGTCCCGCCGGATGGCAGCGTCAGTGTAGAGGAGGTGTTGTTGGCTGTCGGTGAGCAGGTAGGACATGATAAACTCTGTTACGCTTCACGGATGAACAAAGCGGTGGTAGTTTTCCTGAAAGATGAAGCGCATGTTCATCAGCTGATAGGGAACGCTGTGTTTATCAGGGACTTGTTCGTACAGGTGTCCCCGGGCCTGTCCCCTCTGTGCGGATCACCGTGTCCGGTGTGCCGCCGTTCATACCTAACCAGCTGTTAGAGAATGAGCTCCGGAGGTTCGGTAAATTCGCTAGCAGGTTTAAAACGATCAGTTTGGGATGTAAGGACCCCAAACTGAAGCATGTGTAGTCTCTGAGGCACCAGGTGTTCATGTTCCTGGACTCACCTGCACAGACACTGGAAGTGTCTTTCAGAGTCAAACATGATGACGGCTTGTACATGGTGTATGCCAGCTCCGGGAACATGAGATGCTTTGAGTGTGGGGACGTGGGGCATAAACGTTTTGCTTGTCCGCACAAACAGCAGGTGGATGAGGCGGGCGCTGGGCCCGCGGTGGCGGATGCTGCCGACCCCGGTGTTGTGGCGGCGGATGCCGCGGCTCCCGGTGCGGCGGCGGCGGACGCCGTTGCTCTCGGTGCGGCGGCGGCGGATGCCGCCGCTCCCGGTGCCGTGGTGGCGGGCGCTGCGTCCTGCGGGGCTGGCGGCGTCTCGGAGATGGATTGCGGGGTTGTGGCTGCAGAGACTAGTGGTGTTAGCTCACATGATCAGGTGCAGTCACAGTCAGCAGGGGATGTGGAGGAAACAGCTTCCACTAGTGCGCTGTGCAGTGACCAGTCTGTGGGGAACAGCCAGGCTTCATATGAGGAGGACTTGTCAGAGCCAGAGTCAGACACAGTCTCTGTTGGTGACTCCTCAAACAGGAGCACTGAACTCTATTCTTTAGAGTAGATCAACCAGTTTCTGGATGAAACGTATAAAAATCTGTAAAAGTGAGCGACTACTTCAATGACACTGAGAAGTTTGTAAGATCTGTCAGCATACTGAAGAGACTGGTTGGGTTTGACCTCCTTGACGAGAAAAAACGGTTCCGGCTAAAGAAGCACATGACGTCTTTGAGAAAGGCAGCACAGAGTAGACCTGTTAGAAGAACCAGGAAGTAAAACATCATGCAGTATCACAAGGTGGCACTCTTTTCTTACTGCTCTTTGCTTGTTCCAGCTTGTCTGTTTCTCTTTTCTGTCCTCTTTATGCCGAGCCTTAAAACAGGGTCTTTAAACATCAACGGGGGGAGAGACAGGCACAAGAGGGCTCTGATCTCTGAGGTCACTGCTCAAAAAACACTTGATGTGCTGTTTCTACAAGAAACACACACGACTGCAGCAGACGAGATAGACTGGGGTTTATGGTGGGAGGGTTCAGTCTTTCTCAGCCATGGCTCTAATCTCAGTGCAGGTGTAGCTGTCTTGTTTAAACAAACCACAAATGTATCAATCCTATCTTCAGCTGAGATTGTGAAGGGTCGGCTACTGATCGTCAGGGCAGAAATAGAGAGCCGGGTTTTCTGCTTTGTTAGCATATACGCCCCAAATCAGGGAAGAGAGAGAGTGGGATTTTTCAACCTACTTAAAAATGAACTGAAGAATCATCTTCAGGATCAGATCATCATTGGTGGTGATTTTAACTGCACCTTAGATTTTACTGTAGACGGGACAAGCGAGGAACCCCACCCACAGTCAAGTCAGAGCCTTTGCAGCACCATTACACATTTGGACTTACTGGACACATGGAGAGTTAAACATCCACAGTCCAGACAATACACATGGGTCTGGATGAACAACAACAGAATCAGTGCAGTTAGACTGGACAGGATTTACATATCTAAAGTTCTTAGTTCCAGATTAGTGCAGAGCAACATCAGCCCAGTTGGTTTCACTTACCATAATTTGGTCAGTGCAGAGCTACTGATTACACAAGGTGAGAGGATCAGGTCTTACTGGTCTTTTAACAACAAACTCTTGCAGGACAGCAGCTTTTTCAAAACTTTTGAACATTTCTGGCAGCAGTGAAAAAATAAGAAACCTGATTTTAGTTCTTTGAAGATGTAGTGGGAGGTTGGAAAAGCACAGATTTGTGTTTTTTACCAGCAGTACACCTCTCATTCCACTGCTAGGATTAAGGCAGCTGTCAGAGACCTAGAAATCAGTATTAAGATCATTGAGGAGAATGCACATAGCAATACTGATCTCGCTGTTGGTGATCTGCTTCGGGAGAAGAGGTTGGCCTTGAGTTCCTTCCTGCAGGAGAGTGAAGGGAGCTCTCGTCAGGTCTCGGTTCCTCCATCTAAAGGACATGATGGCCCAAGCTCTTTCTTTTTTAATCTGGAGAGATCTGTGGCACAAAAGAGGCAAATGGTTTGTCTTGAACTTCCAGGGGGCAGAATTACCACCAGTCCTGGGGAGATGAGGAGCCATGCTATAGACTTTTATACTGACCTGTTTGGGGCGGAGGAGTGTAACATGGAGTGTCGTGAGGAGCTTTTGAAAGGGCTTCCGCAGCTCAGTCCAGAGGAGAGGGCTGCTTTGGACTGCCAGCTGACTTTGGAGGAACTGACGGTGGCAGTGAACCAGATGACATTGGGACGGGCACCAGGGATTGACGGCCTCTCCACTGACTTTTACAAACGTTTCTGGAGTATTCTTCGACCTGACCTTCACCTTGTGTTGCAGGAGTGCTACAGGACAGGATCCCTTCCTGTTTCTTGTCAGAGAGCAGTGCTTTCCTTGCTGCCCAAGAAAGGAAACCTGGCCTTACTTAAGAACTGGAGGCCAGTTGCCCTACTCTGTACAGACTACAAGATTATTTCAAGAGTTTTATCAAACAGACTTAACTCTTGGAGGGTCTTCCTGTTATGTGTCCTGAATAGTTCCTAAGACAAAACGTGGCTCCTTCCTAAAAACTGCTATAAAAATAATATATAATAATATTTTTTTCCACTTTAAACACGTCAGTCTTTTAGAACTATTTCAGCCTGAAATATACTTCTTAAGCAGAAAACAGTAAAAAGTGTCAAACTTTGCTGCACGTTTTGAATGGGTAAAATGGCGCCACGTGGTGGACAAATATAAAAACTACAAATTGAAAGCCGGTGGTCCAAAATGAAATCTTAACATAAAGGAATGCATTAATTTATGTTAGGATAAACGTGGGATCAAAAAAAGTGTTTTTTAATGGTTTTTAATGGGCCACGTTTTGCCGCTAGGAACTATTTAGGATGCATTTCTGTTGCTAAGCCATTTTAGGCTTAATAAAGTACTGAGATTTCTATTCTAAAAAAAAATTTAAATGAATATCTTTGACCAAATTTTAGCAATCTTCATTCAACACAGCCACATTTCTTAAAAAATAAACAAAGCAAAAAAAAAAAAAAGCCACGAATGGTCCTAAGATGGCTCATAGGGTTAAGCACATCTTTGAAATAATTGTGGATCATGACCAAACTTAATGTGTTCCGGACAGGACCATTATAGACAACATCTTTCTTGTGCGTGATATAGTTGAAATGTCTAAATATTGTAACACTGACTTTGGTATTGTTTCTTTGGACCAGGAGAAAGCTTTTGACAGGGTGGATCACTCTTATTTGTTTTCTGCACTTCAGGCTTTTGGTATTGGTGATGGGTTTGAGGACTGGGTTAGTTTATTGTAAAAGGGTGCACAATGTATGGTGAAAATGGGAGCTGGGTTGAGTCAGCCAATCTCTGTACAGAGAGGGATAAGGCAGGGGTGCCCAATTTCTGGGCAGCTGTACAGCCTCACCATTGAGCCTCTGTTGTGCAAGCTGAGAAGTCGTCTCGGTGGTCTCTCACTGCCTGCATCCCCCCAGCTAGATCGCCCACCTACTGTCTCTGCTTATGCAGATGATGTCAATGTTTTTGTTTCGAGTCAGGGGGAAGTGAAACATTTGCAGGAGACCTTGTCACTGTATGAAAGGGCCTCCTCTGCCCGGGTAAACTGGGCTAAAAGTGAGGCATTGTTAGTGGGGCAGTGGAGGGGGAAAACAGTACCTAGTCTGCCTGGAGGTCTTCAGTGGGGAAAGGAAGGCTTGAGAGTGTTGGGAGTGTTTTTGGGGACTAAGGGCTTTCAAGCTAAGAACTGGGAGGGAGTGAAGGAGAAAGTGTGCATCCGGTTGTCTAAATGGAAATGGTTGCTACCGCAGTTGTCATATAGGGGAAGGGTTCTGGATGCCAATAATCTGGTCGCCTCGACTCTTTGGCATAGGCTTACAGCTCTAACACCACCAAGAGGCCTAGTGGAAGACATTCAAAGAGCCATACTGGATTTTTTCTGGTCTGTGAAGCACTGGGTCCGGGCAGCTGTCCTCTACCTGCCTGTGGCTGAAGGGGGGCAAGGTCTCATTAACATCCAGTTCAAAATCGCCTCATTCAGACTTCGGACTGCACAGAAACTTCTGTACAACTGTGGCCCTGGATGGTGTGACACAGCCTGGCTGCTGCTAAGGAGAGCTGGGAGGCTGGGTTACGACAAACAGTTCCTCTCTCCTGCGCCTCGGAGACGTGGATCTCACTGGGTTGACGTCTTTTTACAGCTCTGTGTTGCAGGCATGGCAGATTTTCCTGGGTTGCTCGTGTGGAAAGCGAGACTCCAGGTATGTGGCTGTTTGAGGAGCCATTGTTTTTAACAACATTATAACGGCCCAAACACTGCTGTCTGCCAGCCTGAGAGTCAGCCTTAGAGAGGCTGGCTGCATCAAACCTGGCCACCTGATAAGGATGACGGCAGGCTCTGTGGACACTTTATGTAGTTTATGTAGTTTATTTGTAGCTCTGGAGGCGAGGGTCAGTGAGTTAGAGGCACGCTACCGTACCACCAAACAGTCAGTAGCTCAGATAGTTAGCCAGTCCCCTGTAGCCGGTGCCGTACAGCCACAGGTAGCTTCAGTTAGCTGTCCCCCGGTAGTTCCCAAGGAGGAGGCATAGCCCCAAACTGAAGCCCACGGTACACCACCAACCGCTCCATGTTTCTAACAAATTTTCCCTGATCAGCGACACAGCCACTGAGAAACTAACTCTGGTCATTGGCAGAGCCATAGTCCAAAACGTGAAGTTAGTGACACCAGGGGCCATAGTTAAATGTATCCCGGGGGCCAGAGCGGGAGACACTGAGTCTTTTTTTAAACTGCTGGCTAAAGATAAACGTAGATACAGTAAGACTGTTATTCACGTCGGCGGTAATGACACCCGGTTACACCAATCGGAGGTCACTAAAATTAATGTTTCATCTGTGTGTTAAAATTCCAAAACGATGTCGGACTTCGTAGTTTTCTCTGGTCCCCTCCCCAATGTGACCAGTGATGATGTTTAGCCGCATGTCGTCATTCCAGCACTGGCTGTCAAGGTGATGTCCAGCAAACGATGTGGGCTTCATAGACAATTGGACACCTTTCTAGGGAAAACCTGGTCTGATTAGGAGAGACGGCATCCATACCACTTTGGATGGAGCAGCTCTCATATCTAGAAACATGGCCAGGTTTATTAGCTGACCAAAACCATGTCGACAACCCAGAGTTGAGACCAGGGAGCAGAGCTGCAGTCTTACACGCTTCTCTGCGCCTCCATTAGAGCAGCTGCCCACCCAGTCCTTTAGTATAGAGACTGTCTCTGTCCCCCGTCCACCTACATAATTTAAAGATAAAACAAACAGAAGAGGAGTTTATCATAATAACTTCATAAAAATTAAATCATCATCTCCAACAGTCCAAAATAAGAGAATTAAATATGGACTCCTGAATATCAGGTCTTTGTCATCTAAAGCTGTCTTAGTCAATGAATTAAAATCTGATTATGATATTGATTTGTTCTGTCTCACTGAAACCTGGCTGCAGGAGGATGAATATGTTAGCTTAAATGAATCCACTCCTCCCAGTCATTGTAATACTCATATTTCTCGAAGTACTGGTCGAGGTGGTGGAGTTGGAGCCATATTTGACTCAAGTCTATTAATAAATCCTCAACCTAAACTAAATTATAATTCATTTGAAAGTCTTGTTCTTAGCCTCACTCACCCAACCTGGAAAACATCGCAGCCAATTTTATATGTTACAGTATATCGAGCTCCAGGTCCTTATTCTGAATTTTTATCTGAATTTGCAGAATTTGCATCAGGCTTGATCCTTAAAACAGATAAAGTAATTATTGTAGGTGATTTTAACATTCATGTGGACAACCACAATGATAGTTTTAGTACTGCGTTTATCTCTCTATTAGACTCAATTGGCTTTTGTCAAAGTGTAAATAAACCGACTCATTGTCTGAACCACACTCTTGATCTTGTTCTCTCATATGGCATTGGAATTGACCGTCTAATAGTCTTTCCACAGAATCCTCTTCTGTCTGACCATTTTTTAATTCATACTACTGGACTATAAGCCTTTTTGCAGAAACTACTACAGGAGATGTTTATCTGGGGTCCGTTTCACAAAGCAGGTTTATTGAAAACTCAGAGTCTGTTAACCCTGGAATCACGGAAACTCAGAGTTTTCCGTTTCACAAAGGAGGGTCAGTCAAACCCGAGAGAGAGGGTTAACTCTAACCTGTTTCACAAAGTGAGGTAACTTAACCTCAAGCTCAGTTGCCATAGTAACAGACTCCGTGAATCTAACCTGGTTGGGACCAGGTTTTCCTGAAGAAACCCAGAGTTTCTCTCTGTCTCCGCCCACTTTCAGAGCCACATACTTAATTTGATTTCCTCATTCCTGCGCTGTCAGAACGTCCTCTAGTTCCAGAAGCCAACGTTTGGTGTCAACTTTTAGAACATGGCGTGTCTATTTGATTACGATCCTGTGGACGAAGGTGCAGCAATCCTGCGCAGGGAATTACATATCTGTCGGAAGATGTCGGAAGACCACGCATAGATATTTCAGCCCTCCCGGACAATTTTCTTTTTGAGCGGTACCGTTTTACTTCACTATATAATTAGTATAATTTACATACACAACCTCATCCGTCCGCACATTTCAAACATCACGAGTCGCAGTCATGCGCTCACATCGCAGCAGATTTTGTGTGTGGCGCTGCGTTTTTTTGCCAATAGAAGTTTTTTGTATAACATCGGAGATGCTGAGCACTTAAGTAAGGCAACTGTATGCAGGGCCATCAGAAAAGAAAGGAAGACTTTCACAGGATCGCAGGTGAAGGATGTAGAGATCTGTTGAATTCCTTTAATATCAGACTGTATTATGACATTGTGCTGCCACCTCAGACTTGAATTAGTAATTTTTATAATTTTTATTTGTTTTAGGATTTCCCAATGCGATTGGCTGCATAGTAACGCACATTCCCATCACGGCTCCCTCACATAATGAGGCTGATTATGTGAATAGGAAGTCCATTCACAGCATTAATGTGCAGGTACATGTAGACTAAGAAGTTTCACTGTGTTAAGCACTTCCTCATAATTTAACTAATATCTGTCATTCTCTGCACTGTCAAGATCATATGTGATGCTGCACACATAATCTCCAATGTGGAGGCCAAGTGGCCGGGGTCTGTTCATAACTCAAGGATATACCGCGAGTCAAACCTGAGTGCCAGGCTGCAGCACGGTGAGAAACCTGAAGATTTGCAGTAAAATTCTCTTGTCTCCCCCCTTTACAACACCCCATGCATCCTCTCTACATTACAGGAGAGTTTGACGGCCTTCTGCTGGGTGACAGGGGTTACCCCTGCCAACCAAGGCTGCTGACCCCTTACCCGGACCCTGAGCCAGGCCCCCAACAAAACTTTAACCGTGCTCACAGCAGGACGAGAGCCCGGGTGGAGATGACCATAGGCCTGCTGAAAGCCCGTTTCCAGTCCCTACGTCACCTCAGGGTGACCCCTGAGAGGGCCTGCGATATTATTGTGGGATGTGTTGTTCTTCAAAATATCGCCACTATTAGAGGAGAGCAACACCCCGCCCTACAGATTGATGACCCCGATGAAGACCCCGTCCACCTGCCAGCTATGCAGGATGGCCGAGCGGTCAGAGACACGATTTGTACTAATCACTTTTGAGTTTAAAGCACCACCACAAATAAAAACATGAGGCACATTTCAGTTGGTCTTCTTTATTTCCTGACTTAGTTACTTTAGATGGGATCACCCTGGCCTCCAGCTCCACTGTAAAGAGTCTTGGAGTTGTTTTTGATCAGGATTTGTCCTTTAACATCCACATAAAACAAATGTCGGGGACTGCATTCTTATTTACTTAACATCGAAAAAATCAGACGCATCGTCTCTCAAGCGGATGCAGAAAAACTAGTCCACGCATTTGTTACTTCTGGGCTGGACTATTGTAACTCTTTGCTATCAGGCTGCTCTAATAAGTCTCTTAGGACTTTGCAGTTAATTCAGAATGCTGCTGCACGTGTTCTGACAGGACCCAAGATCAGAGATCACATCTCTCCAATTTTGGCTTCCTTGCATTGGCTACCTATTAAATGTAGAATAGAATTTAAAATTCTTCTACTTACAAAGCTCTTCATGGTCAGGCACCATCATATATAAAGAGCTCATAGTACCTTACTACCCCTCTAGAACACTGCGCTCTCAGGATGCTGGGTTCCTTGTGGTTCCTATAGTTTCCAAAAGTAGATTGGGAGCCAGAGCTTTCAGCTATTAGGCTCATCTTCTGTGGAACAAACTACCATTCTGCGTTCGGGAGGTAGACACGTTCAACATTTTTAAGACTAGACTTAAGACTTTCCTTTTTGATAAAGCTTATAGTTAGGGCTGGCTCAGGTCATCCCTTAGCTATGCTGCCATAGGATTAGACTGCTGGGGAAGAGTCTATGAATGCATTTAGAAATGTTTTATTAGCACAAGACTGGATGTTTATGTACGGAGAACAAGGCAACAGCCATCAACCACAGCACAATGGGTGCCAGGACTTTCTCTGATACTGTAACCAAAATGTGGAACTTCCCTTCCTTCCTCTTCCCATCATCAAATTTTTAGATCCATACAAAATAAGAACATAAACCTGCAGAAGAAAAAAAGCACCAGGATACAAAAATGTAATCCAGCACTGATGAAGATCAGACTTCCACCTCCATCAAAATCCATGATACAGTATCATGTGACAATGAACGGCAGCTCTTCATCATTAAATAGTGTGGAGCATTAAAGAAATACAGAGAGAACCACAGACTGAATGAACCAAAGAAAGAAAGAAGAAGAAAAGGTCCAGGTCCAGGTGGAGGAGGTGGCTGAGTGTGGAGCAGAAGGAGTGGAGGGGCAGCAGAGCACTCCAGATCCACTCATGATCCTCTGTCACATGATCCAGAGGAACACACAGGCATGATGGTTGACTTGACATTGTGTCTGACAGTGGAGCTGATCTCAGAGCAGTTCAGACTGCAGCGCTGATAGTCATTTCTACTTGTTGTGATTCCTCCATCAGTCTCTCTCTGGATCATCAGGACTCAGCTGATCCTCTCTTAACACAAACACCTTTCTCATCATGTCCAGCTGATGAGAGAAGCAGACAGACAACAGAAGTCATGAATCAGTATTTACAGAGACTCCCTTCATCAGCTGTCAGTCAGTGATGCAGCACATCCAGTATAAAGACCAGCAGGACTTCAGTCCTGTTCAGACACAAGTGGAGCGGCTGTGTAGCGTAGCCAGCTTCCTGTCAGCTCTCATGTTAACGTGTTGGAGTGAAGCTCACAGACCTGCATCAAGTCTGTTGACTCTGCACATTTCACTCAAGTACACAGTGGAAATAAAGTGCTGACAGTCCCTGGACGCATCATCAGTGCAGAAACAGAGACATTCACTGCTCACTTTCATTTTCAGCTGTGGGTACTGCTGGACTTCAGCAGAGGTTCTGCTCTGTACAAAGACCACATGCTAAATGTAATGATGGTTCTTTGCAGGCCTCAGTCAGACTGATCTGAGAGCTGTGACAAAGATGAACTGATCAGTTCTTTAGTGTTGGAATGAGAGAACAAACACTTTGAGATCAGATCTGATGAATGAGGACCACTGTCTCTGTACATCTTGGAATGCTGTCAGCTGTAATCACCTTAATTTCCTGTAGACATCAACACAACAACAACAGTCGTCTTCACATCAAGCAAAAACACATGATCACAACGAGCTTCTAACTCATCTGATTGGCTGACTGTTCTCTCTCTCTCTCTATCTTTCTGTCCAATCCTGAACCTAAATCACCGTTCTCCTCTCACAGCTTCACTGGAAAGCAGCCGCTGAGAAGGTGGACTGACTGCAACCCTCTACTGACCTCAGAGTCTGCAGACTGCAGTGTGGACTCTCCCAAAGATCAGACAGAGGCTTCACTTCTGAATACTGCAGCTTGTTGTTAATCAGGTTTAGCTCTGTCAGGTGGGAGGGGTTGGACTTCAGAGCTGAGGCCAAAGAAGCACAGCTGATCTCTGACAACCTGCAGTCCATCAATCTGAATAAAGAATAAATGATGTAAGTTTAGAAGACAATGTTCCTGCTTGAAATCATGTTTAATAATCTGTTCAAAGCTGAAGAAGGTTTAGAAAGATCAGCATCATATAACTTCATCAAAATGTCGAAAAATGAAATACTAATATTTGTTATTGTCTGACAGTTGAAATAAAGATGATTTATTGATTTATTGTATTTATTAGAGGTGCAACAATACACAGAATTTAAAAAGTCAAAATCAAAAGTACAGTTTTTAACTTAAATTTCAGGGTCATACTTAATACGAAAACCAAAGTAGTTTTAAACACCAGATCTATAGGATTTGGGAGGATCTTCAATTAAGGTGTATTTAAGGCATTAGCCAAGTTGCAATGAGCTAGCTTCGTATCTCAGCAGCTTGGTGTAAATGAATGTAGGAGGCGCAGCTTTGTGGCTCTGCGCTCAACAATGCAGCCTATGCATTGCTCAGATTTGGCCATTTTCCCAGTGTGTGTTCTTCTAAACATGTTTCTATGTGTGTAAATATGCTACGTAGTTAATTAGTTTCACTTTTGTCTGTTTTTACGACCGGCAGTTTGCACGGGGCCCAGTGGGGTTTGGGCATAAGGCGGAGTAGTCGAGCGCAGATCCACTGAGTTTTCAGCACAGAGCGCATCGTCAGAAGTTGAAAAAATAAAGTTGAAAAGGTTCAGAGTGAATTATTCTGTCTAGACTAAAACTACAAAAGAAAAAAAAGTCTTTAGCATTCAGATACTAAGTGGGGATCAGTATAATATCAGCCTGATGTCTACAGTTTAGTGTCAACAGAACTTTCACATCATATTAATCTCAGCACAGAAGTAAAAAATGGTGTCTGACCTCAGAGTCTTCAGTCTACAGCGTGGACTCTCCAGAAAATCACACAGAAGCTTCACTCCTGAATCCTGCAGCTCGTTTTCACTCAGGTCCAGCTTTGTCAGATGGGAGGGATTGGACTTCAGAGCTGAGGCTAGAGAAGCACAGCTGATCTCTGACAACCTGCAGCTCCACAGTCTGAATAAAGAATAAATGATGGTCTACATTTGTTCAAGTGTGTCTTCAAACAGCAGCCACATGTATATTCAAAGAGTTGGTGGCAGTCATCATTCCACCTCTTGAGGACCAAATTCACTCTCTGAGTTACTATTCCTCCACTGCAGCTCAACAAGGACAACAATCAACTGACAGAAGCTTAAAGTCTTTGCAGCCTGTTTTTATCTGCCATCATCAGATCTTCAACAACCTCATTCTTATCCGTCACACACTCAGCCTCATCAGTACTGACATCATCTTCACTGTCTAATGGACCACAATGTGAGTCTGTGGAAGTTAAGAAACAGTCAACCATCTGATTCCTGCACTTTCTGTGACTCCAACAATTATTCAACCATTTGGAAATTCATTCAGCCAAAATATATAAAAAATATTAAATTGAATATTTACAGAAAAACAGCATGAACAGTCAGTGAACTGACCTCAGAGTCTTCAGTCTGCAGTGTGGACTCTCCAGAAAATCACATAGCAGCTTCACTCCTGAATCCTTCAGGTCATTGTTACTCAGGTCCAGCTTTGTCAGATGGGAGGGGTTGGACTTCAGAGCTGAGGCCAGAGAAGCACAGCTGAACTCTGACAAACTGCAGCACTCCAATCTGAATAAAGAATAAATTATGTTGATAAAAATCCATTTATAATCCAATCAGATGTGTTCAGGTTTGAAATGTGCAGCTCAACATGACTATGTCGTAATTAATGAGCTTTTCTCTAAAATGAGTAGAGTGACTTTGTCATTGTGTTATTGTGGATCATCATAATGTCAGCCTTCTACAGACAACCATTCATGTCAACACAGATTAATAACATGCTGCTGATCTCAGTCAAGTCTGGAATTAGAGAATCAAAACAAATCAGACATGTTGGACTAAAAACAGTTTACTATTTATTCCATGACCTTCTGACTGTGTTTGGTGTCTTTGTAGGTAAATGTCATTCAAAGGAGAGGTCTACATACAGTATGTATAAGTGTGTCTTCAAACAGCAGCATGTGTACATTCAAAGAGTGGCAGTAATCATTCCACCTCTTGAGGACCAAATTCAGTCTTTGAGTTACTATCCCTCCACTGCAGCTCAACAAGGACAACAATCAACTGACCTCAGAGTCTCCAGTTTACAGTTTGGACTCTCCAGTCCAGCACACAGCTTCTTTACTCCTGAATCCTTCAGGTTGTTGTCACTCAGGTCCAGCTCTGTCAGATGGGAGGTGTTGGACTTCAGAGCTGAGGCCACAACTTCATAGTGACTCTCTGAGAGTTGACAGTTAGAAAGTCTGTGATGACACATAGATTACAAAATCTGTTATTATAGAAGAGGACACTTTATATTGAGTCTTGCAGATAAATGGAGAGAAAATGTAGTTAGATTGAGACTTCCAAAATGACTTTAAAACAAGACGATGAAACACAATTTGAATACATGAATAATAAAATGTATCATATCTTAGTTCAACACACTCAGAGGTTTAGAAGCAAAAAAAAGCGTCAGTTTATGGTTGTCAACTTGCCTGAGCGGTCCCGAGGCAAAACACAAGAGAATGATTCTCCAGGTGGTAATGTATGTGTGTTTATTCCACACATACAAATTCAAATACTTTACAACAATAATGATAATGATAATGATAATGATCCTCAAATCCAATACTCCAATCTCCTTCCAATACAAACTCCACAACTCGCTACCCCAACAAACATTTCTCCGTCCCTTTTATCCCTTTCCCCCTTAATCACATGACTAATTTAGCTCAAACCATTTGTGCTGTCCCTTTAAGGGAACAGAGGGATTGTGGACTCTGCATGCTGAGCGTCTCTTAGTTTTTCTCCACAGACAGAGAGCTTTGAGTGAAGCTGTTGTTGTTACTTTTTCTACTCATTCATTTTCTCTCAGCTGTACCCTAGAAGGCATATATGTCTTTCACAGTGTTTCAAAAGTAAACATCTCAAAACTCGCCTGATGACTCGGTGTTTATTGAAGAACCCTGTTAGCTATCTGCCAAGTTAACATCTGCAACTAACGAGGGCAGAATAGTGAAAGACATACGCTGAATAGGGTTCCTACAGAAAAGTGGATCTTCGTAGAAGCTCAAAGATTTCTTCTGTCAACAAAGCTTCATAATGGATAATATCGAAGACACGCTGGAGACGAGGTCAGTTTGTTCTAGCACCTCACGTGCTAGTCAGCGTTCCTCAGCCAGTGCCATTGCAGCCAGGGCGCGTGCAAAAGCTGAGGCTGCACGTGCACAAGCATCTTTTGCAAAAAGAGAAGCAGATGTGATTAAAGCTCAAGCATACATTGAAGAGCAGCAACAAAAGGCTGCAGCAGAAGCTATAAGAAAGAAAGCAGAGCTAGAAGCCAGTCTGCACACACTGAGGCTAGAGAGCGCCGCCGCGGCTGCGGCCGCTGAAGCTAATGTTTTGGAAGCAGCTGCAGAGAATGAGCAAGGCGAGCTAGATCGTGCTAGCCTAAAAAATGAATATGGTGAATATACGTACATAGGGGATCCAAAACCTGAGCCTCACCACGACTCAAAGCTACTTGAACCTACGCCAGAACCAACGCGCCAGCTAACTATGGACAGTGGTGAGGCAGCTGAAAACAGCATGGGGAAAGGTATAGACAAGTCAAGTGAGATCAGCCACTACGAACTCTATGACTTACCTGTTCAGCGAACATTCAAGCAGGAGGATGATGCTACTTCATACCATTCTCATCGTCAAAGCTCAACCAGAATTGGCTTTCTGAAACAAGAACGGCCCTATGATTCACATCCAGCCAAAACCCGATCCAGCCTTCAATCACAGCCGTGCAATACAAGACAATACATGCTTCTCCAAGAACCAATGAACCCGGTTCTTCATCCACAACAGATCTGGCCAAGTATTTAATACGTCGCGAGATGATAAGCTCCGGGCTGTTAAGGTTTGACGACCGCGCTGAAAATTATTGGGCCTGGAAGGAATCTTTCCACAGTTCCACGGCTGATTTAAATTTGACATTCAGAGAGGAGCTTGATCTGCTGTGCAAATGGCTTGGGCCAAAATCATCCGAACATGCAAGGAGGATACGAGCAGTCCACATCCATGATGCAGCAGCGGGGGTGAGCATGGTATGGCAAAGGTTGGAAGATTGTTATGGATCCCCAGAAGCTATTGAAAATGCACTCCTTAAGAAGGTGGATGATTTCCCAAAAATCTCAAATCGAGAAAATCAAAGGTTGAGAGAGCTTGGAGACATTCTTATGGAGCTTGAAGCGGCCAGGTCAGATGGATTCCTACCTGGTCTAAATTACCTGGACACATCTCGTGGCATCACTCCTATTGTCCAAAAGCTGCCATACTCCCTGCATGACAAGTGGGTCTCTCGTGCATCACACTACAAAGACAAATACCACACGTCTTACCCACCTTTCGCCTTCTTCGCGAAGTTTGTTTGTGATCAAGCTAAAACGCTCAACGACCCAAGCTTCGCTGCACTCACAGGTGGTGGGAACATGGGGACGTCGGAGCACTCCTTTAGACCAAATGTGAGAACATCTATTTCTGTCAAAAAGACAGAGGTGCCAGAGAATTCTGATAGTGACTTTAATAATCAATCAGAGAAAAAAAATACGGCTGACCCAGATAAGCAATGTCCACTTCACAACAAACCGCACCCCCTTAGGAAGTGCCGTGGGTTTAGAAGCAAATCATTGGATGAGAGGAAAGCCTATTTAAGAGAGAAAAACATTTGCTACAGGTGCTGTGGATCAACCAATCACCTAGCCAAAGACTGCAGTAAAAATGTTCAGTGCAGAGAATGCCAGAGTGATAGACACCCCACTGCACTACATCCAGGGCCAGCTCCCTGGATAACAAAGATCCCTGTAACCACCAGAGATCAAGGCGGGGAGCAAGAAGAAGACGCTCAAACCGTGACATCGAAATGCACTGACATCTGTGGGACTACTCTCAGAGGAAGATCATGCTCTAAAATCTGTCTTGTCAGAGTGTATCCAGCAGGCCAAAGAGAAAGAGCGGTCAAGACTTATGCCGTTCTCGATGAGCAGAGCAACAAGTCCCTAGCAAGAACAGAGTTTTTCGAGCTCTTTGGGATTTCAGAGGGTACAGCACCATACACCCTGAAGACTTGCTCGGGAGTCATTGAAACCATGGGCCGAAGAGCCAACAATTTCATCATGGAGTCATTAGATGGTAAAACTTCATCCCACTTCCAACACTAATCGAATGCGATATGCTCCCAGACGACAAGTCAGAAATTCCCACGCCCGAGATCACCAGACACTATAGACACCTCAAGCGGGTCGTGGGCAGAATCCCAGCTCTAGATCCCTCAGCAGCCATCCTTCTCCTGCTTGGCCGAGACATCCCAAGGGCACACAAGGTTCGAGAGCAATGCAATGGCCCTCACAGTGCTCCTTACGCCCAGCGTCTCGACTTGGGCTGGGTGATCGTAGGAGAGGTTTGCCTTGGGAGAGCCCATAAATTGGATTGTGTCAATGTCTATCAAACTAGCGTGCTGAGCAATGGACGTACATCTCTGTTTGACCCTTGTACTAATAGTCTCCACATCAAAGAGAAGCTTGAATCTCCAGTGTATTGCTTTCACCTTCGAAAGGCTAACAAGCCGAAAGACCTGTTTGATGAAAAGGATAGCCTTGGTGAAGGAGTCTTCCAGAAAACACCACATGATGACAGACATGCCATGTCTGTGGAAGACAAAGCTTTTCTGGAAATAATGGACAAGGAAGTCTTCATGGATGACTCAAACAGTTGGGTCGCGCCGCTACCTTTCAGGGAACCAAGGCAGAAACTCCCCAACAATCGAGTGCAAGCAGTCAAGCGCCTTTCGACACTACGCCACATGCTGGCTAAAAAGCCAGTCATGAAAGAACATATGGTGGCATTCATGCAGAAAATCTTCGACGCAGGTCATGCTGAACCAGCCCCACCACTCAGCGGAGAGCAAGAGCGTTGGTACTTACCAATCTTTGGAGTTTATCATCCGCGAAAACCGGGTCAGGTGAGAGCAGTATTTGACTCGAGCGCCAAGCACGAAGGCATCTCCCTGAACGACGTCCTGTTGAGCGGCCCTGACCTAAATAATACACTCTTGGGAGTCCTCACTCGCTTCCGTAAGGAACCTGTGGCAGTGGCAGCGGATATAGAACAAATGTTCTACTGTTTCACGGTCTGCCGGGAGCATCGCAACTTCTTACGTTTCCTCTGGTTCGAGGACAATGACCCGACCAAAGAGATCATGGAGTACCGCATGACTGTACACGTATTTGGCAATAGTCCTTCTCCTGCTGTTGCCATATATGGTTTGAGAAGAGCTGCTCTGCAAGGTCAGTAAGAACACGACACAGAGGCAAAAAAGTTCGTTCTAAGGAACTTTTATGTTGACGACGGACTTACCTCATTCTCTTCCTCCGACGATGCCATCCGAGTCCTGAAAAAGACAAAAGAGATGTTAGCCGTCTCAAACATACGGCTGCACAAGATATCTTCCAATCGAAATGCAGTGATGGAAGCGTTCCCACCTGAAGAACGTGCCAAGGAGCTGGGTGTGGATCCTTTACCCCCGCAGAGAACTTTAGGTCTTAACTGGCAACTCCAAACTGACAGCTTTACCTTCCTTGTCTCTACAGAGGAGAAGCCATTCACCCGTAGGGGTATTCTCTCTACGGTCAACAGCATATTTGATCCGCTGGGATTTGTGGCTCCGATAACAGTACAAGGCAAGGCTATAGTCAGGGAACTGTGCACTGAGCAATATGGATGGGATGACCCAATACCCACTGAAAAGGAGACACAGTGGAAATCCTGGAAAGAATCACTCAAGGCACTTGAGCAACTGCACATACCAAGACCGTATCTACCTGTTTCCTTACTCTCCACGTCGCAGAGGGAATTATGTGTCTTCTCTGACGCATCCACCACGGCCATCTCTGCAGTGGCCTACCTCAGGGCTGTCGATGATGAAGGACACAGTAGGATTGTGTATGGGGAAATCTAAATTGGCACCACGTCACTCCCATACTGTACCTCGTTTGGAGCTTTGTGCAGCCGTGCTCGCAGTCGAGCTAGCCGACATGTTAATGGATGAGCTAGACGTCGATATCCACACAGTGAAGTTTTACATTGACTCCAGAGTTGTGCTGGGGTATATCTACAACACCAACCGGAGGTTCTATGTATACGTTGCTAACAGAGTCACACGCATAAGGAAGTCCTCACAGCCAGAACAGTGGCACTTTGTCAGCACGGAACACAACCCTGCAGACCATGGAACACGACCAGTACCAGCCGCACTTCTTGAAGATACAAACTGGTTTTCAGGACCTTCCTTTCTCAGAAAGGATGATGGAGCAACACCTACTCAGCTTGAGTCCTTTAAGCTAGTTGAGCCAGACGCAGATGCAGATGTGCGACCAATGATTGCCACATTTGCTACCAAAGCTGCTGGAGCACTGCTTGGTTCACACAGATTCAGACGTTTTACCAGCTGGAAGATGCTAACACGTGGAATAGCCAGGCTTATTCAGAAAGTTAGAACCTATGCTAGAGCTCCCAAGGAAGGTACGCCAAAGGCAGTTGAACTCGTGCAGGCGAGAACAGTAATCGTCCAGACTGTGCAACAAGAGACCTTTAAAGAGGAGATCAAGAGCCTGTCCAAAGGAGAAATCGTCTCAAAACACAGCCCTCTCAGGAAGCTCGATCCCATCCTAAATTCAGATGGTGTGTTGAGGATTGGTGGTCGGATGTCATCAGCTATGATCTCCTGGGAGGAAAAACATCCTAGCATCATCCCTAAAAACAGCCACGTTGCTATGTTGTTGGTGCAGTATTACCATGAAAGAGTCGCACACCAGGGAAGGCACATCACTGAAGGGGCCGCCAGGTCCGCTGGGCTGTGGATTCTAGGAGGGAAAAGACTGGTATCCAGCATCATACACAAGTGTGTCACCTGCAGGAAGTTAGGAGGAAGTATGGAGAAACAAAAAATGTCCGACTTACCTGCTGATCGGCTCACCCAAGCACCTCCATTCACACAGGTTGGATTAGATGTGTTTGGACCATGGTCTGTCTGTGCTCGTCGTACCAGGGGAGGTCTCTCAGAAAGCAAGCGTTGGGCTGTCATGTTCACCTGCTTGGTCACCAGAGCAGTTCATGTGGAGGTAGTAGAGTCTCTGTCTACATCAAGCTTCATAAATGCACTCAGAAGATTCATTGCTATCAGGGGTCCAGCAAAGCTCTTTCGTTCGGACCAAGGGACGAACTTTGTTGGCGCATGCAAGGAACTCGGCATAACACCAAGAAATGCTGAGCTTCAGTCTTACCTCAAAGACCAAGGCTGCACTTGGGACTTCAATCTTCCACACTCTTCTCACATGGGGGGAGTGTGGGAAAGAATGATTGGGCTTGCTCGGCGCATTTTAGACAGTATGTTGCTCAAGGTGCATTCCCCCAGTCTGACGCACGAAGTTCTCATCACGCTGATGGCGGAAGTCGTCGCCATAATGAATGCACGACCAATCGTGCCTGTGTCGTCAGATCCCGACATGCCAACTGTACTCACTCCGGCCATGCTTTTGACGCCAAAGGTTGATTCCGTGTCAGCTCCTTCAGGAGACTTAGACCTTAAGGATCTCTACCGAAGCCAGTGGAAACAAGTCCAGGGACTCGCTGATTCATTCTGGAAACGATGGCGTCAAGAATACCTGGCAACACTCCAGCCAAGGAGGAAATGGCAAGCAGACCAATCCAACTTGCAAATTGGAGATATTGTGCTCCTAAAGGACAGCCAGGCGAAACGTAATGAATGGCCTACAGGACTTGTCGTAAACACCTTTCCCGGTCAAGACGACAGGGTCCGTAAGGTGGAAGTAAGAGTCGTTAAAGATGGCTCCCCTAGGGTGTATTCAAGACCCACCTCTGAAGTAGTGTTGTTACTTAAAGGACCATAGTGGTATAGCACAGTATACCAGACGGGGAGTGTGCTGTCCCTTTAAGGGAACAGAGGGATTGTGGACTCTGCATGCTGAGCGTCTCTTAGTTTTTCTCCACAGACAGAGAGCTTTGAGTGAAGCTGTTGTTGTTACTTTTTCTACTCATTCATTTTCTCTCAGCTGTACCCTAGAAGGCATATATGTCTTTCACAGTGTTTCAAAAGTAAACATCTCAAAACTCGCCTGATGACTCTGTGTTTATTGAAGAACCCTGTTAGCTATCTGCCAAGTTAACATCTGCAACTAACGAGGGCAGAATACCATTGATAGGTGTTTTTACATATTTACACATATATCAATAAACCATAAATATTTACATAAATACATATATACAATATATACAATATAAACACCTATTTACAAACCCATATACCATTAATAAACACCAACAAATACATACACTTGAATAGACGAGCATGAACCTATTCACATAACCCCACACAAACTCCCCTACTCCCACTTCCCACTTACTGCTGTCCTCCAGAGCCATACATAAGGGCCACGTTCTCGGGGACCTGTTTCGACGTGACCCCATGTGCAGATAGAGCAGCAGGTTGTGGTAAGTTTACCTTTGTTACGCCCTAGCTCAATATACTTTTAACACATCTCCTATGCGTCCTTCTTACAATATGTGCATGCCTATGGGGGTAACGGCGAGCCCGTCGTTACAATGGTGACTAATGTTAGTTAATGTTAGCAAACTGTACACAGATATTGTAATGTATAGCATTAAACAGTGTCATAATTTGTGCCGAGTGCCCATGACACAAGGCACTACTCCGCCTCGTGCCTCGTGCTATATATCAAAACGTGCGTCTTGATCCCGAATCCCGTGCTATTACTTTTTAAGAGATTTGCGAGTTTTTCGCAAATTTATTCACAAAAAAACTGTGACAAATTTCCCATAGGAATGAATGGGAAAGCACAAAAAAAAATATTTGGAAGACATTTTCAACAATGAACTGCTCTGGCATACTCTAACCGGGAGACTTCATTTGAACTTTAAAATGTAGGTACTCTTGCCTTCTCTTCAGTGATTCACTTCACTCATCGACAGCTTTTACCATTTTTAAACTATCAAGGTTTAAATTTGAGCTGGATTTTAGTCAAATTTCTGGGTTCATAATGGGTGTGTATTGCGTGGAAGGTTTGCCCAAAAGTGGATTACATCATCAGCTAGAGTGAGGAGCAGGGAGAAAAATCTGTAAAAAAATAAAACTTATTCGATTACCGTGTCCTCAAATGTACCACTACAGACATGATTTATATATATAGATATATATACTATATATGGGACGGCCGGAGGATGCTGGCCGCACCTCTGATGCCTGGCCCCAGGAGTGGACGGCCAGATGGTCTTCCGCGAGGGCAACGGCAGCCGCCTACTGTGGTGGAAAAAGAGGGCGAGAGTGATTAGGCAATTGGGAACCGGTGTGCCAATCACTCTCACCTGGCGCTGCTCTCCTGAGCCCTCCCCACACCTCTCTCCTGCAGCTGATGCACCACGCCCCCCTCCACAATCACTTTATTCTACGTGTCTCATGTAAAATGTGACCAAAAATAAACGTTTACACAAAGCAGATTTATGACTTTCTAACTATTAAAATGCACAAAAGAGCTCTTGCTATGCAGCACTGGAACAGGACTCAAACGCAGCACTCAGCACGCAGGTAAAAGGGGTAAACAGTCTGTAATGACAGGCAGAGGTTCAGTACACAAAAATCCAATCAGAAAATCAGGCAAACAATCCAATAGGTCTGAGACAAAGGCAGGACCAAGAGCATGAGAGATACAAAAACTCACGTAACCATGAACTCAGTAGGAAAAAAAACACAGTCAAAAAAACTGACTGTAATAGCAAATTTAAAGTCTTTGTCACTGGAGACACACAGCCTCTCCCTTCTTCACTCAGGACGCCCTAGGGGCGTCTCCTTGAACAATTCAGAGCCCCCCCTTAGGTATAAACATCTAGGTATACCCATATTTGGGGTCTTTCTTCATCTTGACCGCTCGCGTGTTGACTGACCTTTTCTATGCAAAGAAAATAAAAACCTTGTCGGCCAGAAGAAGTCTCTATTTCATTCTTCACCAGCAGCAGAGTAAAATTTTCACAACACTGAGTCAAAAGAAAATGTAAAGCAGAACCTTAAATTCAAGTTGTTCAAGTGGGAAACTATTTTAAGAAGAAGAATTTTAAAAAGTGAACATCTGAAGAACTAAACTACTAATCTACACTGATTCATAATGTTCATCACATCTGGACTTACTCAGCCTTTCTGCAGTTCCTCACAGCTGAAATCAGTCTTTGTCATCCTTGGTCTGATGTGTTGAACTTCTGCAGGTCCAATTCATCCAGAACCTCCTCTGACATCTGCAGCATGTAGACCAGAGCTGAGCAGTGGATCTCAGAGAGTTTCTTCTTTGATCTGTTCTTTGACTTCAGGAACTCTTGGATCTCCTGATGGACTGAGTCATTGTTCATCTCCATCAGACAGTGGAAGATGTTGATGCTTCTGTCAGGAGAAATACCATCACTGTTCATCTCCTTCAGGTTGTTGATGGCTCTCTGGATGATTTCTGGACTGTCTGTCTGACCCAGCAGGCCTTCTAAGAGTCCCTGGTTGGACTCTACAGAGAGGCCATGAAGGAAGCGAACAAACAGGTCCAGGTGACCATTTTTACTTTGAAGGGATTTCTGCATGGCTTTCTTCAGGAACACATCCAAGGGTGGATCATTGTTTCCAAATAACTCAGAGATCTTCTTTTGGAGAGACTTTGGTTTTGAGTCACTTTGTTTGTAGTATTTCCCCAGGAAGTCCTTTAGTACCTCTGTCTTCTTGTTGGTGTAACAGTGGAACAGGTAGACTGCAGCCAGAAACTCCTGAACGCTCAGATGAACAAAGCAGTAGATTGTTTTCTGGAAGATCACACTCTCTCTTTTGAAGATCTCTGTACAAACTCCCGAGTACACCGAGGCCTCTGTGACATCCAGACCACACTGCTCAAGGTCTTCTTGGTAGAACATGATGTTTCCTTTCTCCAGCTGTTCAAACGCCAGCCTCCCCAGCTTCAGAAGAACTTCCCAGTCAGCCTCTGTCAGCTCCTGCGGACTCGTCTCATGTCCTTTATCGTACTTCTTCTTGTTCCTCTTTGTCTGAACAAGCAGGAAGTGTGAGTACATGTCAGTCAGAGTCTTGGGCAGCTCTCCTCTCTGGTCTGTGGTCAACATGTGATCCAGAACTGTAGCAGTGATCCAGCAGAAGACTGGGATGAGACACATGATGTGGAGGCTCTTGGAGGTCTTGATGTGTGAGATGATTCTGCTGGACAGATCTTCATCACTGACTCTCCTCCTGAAGTGATCCTCCTTCTGAGCGTCAGTGAAGCCTCGTACTTCTGTTACCCTGTCAACACATGAAGGAGGGATCTGATTGGCTGCTGCAGGTCTGGAAGTTATCCAGATAAGGGCAGAGGGAAGCAGATTCCCCTTGATGAGGCTTGTCAACAGCACGCTGACTGATGACTCCTGTGTGACATCAGACACAACCTCTTTGTTGTTGAAATCCAGTGAAAGTCTGCTTTCATCTAGGCCGTCGAAGATGAACAGAAGTTTACAGACAGCAAGCTTTTCTGCTGTGACCTTCTGTAATGTTGGATGGAAAATATGGAGCAGCGTAAGAAGACTGAACCGCTCATCTTTGATCAAGTTGAGCTCCCTGAACGAGAGCAGAACCACCAGACTGACATCTTGGTTCTCTGAGCCGTCTGCCCAGTCCAGAGTGAACTTCAGCACTGAGAAGGTTTTTCCAACGCCAGCGACGCCGTTGGTCAGAACGACTCTGATGTGTCTCTGTTGGTCAGGTAAGGCTTTAAAGATGTCGTGGCATTTGATCGGAGTGTCATGGAGGGTCTCCTTCTTCTTGGAAGCTGTCTCAAGCTGCCTCACCTCATGTTGGGAGTTAACCTCTTCACTCTGTCCCTCTGTGATGTAGAGCTCAGTGTAGATCCTGTTGTGGAGGGTTCCACTTCCTATTTCTTCACTTCCTTCAGTCACACGTTCACATCTCGTCTTCAGACTGATCTTATGTTCATCTAAAACCACCTGCAGACCACCACTAACTAAAACAGGTTTGAGACAAAACAAAGAAAAAATGTCAATCAGCTGATTATTTCACCATCACCGACAAAAACATCAATATTAGAATATATAGAAAAGTAAATGTTAGAAAGTCCAGTTTTGGTTGAACATCAGCCAGCTACCACTCAACAACATTCTGTTTGCTGTCCTGGATCCACAATGGAGCACCTCACTGACACCAGGGCAGCAGAAACTGTCCACATGTTCAGCCTGAAAACTCACAAACTAACTGCAGCACTCGAAGCCGTTCAGCTTTTTTGTTTGATGAAGTTGATGTACTTTGATGATTCTTCAGTTTTTGGGTTGAATGCACAAATTTGAAGTAATGTGATGCAATGCAGCAGGTTACATTTTAAAGATGGGCAGTCTTACTTTGTACAGTGCTGGTCTGCAGTCCACGTCTTGTTCTGGATCTAGAAGTTCATCATGTCATGAACATTCATTAACAGCTTTTCCTGTCTGCCTGTCTCATTAAACATTCAGTAATCATGAATATAAATCTTTGAGCACTTTGTCTTCATCATCAATGCATTATCTTCATCAGGTCAGTTTACAGTAAAAACAGTCTCTTACTTTGTGTCTGAGGGTCCAGGTTCATCACTAAAGTAAAGAGGAAGACCTTTGGACCAGTCACTCTTCATAGACAGACAGCTGGATCCTGCAGACTCTGCTCTCTGTCTGTTGGACTTAACTCTGCAAACACCAACATGTTTTATTTATACTACACGAATCCTTGATAAATTCTCTGATGAAAGTCATTTAGGAAGCTCTAAAGACACAAACTGCTGTCCATACTTAGGAGTTTTCAAAGTTTCTTTTAGTCCTCTTAGATTAGATTACATCTCACAATGAATGAAGTGAACTGTCAACAGGTTAGTAACATGATTGTGTCTAAAAAGAGTTTTGTGAAGTAAAGATGGGGAGGGGTTCACCACTCTGTGAAAGACTGTGCTGGAAATTAGAGCAACAATTTAAGATTTTTTGTCAACGTAACAAGACAAAGAATCTGTGGATTTCATAGTCTACAGTTTATTATATCATTTAAAGATTCAGAGAATAAGAAGAAATCTCTGTACGCAAGAGACAAGCCTGAACACCAACATTGGATGTTGGTGATCTTCAGGCCCTGCAGACAGCAGAGCATCAAACACAGGCAGGATTCTGTCGTGGACATCACTGCATGAGGCTGAGGAACACTTGATTAAAACATTTGATAAGTTGTCTTTGTTTTGTTGTCAATTAAAAATAGAGTTTCAGTAAATGAGTCAAATAAATGAGTTAGTATCAGTTCTCTTACTTTGTGTCTGAGGGTCCAGGTTCAACACTGAAGTCTGGAGGAAGACTTTTGGACCGGTCACTCTTCATAGACACACAGCTGAATCCTGGGGGCTCTGCTCTGTCCTCCTCTGCCTCTATATATATATATATATATATATATATATATATATATATATATATATATATATATATATATATATATATATATACACACGCAAACCCATACACACACACAGTATACAGTATCTCCACCAGGTCACTTTTCTTCTAATCTTTTCTTGTTTTCCTGGTTTCAGCAGGTTTAATGTGAATTATTCAGCCAATCAAGACTTTGTGTTTGTGTGTGTGTGTGTGTGTGTGTGTGTGTGTGTGTGTGTGTGTGTGTGTGTGTGTGTGTGTGTGTGTGTGCAGCAGTTTGGACACACACACACACACACACACACACACACACACACACACACACACACACACACACACACACACACACACACACATACACACACACACACACACTGAATCAGCAGATACAAAACTATTAACAACTAATAAAATAATCTAATATTTGAATTTCTTCCTCCTCCAGATCTTCTGAGCTCTTGTGTTTCTGATGGTTGTTATGAGTCTGGTCTAGGCGAGCTAACCCAGCCACAACACACTGCCTCATCATTTCACTATACTGCAGAGACAGAAGCAGAGTCACTCATCATGTGCACAAAGTGTGTTTGAGAAGAAGAACAGCTGACTGATGTGATGTTTTAAGAGATGAGTGAAGTCAGATGCTGTTTCCAGAGAGCTGCATGAGAATCAGACAGAAGCACTCGCAGCACGCCAATAGAAATCCAGATGACACATTGTAGAAGGATGCAGTGACAGTGTGTAGCTCAAAGGCTTTGCTTCTGGTCTGCTTGTGTTTTAGGCCTTAACAAACATTTTATTTTGGACATTTGGACATTCTCATGAAGTACTTAGGACTGGAAACTTGGTGAAACAGTGACTGACTTTATGTCATTAACAAGCATTTGAGACAGAGGCTGTCCTCTACTCTTTATGGACGCTTTAGTCCACTGTACCGGAATCCACTGATTCCACTCGTGTCATTTCAATGGGAGATAAAAGCTGGTGTAACCGAGCCCTTAGGCGCATTAAAGAGGAACTGCACATCAGCATGTTTGCAGATGTTTGACACTTCTACTGCAAACGTGAAGAAAGTGCAGACTGCAGAGGGAGCTGTGTGTAGTGAACATACCAGACCTCTGAAGACCCCTCCTCAGCTCAGACGGGGCTAGAGGCTCCAGGCTAGATAAGCCAAAACTAGCATGTGTATATAAATAGATAATATAGGAGTGCAATGCTAAATCAGTGGAGTGGTCTGAATTCACAGGACAAAAGATGTTGTGGAGACATTGGAAAACAAAATCTCAGCCTTATGTCAAAAGTGAAGAGCTGCAGTGCAGGACAGGAAGATGGATGCAGTTCTGTTAATAGCACAGTGGGTGTGTGCATTCATGGATGTTTGATATGTATAGTCTGCACATTTAGGGCTGTCCTTCGTCCTGCAGACGTGAGCAGGAAGTAGGATTTCTGTTCAGGGATGGTTTTTGCAGAGCAGTAAATGGGTTTGAATCTGTGCCAAAGACTCAAAGTCTTGCAAGTCAAAAGTGTGCTGTGCTTTTAAGCTGCGTGAATGTTCACTGGCCAAACCTCTGTATCAGAGGGTTGAAGGTAAACAGACAGGTTTATAGCAAAGTCTGCCACTGTGTGGCGCTCACTGTCAGCTGTCTGTAGAGACCTCGCCCATTGTCCCAGATTTATGTGACGGCTTAAAGCCTTAACCGCTGGGCTGATGATGACATTCGGTGGAAGTCACTGTTGTTCTGTGCTTGGTTTTAGACATTTAAATAGTTCTATTTAGCACATTTGAAGAGTTTTTAACCTGATAGGGCTGCAGCAGGAAGCTTGAGGCTTCAGACCAGCTCAGACCATCAGTAACACCAGGTTTACATCATGCACCTTTTATCATCAGAAGCTTCACTTTGTAATGGTCCTAAGTTGTATTTTTTCACACGGTCCTGACAGCTTTCATAAGTCAACAGTGCTCCTGAGGAATCGGTCGCTGATGCAGCCTAACGTGTTTTCATAATGTTCAAACATGTCCATGAATGTCAAATATGTCAGTGAATAGCTGAGGGGGTCACATCTCTCTAGGTCTGGAACATAAAACAAACTAGATATCAAATAAAAGAGAAAATCTGAAGTGTTTTTGCTCCTTATTTCTCCTCTACATTTGAAATACACACTTTTCTTTTCCATATGATAAACAGGTCATGGAAACAAGTCATTCAGCCCACACTGGGATGATTAAACTCTCCAGTCTCTTCATGTGGGAACTGGTTTAGAGCTCATTATGTCTGCCACATGCTCTCAGGGTTTCCGCTGAGGCTTCTCCGTGGTACACCATCACATGTCCTGTAAAATCATTTGACAGACGTCCAACGAGGAGGCAGCAGTTTGCAGATGCAGTGAGCGCTCATACTGTGCTTATAATGTGCTCATATTCAGTAGGGGCAACATACAAACTTATTAGCTGAGCAGGCCAACATGATACTTACATTTCAGACACACTGATTGGTGTGTGGACATTGGTTTGGTTATGTTAGCTGTTTGTTCATATCAGCAGTACATCCATCTCTGCTCATGGTGATGAAGAGGTGATCATTAAGAATTCTTGGCTCGCCTCTGTGAAGGAATTTTTATTTTCTCAGTGAATTACCAGTTATTTATTCACACAGTTTGCCTCCTCTCACCCTCCTGATGTCTTTCACACATTCTGTCACCAACAACCAACAGCATTAGTAAACACACAGACAAGATTTATTTTGTGATTTTACATTCCACAGTTGAACATTTCCTTTTTTTCTCCTATGTTATGTTTATTCAACAGACACATTACTGATGTTAAAGGTTGATAGATCAGTCTGATGATCTGTCCACAATGGAAGCTGCAGTATCTCTGTCCTCGTCTTCATTAGCTCTGCTCTGATGAAGTCTGTGCCTGTGCGCTTTTTCTGACTTCTTCAGCTTTTTTTCCTTCTGATGTCGACCTCATGTGTAACAGCAAAGTCTTTCAGTTTGTCTGTGAACGCTGCAGATATTACTCCACACGTTTAGTCTATACCTTTGACAGGGCGTGGAAATGTGTTCAATGTGACATCACAAAAAAATGTAAATCATATAAGTCATATATGAATAAAACAATAATTTGTGAAACTTTTAAAACTCAAATTATTATGAATTTTCATAATAACCTTTTTCTAGGAGCTCATGACTTTACATTTCAACACGCTCTTTCTCAAAAGTCTGTTTTTATTTCATAATGGCATTGTTACAGTCACATGACCCCGTCCTCTGACTTTGCAGCCAATCACGTGTCCCGTTAGCTCCTGTTAGCCCTGTCCTGCTGCTGCTGTAAATGAACAGACACAAAGTTCTGCCGCTGCAGCAACATCTTCTTTTATTCACTTAGTTTACCGAGCTGCACATGCTGCCTACATCCAGGGCTAACTCGAGCTAGCTAGGTAGCAGCCTAGGTGTGCAGCCTTGCTAAGAAGTCTAAAAAGTTATGTAATGAAAATGTGTCATTATGAAAAGTGTCATTATGAAAGACAAGCTGACTCTTTAAATGCCTTTAATGAAATAAAAAAAGATACAGTTGAGTTTGAATAATTACTTCAGCTATTTCACAAATTGTTGCTTTATGTATATATTTGACATCGTCTCTCTCTTTCCATATATATCATAGTATTAACACTTCAGGGTTTCAAGTACGGTAAGTTATGGATGTCATATAGGCTAATCCGAGCGATCATTTCTGTGGTGACATCTCAACTGTAAATTTGCTCAATTACACCAAATCAAAAAAAAGCTGTGATGTATGTAAAGGACAGGTTGTAATGCTTGAAATGTTTCATGTTTTCAGATGATAAAGTTTAGTTCAGCCGCTCTTTAACTTCTGCTTGGGAGAAAAAATAATTGGTTTCTCTCAAAGAAATTACAGACTGCAGGTGTGATGATTTTCATCACTTTGAAACATAATATTTCATAATGATAATTCTAGTGAGGGTTTAATTACTACACAGCACATCACATCTGGACCCTATTACAGAAACAACCCTGTTACATATTTTTTCAAACCCTCTGTCTGCTTATTATTATCCTACATAATATCAGTTTTGTATATTTTTTTAATCAATTGACCTAAAATGGTCAATTGATTAAAAAAATATACAATGACTGCAAAGTGGCCTGGTTGAACTCAAATAGTTAATGGCACTCATGGCTCATATGGACAGCATAAATAAATACATTGTGTAGATTTAAAGAGCAGATGTGGTTTCTAATCAGTTTTAGTTCATTATGTTCAGGCAGCAACTTCATTATTTCATTTTCTTCAGACTCCTGACGGTCATCTCTGTTTTTCAGAGATAATGGTTTGATAGCTTATTACCTCAGGAAATGCCTTTCAAACAGTTAATTCATAATCAGGACTTTATTCATTATGTCATGACTGTCTATAAGATTAGATTATTATAAGATTATGTGTTAGCCTGCCTACGCAGTTACGATATGTCACTTGTGCTCTGTCTCTTTGGCTCAGAGGATAAAACACACAACATGATGTGATCACCAGAGAACCCTGTCTGACGTTTAGATAAAGTTAGTTACATCATTATGAAAGCATGGACGAGTGAGTGTTTTCATTGAAGGTGACACTGAAGGTGTCGTCGCTAGCTGAAGAGTTTCTTTCAGACTGCGTCACAAATCTAGAATAATCCATGTTTTGTGTGACATTACTAAAATAATTCACAACAACAGTTTCTAAATTCATCCTGACTGAATTATTTGTGCATTCAACCGATTCTACCACCACTACAGAGGGAGATGCTGACTGATGTTTGTAACTGCAACCAATGGGCGAGAGCAGCTAATAGGTCAGGGAGTTATTTAAGGTTCATCCTAGTTTATCATAACTTGGGTCTTATTTTTGTAGTTTTATCACATTTCATGATTAGATTCAAGTCACTTGGTTGATTTTTGAGATCTGTGAACACATCACTCACTCAACAAGTCATGAAACACCAACAGTCAGCTGATCAGACAAGCAAACCAAGAGTTTATGCAGATTATCTAAAGCAGTGTTGACTGACAAGAACACAGGACATCTACAGTCAGACTGTATCAACACTAAGGGCTGAATTTTGGGCATGAAGTATTGATTTTATTGATTTTTGTTTGACAAATACAGAGCAGATTATAAACTGACGGTTCATTCATCTGTAGTCCTCAGAGTACATGATACATTATATTCTTCAGAGTGTTCGTTTGGTTGATGAGTGAATCGTGACAGGAAATAATTTGACCTGATCAGTTTAGAATTAAAACAGGCAGTCAGGCGGTGCTGGGCACACATAGCACAGGTACAGCTAGGTTAACCACGTCCAAACATGTTGACACTCACTGATCTAAATGGAATAAGTTCTCACAAAAGAAGACCCAAGTTGTGATTAAGCAGAATTATCCTTGAACAGATCCCAGTTCAGGTTTTGTTTCTGGAGTTCTGATGGAGGCTGACTGTACTGTCGCTCAGCTGTAATGTCTGTGCCTTCGTTTTAAATGGCCTGTTTATTGCATTCTTATCAGCTTCCCTAATTTGCAAAGAAGTATTAAAACCCATGCTGTAGTGTGTATTTTGATTTTTGACAGGATTCTTAGCTTGTCTTCTTTAGTCTAGATGTCTTTCTGCTGAGTGGAGTGCCCACAACCTTTTTAACCGTGTGCTTTGATACTGTACTGTTTACAGAGACAGCCCTGTCAGGTCTTTGCTGTTGATGAGAGAAAAAAATAATAGCTGGATGAAAACCTGTGTGCTCTGAGACACTGCAGATCACTTCACAGTTTCATATGAAAGCTGGAGCACGTTCTCATCAGATGCAATAACTTAAGCATTCCACAGTCATTCAGGGCAGCAGTGCACAAATTTGAATGTGCTGCGCCTCCTTGACTCCTCTTTATCTGCTGTGTCTGCTGGGGATCTCCAGAAAAGATGACAAGAAGTCAGTTGGGTTAAACAGGATACTACATCTCTCCATCATGTCTTTCTGTTTAAAGCTTCAAAGCTTTGTCATTGTGATCATTTTTTACAACGTTTTTCTATAGAGAATGCAAAACAATGCCTATTCACACACTCACACACGTTAACCATCATGACTAGAATGGAATAATATAAACAAACACAACATTTGCTCTGAAGGAACGCTCAGTCAACAGTTCGTTCACAACATGACGGGTTCAGTAAAAAGGAAAATACACTTTGACTAAAAGAGGAATGCGTGTATAAAATGCTAAATGGCATATGGATCATAAGACAGAATAGAATGCACCTACACAAGAATGAACATGGTCCAACATGACAGCTCCTGGTTGTCTCTTCTCTGGAGTATTCTGTACAGTAATGTACAACAGTGGAGGTCCCGGTTCTCCTCAATGCCCCATTTGTCCAAAGTAACTGGAGGGACCTCAGAAACTCTGAAAGTTAACACATGGCAACTAAGCATGATTCCAGCCGAGCAGGTCACATGGTTTCATGTCCGGCCCATTTCTTGAATCCACGAGAAACTTCTTCACTTGATCGTAACAATCTGACCGTTTCCCTCCAACACTGCTGATTCACCGAGTTCTCCACCATCGGTTCATAGAAGTTCTCATGTTGACCTCACTCAGTATCCAAAATGTAAGTCTTCCAGCATCTCCACAGATTTCCTTTGCAACCTTTCAAGGTCATGGTCCATTTCATCATCTGCCCCACAACAACAAAACAAGCACAACTTCAAATTTTTGATAATATTTCTTTAGTTCTTCAGTTTTTTGTTATTTTCAAGATAGCAGATCATCAAGACACCCATTTTTTAAACACACACACAAATAAAAAAAAAAGATCCGTAACCAGGAGAAACTGGAGATGAGCCGATGGATGAAGACATTGAACAGTTTTTCTGTTTGTTTGTTGTCAATCTGTGGGTTCAGTTGGGTTTTCTCAGCTTTAGCAGACAGTGCCGTTCTCCTGTCTGGACTTGGGGCAGGTAGATCGGGGTATGGGCTGGACGGAGGGAGCCAGGGTGCAGAAGAATCCGGCGATGAGGGTGAGGCCGAGGCCCCCCCAGGCACAGAACATTGACCAGCCGTAGCCGTGGCCGATGTCGTCAGGCAGGCCATACAGGTTCCGTGGATAACGGGAAAGCTCGAAATTAATGCCAGCAACGCAGGTACAAAGGGAGATGATGCAGAAGGTTCCTGAAACAACAGAAGACAACTTGAAACATCAGAAACAGAGGAACCAAACATTTAATCCAGACCTGTAACAACCCTGATATCTACTAGTGAAAAGGAACTACTGAAATCAACTTTTCCCCAGGTCACATCAGTCACATATGATCATACCAATATGTTTATGTCAGAGGTTCCAAACTTCTTTTAAAAAGGGCCAGATTTGACAAATACAACAAATCTAAACACTAATTCTTCCTTTCTTTCACATCTAAAGTCAGATAACAAAGAATAAATTGTATGGAATACATTTACATCTACTTACATGAAGTTGATACAAATCTCCTCATGTTCACTTCAAACATGACTTATTATGAGTAATGCAGAGTCTGTTAACATTAAAGTCTAAAACATATCACTCTTGATCACTGAGAAAGTAATATTTTGTGTCACTTCTACAGGTACACACAGGTACATGAGCAGTTACAGGTACTGTATGTCCTTAGAGGTTAATGTTTAGTGCATCAAATGCTTCGTTATGTCAACCAAAAAATCCCAGTCAGGCAGCCATACAGTATCTGACAATTATATTACATAAATATTTTCTAAAAATTCATTATAAAGACTATATCTCGGGTCGCCTGAAATCTGACAGTGGGTCCCCGGACCGGATTTTGGATGTGCCTGTTTTTTATCATACTCTTAATCGTAATTTTGGGGTTACCGTCTCCTTCCTATATCGTTAATGAAACTATGGTGGAAAGGCCCTGTTTAGTGTTTGTCTGTTTGCTGTGGAAACATGGCCGACTCTGTGACGTAACAAGACAGAATAATTCTCAGTTTCACATGTAATGAAAACATATTCATGTATATTATATATTGTAAAAAGAGATTGATAAATGTGACACACTGGACATTTTACCACATACATTTCCTCATTCTCTTTCCTACAAAATGTATTTACAGGCTTTTTCCAGCCCAGTGTCATTGTTTGTCCTGATGATTCCCTTAGAGTTTCAGGTCCATCAAGTGTTGGACATGTTCCAGAAGACCATCCCCTGTACTGTCTGAGCATTCATTGAAAAGCACGTTTACTTCCAGAGCCCTGGGTGCCTGATACAACCCATACCTCATCACTCTGGAAGAGGAATTTGTCTCTGTGCTTCTTCTTCTGCTAAATCTTTTCCTGGATGATCTTTGAATGAAACAGTGTATCCATGAAAACAGGCCTCAGTCTGATTCATCACCACAAGAAAAACAAAAAACCAGGAGACATCAAGCAGAACCACTGACCTCCATCACTTTCAAAATATTTTTGTGTCATCGGAATGAATCTTTATTTTGGATGATGTTTCATATAAGCAGTTGGATATGCAGCCTCTAACTTTGGCCTCATTTCGGGGGCTCTGTGACCCTGTGAGCTGCTTCACTGTCATTTGGCCGCTGCAGACTGACCCAGCCTATTTGTTGTGCCTTTACTGCCAAGCAACATAATTGACTTTTTAATTGCCTGTTCATTATACAACTGTAGGGCACAGCACTAATCCAAGGCCCATCATAATTGAGTGTGCAGTTGCCTCCTGCCAAGCCTATCGGTGCGTGCATGCATGTGGGTGTGTGTGTATGTGGGTGTGTGTGTGTGTGTGTGTGTGTTAGCTACTCCTAACTCTCCACTGGCAGAAAGTGGGACACACAGGGTTGTGTGTGTCACTGGATTTACACACTCATATATTACACTTCACTCATTCATCAGTCTAAATCACCTCCATCCCCACACGGAAAGAACCTATATGAGGATATATGCGGCTGTGGCTCAGAGGCAGAGCGGGTCGTCCACCAATCAGATGACCGGCGGTTCGATCCCCGGCTCCTCCGGTCTGCATGTTGAAGTGTCCTTGGGCAAGACACTGAACCCCAAAATTGCTCCCGAAGGCTGTGCCATCGGTGTGTGAATGTGTATGAATGGCTAGGTCCTCAAACTGATGAGCAGTTGGCACCTTGCATGGTAGCCAAGGCCATCAGTGTGTGAATGGGGTGAATGAGATATGTAGTGTAGAGTGCTTTGAGTGGTCGGAGGACTAGAAAGGCGCTATATAAGTACAGTCCATTTACCATATATAAAAACCTATATGCAGAATATCTGTGCATATACACATCATATATGCAAATATACAATAATATATAGGCTGCATATTTATAGCATATGCGTATATATGCCACATTTTGGCCGCATATAGGTCAAATTCAGGGGCATATATGTGCATGTACAGGGCATATAGGTCGCCTATTGCTTCTTTATATCCACATACAAGCCCTATATGTACATACAAGCTATGTTTCCATAAATGATGCCTCATATTTCTATGCCCAAGGTAATAACTGCATATTTGTCCAAAGTCTCTTACAAGGAAAATAATAATAATTTCACGCAATAACTTATTCATCGCATCTGAACACTTGAAATGACATGAAATTAATGAATTAATATGTTGTGTGGAAATCCAGTCATTATTAACTAAGGCAAGTGAGAGGGGACAAAAAAGCTATGATGTCAACATAAATATCTAATACTATTACATTTTTCCCCCTGAAACATTTAAAATAACAAGAAGAATAAAAGAAGAAGAACTTTTTTATATATAAACATATTAATATTTTGTTTTTTAATTGATTATTTGGTAACACTTTACAATAACTATCATTTATAAATTGTAAAAAGACCATTTATAAATGGCATATAGACCATTTATAAAAAAAAAACGCAATAGATAATGATAATATTAAAAATATTAATGTATGTTAATAGTTACTTTACCATTAACAAACAATGAACTTATAATTATGAATTATTAATGAACTATTATCAGGTAATAGTTGCACTCATAACATTTTTACTTGGAGCCATTATCTCAGTTATGTCACATGGTTCTGTCTCTCACTGCTCACTATTTGAGTTCTCAGATTCTCTTACAGTTGTCTCTTTTCTAGCATCTCAGCAAAAAGAAAAATTAGACTAGTGAAAGCTCTTAAATGACACATAATTTAGTATTATACCTCAATCATATCTCAGTTTCTCATACCGAAGTTTGAGAAAATAAGTAATCAATTCAGGCAAATAATTTATGAGATATAATCATTCATTTACATATGTTCAACTTATAAAATGTGTTGATTTCCTACTTCTTCTTGATTAAAGGTATTATGGTCTTCAAATTAGTTTTGGTGATGTATACTTTGAAATTTATGGTACAAAACTGTTCAGCAAGAACACACCTTCATTTATACAGAAAAATGTTGCAAACATGCTAAAAATGTTTGCAAAAAAAAAAAAGTATGGTCAGTATGGACAGTAAAACACCAGCAACCGAAAATAGTATACCACCCCAAGCCAAGAAACGATACATAACTTAAATTTTTACTGTCATCACATGTGGGGGGAGAGGGAGGAGGGGGCGGTACCTGCTGAACCTGTGAGGTCCGCCAACCAGTGACGGAGGCAGAGGCGTGCACACACACAGGAGAAAGAGACATGCGCAACGTAACGGTCACGCAATTCATTCTGTGCGGCAGTTCTGCATGGTAATTGTTTGTGATAGTAAACAAAGCTTTCTTGAAGGTTACAGTTTACATAGGTCTGCTACATACGTTAAATTTAGCTGGAAATTCTGAGAGGACAGTTAGAGGGCTGCTCAGAAGATGTTCAGAATCAGAATCAGAATCAGAAGTACTTTATTAACCCCGTAAGGAAATTGTTAAAGTTGTTTGTTGGTGGGTGGACATGAAAAAAGTGTGTGTTTGGAATGCTGGGTGTGAAGAACAGAGGACAGAAGAAAATGCCTGCTCTCTGCTTGGTGGAAAGATGGACCAGACAAGACCTGATGTGTCCGATGATTAATGAAGAGAGAGAGACAAACAGACAGACAGACAGACAGACAGACAGACAGACAGACAATAGCAGAGAGCGAGTGCCGGCCTCGATAAAGCTGACATTAATCAGAGAAAAAAAAAGTTATTTCCTGATTGTTTCACAGTGGTTACATTCAGCAGGTATAGACACACCCACCACCAGCTCCCCCTAGCCTTTGTCATTATTTTGGTGATAGATATATAGTCAAAAAGATTAGGCTGAATTGGCGTTTATTTATCGGTATTGTGATAAATTCCAGAAATTATCGGGATACATTTTTTAGTCCATATCGCCCATCCCTAAGTGGCAGGCCTACAATCAGGCTCTGCCTGAATTTGGATACTAGTATTATACAGTCAACCACAGTGTGGAGTATGTCAATGCTGATACAGCCTGCCACACTCAGCACATTGAGAGGGCCTGGAGGAGTTACAAGGAGACCATCGGGAGACTCCGGAGGAATCGCACCGAGGATCTACTAAGAGATCACCTGATTATGATTGAGTGGAATGAATGGCTGGGTAAACAACACTATAATGGTCCATTGGGACGCCTGCTCCATGATATTGCAAAGCAATACAAATAGACAAATAAGTGATGCCAAGAAGCAACACATTGACATACTGTAGAATCAGAATCACTGTACCAGGGTGTGTGATGTTGTTCATTGCTTTGCTGTTTATTGTTAATTCGTGGAAATATGATGTGAGTAGACAATGAAATATTGCAGTGTGCCTGAATATTGTATTATCAATTCATTTTAAAATTAAGCTGTCATTGTTGTTTTTTAATTCCACCATTCCTGTCTACCACCATGTTTATCTGTGGCACAGTGTTGCATGTTATTGACTCTCTGATCAGACCCTATTCTTTTATCAATGAAAAATAATCACTCGGTTATAGCTCACCATAAAAAGAAGTCAAATAAATACTGTTACTTGATCATTTACAAACAGCTTATTAATCATTAGATAATTATTATAAACATCAGTCGCACCAATAACATCTAAGTAATGTTTATAGATGGTTTATGAACGAATTATTAACCATACAATGTGCTGCAAATCTGTCTTAATTATCAGGATATGTACCACAGTCCTTTAAGGTAGCTGTAATTAAACCTCTTCTTAAAAAGCCCATTCTAGACCCAGAGGTCTTAGCCAACTACAGACCGATATCAAAACTTCCCTTTCTGTCTGAGATACTTGAGAAAGCTGTAGCTAATCAACTGTGTGACTTTCTCCATAACAATAGTCTATTTGAGGATTTTCAGTCAGGATTTAGAGTGCATCATAGCACAGAGACTGCATTAGTCAAAGTTACAAATGACCTCCTAATGGCATCAGACAAAGGACTCATCTCTGTACTTGTCCTGTTAGATCTTAGTGCTGCATTTGACACCATTGACCATCAAATTCTTTTACAGAGACTGGAAGATCAAATTGGCATCAAAGGAACCGCCCTAAGCTGGTTTAAGTCGTATTTCTTAGATCGATCTCAGTTTGTTCACGTCAATGATGAATCCTCCATGCATACCAAAGTTTGTCATGGAGTCCCACAAGTTCTGTACTAGGACCACTTCTATTTAGTTTATACATGCTTCCTTTAAGGAACATTATTAGGAATCACTCTATCAATTTTTATTGTTATGCTGACAACACCCAATTATATTTATCGATCAAGCCTGATGCAACCAATCAGTTAACTAAACTCCAAGCATGCCTTAAGGATATTCAAAGTTGGATGATCTACAATTTTTTTTTATGTTAAATTCAGACAAAACTGAAGTTCTTGTAATTGTAAAAGTTCTTGTAAACACCTCAGAAACTCTCTTTATAGAGACTTAGTTACTTTAGATAGGATCACCCTGGCCTCCAGCTCCACTGTAAAGAATCTTGGAGTTGTTCTTGATTTGATTTGTCCTTTAATGTCTATATAAAACAAATTTCGAGGACTGCATTCTTCCACTTACATAACATTGCTAAAATCAGACACATTGTCTCTCAAGCAGAGGCAGAAAAAATAGTCCACCCATTTGTTACTTCAAGGCTGGACTATTGTAACTCTTTGTTATCAGGCTGCTCTAATAAGTCTCTTAGGACTTTGCAGTTAATTCAGAATGCTGCTGCACGTGTTCTGACAGGAACCAAGATCAGAGATCACATCTCTCCCATTTTGGCTTCCTTGCATTGGCTACCTATTAAATCTAGAATAGAATTTAAAATTCTTCTCCTTACTTACAAATCTTTTCATGGTCAGGCACCATCATATCTAAAAGATATAGGGCTGGCACGGTATTGGTTGAAGATGCAGTCACATCTCCTTTACCGAAAACCCCCTCTCTCTCTCTCTCTCTCTCTCTCTCTCTCTCTCTCTCTCTCTCTCTCTCTCTCTCTCTCTTAATATATTATGTATTTACATTGATAAATGGTATATTTACCATTTATAAATGATAATTATTGTAAATTGTTACCTACTGTACTATATGTACCTATATGTACATATAATATATAAAAATGGCCAATTTTATGTATGTCACATATATTCGAAGCCTATATCAAAATCTATACTAAAACATATGTTTATATAGGTTCTTTCTGTGTGGGTCAACACTGATGAGAACACGCCGGTGTTTAAGTGTTTGAGCGTATGTAATGGTGGTTTCAGCCATCAATCTTCTCTTTTCAGTCATACATAGGAAGATATTTCAGTCATACATAGGAAGATATTTTGGCAAAATATCAATACTGATGTTCTTTATGACAGTCAAATGTTCAGATGATGAAAGTAGTAGCTCTGTCCAAAGTTAAAAAATACAACTCTCAACATGAAGTCACATTGTTAGGTTTGGTACATTATGTCTGTAGAGACACCAAAAGCTCATGCATAGTGCTAAAGCCAGAGCTGCTGCACAAAGGTACTGAGGCAATGGAGAAAGTGTTCAAAATGTTTGTGCAGGTGAAACAAACCAGATACAACGTGTCAGTCTCCAGCTTCATCTTTACGCTAAGGTAGGCTAGCTAAACAAATCTGTGTTGATTACACTACAACAGAAATGTTACCACCAGCAACATGACAAAAGAAAATCTGATGTTATCGTCTGAATGAAGAAAACAGATCTTTCTTAACCTGCTCCTTACAGTATTAGGTAGTGATATTAAAATAAGTTTTAGTTGTGTGTGAATGTGACTTACCTCCCATGAGGAAGAGGAGGCCGGCCACATACTGCATGAGGCCTCTGTCCCAGCAGCAGCCGAGCACGCCAATGATCCAACCGAACAGGATGATGGCCACTGCCATACCCATGAAACCTGCTGTCATTCGCCGCAGGTCTGAGAACAGACACAAAGGGAGAGTGGTGAAACATCAGCACGACACACATTTTAATAGACAGTGAGTGACCGATAATGTGTAAGTGTGTGTTGGTTGCAAACAGTCTGCGTGGGAAGCAGAAGTCAAAATGCAATCTCATAACTCATTGATGATGATGACGGTTTTTATTAGCTTAGTTATCTGCATTCATATACAGATATCTGTTTATAGAGATTAGCAGTATTGTGTCTTTGTTGCTCATCAGACTGCAGAAGGACGTCTTGGCCCAGATATCTGCTGGCTACACCAGAGGCCCAGAAACATCAGTCATTGCTTTCAGAGGATAAATCGTCATTAGACAATAGCCGATGGGCTCCAACATCGCTCTTATTTGGTTCAAATGAACAAGAGGTGCTGGTTATGCATCCACAAACTGTTCACAGTAAAGATATTATGTAATCAAAGTTCTCCACAGCTTTGCACTCAGAGTCTAATTACCGCACACTTCAGTTTTGATTGACAAGGTCACTTTTCCATCATATTAAACATTTCATGTAAGTGCAGGTTTATAAATGTAGCTCACTCTGTGGAGGCGACACTGTGAGGACAAACAGAAAGAAGAGACAGAATAAGGCCAGGCTCTGCCACAAGGACATGAGTGCTCTGCAGGAGGGTAATGGCACTGACAGTGCACGGCTGCAGAGAGGGGCTGAAATACGAAGAGGACGACAGAGGAGAAAGAGGAAGAGCTTCAAGCTGAACCCCGACTCTTGTTTCTCGAGTAGAGTAGAATGTCATGGATAAAGTGCTCTGTCGGGCAGGATGGAGGATGGGGAAGGGAGGAGGAGGCCTGGGGCTGGCACGGGGAGAGGACGCCATGTGGTGGGGCGAGAAAGGTCAAAACATTTGGCCTGAGAGCATAAATGTAGAGCAACAGAAGACAAAGCTGCTCTGATGTCATATATGCTGTTCATGTTCCCTTAACCCCTTCATACCCGACACACGCGACACTGGACATGAGGCCCATAACTGACCAACAAATGTCATGACACCAACAGAAAGAACAGGGAGTAATGAAAAAAAAACAAAAAACGTTCGCATTCATTGACTAAATTAACCAGTTCTTAATGATTATATATTAATGAAGTTTTATAACTAGGTTCAGGAACAAGGACCACGCCTGTGTACTTAAACACACCTTATCTCTTCATCCCCTCATCCCCTCATCCCTTCTCCTACATCATCTTGGTGCATCTTTATCCATAATGTGCATTAAATCTGTTTAAATCATGATGGTGTGGCCCTTGTTAGTGAATAATGATTATAGATTATAGAAGTAAACTTAGTTGACTTTGTTTGTATATGAAGTATGATAACACTTTTATCATAATTGATTATTTCCTAGATGATATAAATGTGTATGAATAGAAAAAATAAAAGCTCTGTATATATTTGTATGTCAGAACTTTGAAAAGTCACATGAAGACACATGCTGTAGTACAATATATTATTAAATTAAAAGAATTCACATGAATTAAAACTGCATCCTTCTATTTTTAATATTAACAACGTCCATGAAGAGTCCCTCTAAAACTGAACTATACCAAAAGCTCAACACATAAGGAGGAGGTTGGGGTGGTGAGCAGTGTTGGGCAAGTTACTTCAAAACTGTAATGCATTATTGATTACTTGTTACTGACATTTCAAAGTAATTTGTTACATTACAATATTACTGTATTATAAAATGTAAGGCATTACACTACAATATTACTGTATTATAAAAATAAGGCATTACACTACTATTACATTACTTTTAAGTTGTAAAATAACTGTAAATCTGGATTTGACAATCTAAATGTAGCTCTCAGCTCACATAGCCACAGTCATGGCTCATGGCACAATCCAAGGAACAATACTTGCAAAAACAGACAAAAGGTCAAAGTCTGGCAAATTGTGATAGAAATATTGTAACTTTAGGCCTATTCATTTTAAAATTAATTGAACTGAAATTAATTGTACAGGATACAAAACTAGCATTTCCATGCCTTTATTATTTTGAAGTTTGCAACAGTAAGCATAGTTTATGCTTCATAAAAAAAACACAAAAATACACATTATGGGAAATCGTAGCCAATACAAGCCAGTACTAGCCTGAGATAAAAAAAAAAAAACCCACAAGCCTTTTAAACCATAGCTTGACAGTGACTTTAGCTAGGCTCTATGAGGCTACCCAGTCACATTTCGAAACACAGCATTAGAAATAACATGAAAGTGCTTAGGCCTATTGACCCTTGAGGAAAATACAACTTAAATCATTCTTGACCAGAAATAAAAACTCAGTTATACAGGACAAAAATGTAAACAAAAATGGCACTACCAAATATACAAAACAGAGGCACGTTTGAACACGTTTTCTCACATTAAAGACGATTTCATTTAGAATCAAAGACATAAAAAGTAGGCTACTGAGCTAGGCTTATTTTCTCTTCCAGCCAGTGTAGCCTACAATGTATTGTAGCGACCCTGCAGTAATGTGTTGTGTGTTACAATGTGAGTTCTGTGGTTTCCCATGGTCCATAAATGCACCTGTATGAGAGCAAGGGGGCAGGGGAGCAGGTGAGGGAGAGCGCGTGTATGTGAGCGTGTGTGGAGAGAGACGGCACGAGTGAGGCTGCAGAGTGGGACCTGTTATGTGTTCTTGGCGTGGTTATGGCCTACAATAACCAAGTTCTGTAACAAGACTGCTGGCAATAAAAGCCAGTTTGCTAGGTAACGCCTCGTTATTCGTGACACGTCCGGCCGGACGCCACAGTATGTTTTATCATACTCATTTAGGGGTTGGGTGGCTTTATCCTACTCGTTGCATTTCATACATGTTCTGACAGTAGTCCAGCTTACCGCAGGTTCAACAACATGTTGAGTGCCACTGCCACCGGCACCACTGTCATCAGCGATGGGAGCTGATGAAGCCCTGCTGTGGCAAACATGTCAGTGATTTTAACACACGTAGCAGCGTCACCTTTACGCCACCTTTGCGTTTTCTCTCCATCTTTATCTGATAGCGTTTCACCCATTAATAAACTGCACACCTGCGCATCAAGCCAAAGGGGGGAGGTGTTTCATGATGTGATTGGGCCGGTCCCCTGTCAGTCAGGGTGTAATGGCCGGTAGTAAGGAAACAAAGTCTTGCACAGCCTTTTTTTTTTGTGCCTGTAGGCGGGACCAGAGCGTAGAGTGGTTGTTCAACTGTGTGTTTGGGCTGCGTGATCTACTCGTTATGGGCCGGTCAGACCAATATTAAAAAAAAAAAAAATCAGGATTTATCGGCCCAAATAGCACGTCGGCCCACCGGGCAAATGCCCGGTATGCCAGATTGCCAATCCGTCCCTGCATCCAGGGACGGACTGGGACAAAAAATCGGCCCTGGCATTTTGGACCAGACTGGCCCACAACATTTGATAACACACTTTTTCAGTTTTTTCAGTGCAACTGTGCAAGTCTTTAAAACAACCTAGCTCAACAGGACATAAATAATCAAATCATATTAAATCAATTTTATTTGTATAGCCCAAAGTCACAAAGTCCATTTTCCTCTGAGGGCTTTACAATCTGTACAGGGAGTGACACCCTCTGTCCTTAGACCCTTGGTTCGAGTGAGGAAAAACTTGCCCACAAAAACTTTAACAGGAAAAAATGTGGAAGAAACCTCAGGAAGAGCCACAGAGGAGGATCCCTCTCCCAGGACGGACAGGTGTGCAATGGATGTCACGTGTACAGGACAATCAACACAAACATATTGTACAATTACAATGACTGACTGAAATACAGCCTGTTTATAATATATTTATATAAACAAACACACAGCTGCATTGACATAACACTAGCAATGAACAAAATTATGTCATTTTAAAAAGTGCTATTTTCTTTCTTTGTAGGCTAACTTGCATTGTATTTAGCCACCTAGCTACATAAAACAGCCCATTGTTTTCCAAGCCTAAATAAGAGCTTACCCGAGGACTACTAGATGAACAAAGAAAATGAGAGTGCTGACTCTTCAGTTTTCACTCACATTTTTGATGAGTGGTGGTGGCTTTAAATATGCCTAGGCTAGAAATACTGGAATGTACAGATACCTGCAGCTGCATTCACATAACATTGACAAAATGATATAATTTTAAAAGTGAGATTTTCTATCAGTTATGTAACCTACATTGTCCCTACCACCTAGGCTACATAAAGAACTGCTATATCTGCAGGACAAAAAAGCAACTTAGCCAATAGGCCAGACTAGTACTCACCCCACAGACAATAATAGTCTAATAAGAAATTAGACTTATTGTTGGTGAATGGTGAACATGTTTTCTCACATTAAAGACTATTTTTTATTTAGAATAAAAGACATAAAAAGTAGGCTACTGAGCTAGGCTTATTTTCTCATCCAGCCAGTGTAGCCTACAATGTATTGTAGCGACCCTGCAGTAATGTGTTGTGTGTTACAATGTGAGTTCTGTGGTTTCCCATGGTCCATAAATGCACCTGTATGAGAGCAAGGGGGCGGGGGAGCAGGTGAGGGAGAGCGCGTGTATGTGTGTGTGTGTGGAGAGACGGCACGAGTGAGGCTGCAGAGTGGGACCTGTTATGTGTTCTTGGCGTGGTTATGGCCTACAATAACCAAGTTCTGTAACCAGACTGTTGGCAATAAAAGCCAGTTTGCTAAATAACGCCTCGTTATTCCTGACGCGTCCGGCCGGACGCCACAGTATGTTTTATCATACCCATTAAGGGGTTGGGTGGCTTTATCCTACTCGTTGCATTTCATACATGTTCTGACAGTAGTCCAGCTTACCGCAGGTTCAACAACATGTTGAGTGCCACTGCACCACTGTCATCAGCGATGGGAGCTGATGAAGTCCCTGCTGTGGCAAACATGTCAGTGATTTTAACACACTTCGCAGCATCTGCCCGAAGAGCAAGTTTCTTTTAATCACGGAGTTTTTCTGCGCCACCTTTGCGTTTTCTCTCCATCTTTATCTGATAGCGTTTCACCCATCAATAAACTGCACACCGGCGCATCAAGCCAAAGGGGGGAGGTGTTTTATGATGTGATTGGGCCGGTCCCCTGTCAGCGTGTAAGGGCCGGTGGTAAGAAAACAAAGTCTTGCACAGCCTTTTTTTTTTTGTGCCTGTAGGCGGGACCAAAGCGTACAGAGTGGTTGTTTAACAGTGTGTTGGGCTGCGTGATCTACTCGTTGTGGGCCGGTCAGACCAATATTAAAAAAAAAAAAAAAAAAAAAAAAAAAAAAAATCAGGATTTATCGGCCCAAATAGCACGTCGGCCCACCGGGCAAATGCCCGGTATGCCAGATTGCCAATCCGTCCCTGCCTGCATCTCACGCTTCTCTCTCGGACGGACCAACCTCTAATTGAAAAGGAAGTGGATCATTTTGCGCGGACGTTAACATCTGGACAGACATCACTACAGGATAAAAAAATGCATTGTAACGCGCGTTACTGACATTTGTACCGAGTAAATTTTACCAATTTTTTCCCCTGTAATGCCTTACATTACTGAGTTACCGCAAAAAGCAATGCATTACAGTAATTAGGTACTTTAGTAACGAGTTACTCCCAACACTGGTGGTGAGGAGGGGGAGCTGTTAATGGTGTCAATAAGAAATGCATGCAAGACTTAAAGTCTATGTAAAGTCAAATTAAATACGTGTTTATAGTTTGTCAGACTATAGAAGAAAGTGTTATTAACCACCCAGCCAAATTTGAATGATTAGAAATAACGATACATTTATAAAATTAGCTGTCAAAATCGGGTAAAAATTAGATTTTTCTACCGTCTATGAGCGATTCAGCCCAGTGCGGCGTGAAAAGATACTAAAAGATAATTGCTCCTGTGGGCTGTGCCATCAGTGTGTGATGAGCAGTTAGCTGCAGCCAGCCAGCAGTAGGGCATGCCCTCCTGACTTCACACACGTCTAGTCAAGGTATGTTTTTTTGTGTTTTTCTGTTGAAGATTGCTGGCACATATACTCAGCATCTCCCTTGCATCGTTACAGGTGCAGGACGGAGCGCAAAATGGAACTAGTTACAGCGCTCCCTTCCCCTTCGTCTGTGCAGCGCTCACCATGTGCGGCTGTATAATGTGCAGTTCCCAGGAACAGGGAGTGATGTCGGCTCCTGGTGCTGTAGCTGAGCTCTAGCCACTGTTGTTTTTGTCCCTTTGTAAATTTATTTTGTGTACTTAGGGTTACTTTGCTTTGAGTGTTGTGATTATAAATTGGGTTAGTTGATTTTTATCTTTGCCCCAGTTAAGTTAGCTTTGTTAAGTTGTTTCTTTATTCTGTTTTCTTTTCGTTCATAAACCAACTTGAGTTAGTTATTGTGACAGGCTCGCTGCCACCGTGGGTTCTCCACACAGACCAGTCAGAGACCAAAGCTCGTTTATGACGGATTCTTTTATTGCACTATGGACCAGTGTTACGCTGCAGCCGTTCGCAGGCGTCTTGCTGCCGTCTGCCAGTGTTTTCGTCCGTCCGTCCTTTTCCACCTCCAGCACGCTACTGCCCTGGGCAAAGGAGCGAGAGTGATTATCCAGTTTTAAACAGGTGCGCCAATCACGCTCACCTGGCGCTGCTCTCCTGAGCCCTCCCCACACCTCTCTCCTGCAGCTGATGCACCACGCCCCCGTCCACAGTTATATACTGGGGCCTCCCTCAACCCCAGTACAGGAGGGCTGGTCACGTGTTTACAGGTGGAGGGCTTTCTTACTCTTAGTTTCATTAGCATGCTTAATATTTGTTGTGTTATAATCTGTGTGTTATCTTTTTTTTTGTGTGTGTGTGTTCTTCTGTATCCATCCATTCTTTTTTCTGTAACAGCTTATCCTCATTATGGTAAAGTACCCTTCAACCAAAATTGTGTCAGTTGCTTTGGGCTTTATTTCATTCATTTGACTTATTTACACTCAGTGGTCCAATGAGCATTTAGAATGACACAAACCAGTCTTCACTTCACATGTTTTAATAAAAGGCTAACAGCTAGCTGACACTGATGTAAGTCAGTGTGAGTTGTTGCTCCACTTTCAGCAATATTTCCCCCCCCGCTCTGCGGCGTGACAGCCTTCTGTCAGGTCAGATTAACCCTCAGCGCGTTCTCTGTCAAGAGCCAGATACTGCAGGTCACTGTGGACTGCTCGAGTTTTAGCATTAAAGAGGACAAATATGAAGCAAAATCCCCTGTGGCCAACTCTAGAAGAAGTGCCCTCTGGGTAATGATGTCCTGTGAGTCCACAGCATTGCAGCCCCTCTTCAGCATGAATAAATGTGCTGAACCACAGATGTGCATGGGCACATATTAGAGCAAAAGAAGGCAGTTGAAAGGGCAGTTGGTGGTAATAATTGAAGAGTATTAGCAACTTAGCACATGTGGTCTCAGAATGATAAACTTGATCCAACATAATATAATAAACCATGAAGACTATACCACCACTGCTGTGTTGATAGAAATATAATATTTACTTAACAACATGTTAATGTTAACGTTGAGAGAAACACAAACATGAAATACAACATGTAAACTAAACAGCTTTGAAGTCAGCTAACATGCTAACACGCAATATTAACATCCTGATGTTAGGCAGGTAATTCATGCTCATCTTCTTAGTTTGGTGTGTTAGCATGCTAACCATTGCTAATTAACACTTAAAACCAAGTACGGAAAAGTCTTTTAAGTCTTTGTCTATAAGAGAGACCTCTTTGCTTGTCTCACCAAAGTCAATACATTTGAGGAGGACATGTGTGTACCACATGTCATGGAAACCCATTAAGTAGTTGTCAAGGCATTTAGCCTTTAACCAGAAATGTCAGCCTCATGGTGGCGCTAGAGGGGATCATCATTTAGATTTAATGGACTTTCACACAATCTTTCACACTGGGCCACAGTAGTGGACCAATCAGCTGACATTTAGCTGATGATTTGGCGCTATGCAGATAAAACTGAACTGAACTAAACATGTAATTTTCATTTTTAATGGTCTTTGCACTAAGATAGACTAAACACAGATGATTTCTGCATTACACATACAAGATAAAAGCGATGCTGATCATCTCATCTGACTGAGGGTAAGATAGCAAACTCAGTCTGCTCTAAGTGTGTGTTGTCTCAAGCTTTCCAATATTGCATACTGTAGCTCAACATAGACATATACGGACAGACAGAGTAGATGAAAGAAGGGGTTTCAGGGCTGGAGCTTTCATAGGACTGATGTCAGCACTTCTCTGACATGCAGACTAACAAGATGACAGGCTGGGCTGTCAGTCAGTGACTGAGAAAAAAGCCAGCAGACAACTTTAACTGAACACACTTTTTCTGGCCAAATTCTGTGCTGACACAAAGTGTGTGGATGCATATGCTCAGTGACAGGCCAATCCTTTTAAATGTCTAATTACAATTTGGTATTGATTAAATGATTGAAATATAATTTCTATAACAGTACATTTGAAAATTTTAGTAGTAGTAAGTACTGATGTCGATGATACATTCATATTAATCATGCACAAATCAAATTATGCTAGCATAGTCAGGAAGGATGAAAGTAGTAATGTGGAACTGTTCCCATAGAAATTAAACACAACCAATACGACTGTACACACAAGTGTAACAGGCACAATCTTCTAAATTCCTTCTTAATTGCACAGTTTACAAATTTAGGAGTAAAGGAAGACAATTCTGCTCATAATCAACATTGCCTACTTGCTTGGGGACCATAGATGGCCCATTCCACATTTTGAGTCATTTAGAGTAGGATTTAATACAGGCACCCTCCCAACTGGTGCAGACACTTTCAGTTTTCTTCCACCGCTATCTGAAGTTAATTCTGCTGGCAGTACTGAATTCCCTATTTGGTGTGTCCTCTGAGCTGTCTTTATTTCATCCAATTTTCAAATGTTCTTTCAGTATGGCTATCCTGTTAATGCCAAGCATGTTTGGAAGAGTTTAATATATGTTAATTGGGCAACGGAAACTGGTAACTGGTCTAATACATCCAATAGGACACAAAATAACATCTCATATTGTTAGTACCACTGTGAAGTCCTAGAAGGACCCATTTAGATCTGAGGCAAAACCTGAGATTATTTTACTCTAAGCAAATAGTCGACTGATGTGTCCATTTTGACACAGAAGATCCAACCGAGGAAACAACTACTGATGTACACTAGTCCAGGGCAGCAATTCAGAGATCTGCAGCAAGGCCAGAGATGGTGGGCCACAAGGTTCTAAATACTAAAGTTGTTATTTGTGGCTTTGTCCTGTTAGGACCAGATGATTGTTTGTCAGAGGCTGGGGTTAGGTCTACAACACTGAGCACAATCATCTTTGGTGACCCAGTTGACCCAGTCAGTAGTCACCTTTGGTAATCTGGCAAAGAACTGCTTCATAGCAATGTTTTCCACCCTAGGAGGTGAAAGCTGTTGTTTCAGCTGTGGGTTCCATAGAAGGGCTAACATAGATAACAATGTTAGCCCTTCTGAAAGTGTCTTTCAGGGGTAACAGGGCAAAAAACCCTCAGCATTTGACACTTGGCATTGTTGTGAGGCTTTCAGTGTACAGACAGTACCACCAGTTGCCTGTTGATCGGGGGAATGATCCTTACCTAACCCTAACCCTGCATTTAAACATCACACATATATGGTCATCATGAAGAACTGCTGGCAGGAAATTGTGAGGTCCTTTGAGTTACCAGCTGAGAACTCAAACTCTTTGCATTCTCAACATGACTTGGTTCTTGCATTTACACCTGTACTGTCCATCTGTGATTGGATCACCCAAGATCGAATCACAGACTTTGCCATGTCAGCCAGTTTCCTGCTGAGGTTGGCCAGGACAGCCTCCTAGACAGTGGGAGGCACATCACAGTATGTTTCTGTTCTGAAAAGTACAACAGGACTGCACAGGTGCAAGAACGGATACGGCCCTGCACTAACAAAAGTAAAAATCTTTTACTACAAGAAGTACAATTCTGCTAGGTAATTCTGCTAAGTAGAGTGAACTTCTAAGAAAACAGACACTGTGAGAGCATTTCCACAGAGACTTTGACATCTGCTGCACCAAACAAAGTGTGGAAACATCATTAATGGTCTATGAATAGAAAACATATCAAATGTTCCATCTGACATCCTGTGTTCAGACTGTCCTATGAGTCCAATACAGCTGCCGACCTGTTGCATCTACATACAGGTTATCTCCTATTCATGGGTGACTGAGAATTGTCAGGTTTGATGTGGCTACCTCACTGAGAGATGTGTTGAGACCCTGATGCACAGTTTGATGCATGTCTCTGAAGTTGTCAGCCTGTCAGTCTTGGTCTGTGGATTATACAGTAGATGGGCCCTTGCAGCAGTCAGAATTCAGACAAGAGCACAGGCCTGCATTGGTTGCAGCTGTCAGACATCATCCATGCCCCTGCATTTGAATCTATGTTTGACATGGACATTTGGGATTCAGGTACAACAAGCCTTCAATTTAAGACCACATCCACTACTAAATTAGACACACTAACAAAACCTTCGCTTCCTGTGGTATGGCATGCCTGGTGTGCACCAACAACACATGGACAAGACGTGATACTCAAGTAAAGTCCTGGAAGTGTCACAACCCACCCCAAAAGGAGGACATGTTCATACCTAACCTAGAGGACCATACTGATTCTGGTCTGGGCTGTTGTCGTCTCATGCCTATAGACAACTGCAAATCGCTACTGGCTGCTGTGCCTGCATGTGTCATTCAAGCTCTGCAGCTTATCCAGTAGTGCAGTAGTGCCACACCCTGAACTGGCTACTGGTAACTGCTGGAATTTAATAAAACACTTCAACATCCAAATGAAACGTGTTACGGCTGCCGCCGTTTCGCCCCTCGCATATGTGTGTGCAGTGTTTTCTTCAATAGGTAAATGCAGGTGTGCGGTTGCCGGTCTTTGGTTGGCCCCAAACTGGAGGAGGCGGGGACAACATTTTCGTCAGCTACAGGGCCAGGATTGGTGCAGCACCATTCCCACGCCGCCAATGACAGCGCCCCCCCAGCAGCATCAGCGGGCATTTAAACCGCAGCCGCCCGAGCATCGAGGCGGCTTCACTCTTGTTTGTGTATTTGTGAGCTTGCCTCGTTAGTACGCATCTAATGATACTCGTTTGGCTGTATGGTGACGTATCTGATGATACTCGTTCGTTTGGTTGTGTTTTTTAACTGGAGGTTTGTGTTTGGTTTATTGGGACTGGGCAGGGTTTAGGTTTTTGATTTACACTGATTACTCATGAGGAGGTTTTCTGTTAGATTCACTAGATAAGGGGTGCTGTTTTTGATGTGTTTTGTTATTAATAACTATAGGGTAAACAGTGAGGTTTTTGTTTATGGTTTTCTTCTGTGGTTTAGTAAGTTATAGGCTCTGTTAGAGTTCTCTTTTTGTTATATTTGTTTGTTATCTTAAACAGCACTCATATGCCCTTTTTGTTCCCTTTTCCCTCACCTCCCTTTTGTTAAATTGAACAATAAACTGATAAACCTAGAGCTAGTGTCAATTTTCTCATTATTTCTTATCTCATCTAATGTTACGGCTCACCTACCGAGCTGGGTCGTAACAAACGACTTGTTTCTAAATGTAGCATGCATGCAGTTCAGCCTATCTGCAGTCTTTGGGTTGTATCCACATGGATGCATTAGTTTTTTTAATCACTTTAAATAAAAGCATTAGCTAAAATGTAATGCAATATTTATCTATCTGGTGTGTCTAGCCAATGGATTTACCAAGGGCCAAATCTAAGATAAGCCTTGGAACATGAGCATATGGGCAATATGCCATGTCTGTTCTGATGAAACAACAGGCTGTTTATCTGGAAACAATGTAGGCCATGCCATATATCATATCATACCCACAAGAGACCAATAAATAATTCATTCATTGTTAATCTCAGAAGGGGAGTCATCATTCTTCCAGAGTTTTCTAAAATCATTCTAAAGAATTAAACCACACCTTTTCTACAAGACTATAGAACATTTCTACATTTCTTGCTGCCAGTGACGGTCACATACAAAACTGTAATGCTAATTTGACACCTGAATAAAGTGTTGACGCTGTTCAGGATGTCCATAAGATTTACCCCAAGTACACTGCCTGTACAAAAGTGAGTTTGCTTTAAATGGGAACAGGAGAATGCAAGGTTTAACAAAACATAGAGAAGACTTGTAGTGTCCAGTGATGCCACAGTTACTTTGAAACAGTAATCTGACTACTGACTACTGACTACTGCTCGAAAAAGTAACTTAGTTACGTTACTGACTACTTGATTTTGAAAGTAACTAAGTTAGATTACTTTTAGTTACTTGCAGCATATAGGCCTAGCATATAGGCTTGATGCTGCCCCTGAGGCTGGGCAAGACATTGACAAGATAGACGGTCCGGCCTAAAAGATGGACATCTGACACTTTTATTGACATCAAAAACAACAAAATGTCAAAAACATCAATAAAAAATAAGATAGATAGATAGATAGATAGATAGATAGATAGATAGATAGATAGATAGATAGATAGATAGATAGATAGATAGATAGATAGATAGATAGATAGATAGATAGATAGATAGATAGAAAACAAGGAAGGAGAAGAGCAAACAATAGGACAATATAAATTATGTCAGCATGTAGCCGGAGTGCCTGCTGTTTTATTCCCAGACAGTTAATTTCTCAAGTGAGAATTTAGTTCCCACTGCACAAAAACAAACGAGAGGCAGACGTGATCATGGCGATCAGCCGGCGCGCGCCGGCCCTCACTTTCATTGCGCCACGGGGTTTCCACTGCACCCTCTGACTCGCGCGCGCGTTAGACTCCTTGGTCCGTGTTTCAAGACGGGTCGGGTGGGTTGCCGACATCGCAGCAGACCCCTGGCGCCTCCTTGTACGTGGGCCGGTCCCCGCCCTGGGCGACGCGACGCGGTCGGGGCCCACTGAGGACAGTCCGCGAAACATGCGAAAAAGTAACGCATCTAATATTAGATACGTAACTGTAGTCTGACTACTGGTTTTGAAATAGTAGTTGCGTTAGACTACTCATTACTGAAAAAAGTAGTCAGACTACAGTAACGTGTTACTAAGTAGCGCGTTACTGGCATCACTGGTAGTGTCTTTGACTAACTCCTGTCCAGAGTTCAACATTCCAAACAGAAGTGTGTGTAAACTAACTGTACATTCTGTTGTGACAGACGCATGTTAGGTTTGTTGAGTCACAAAGGAATTTAATTTCAATGTAACATGTTTTTTTCACTTCTATTAGGATCCTCCCATCATCATTTACAATTATGGAAACTTCTTACTATCTTTAGCCACAGACCAGCAGAACACAACATGAAGTACTGGTTGTCAGAACTCTATACTGGTTATTATCAAACCAATTTAGATACTTAAGCAAAGGCAACAAGGGAGACCATACAATTAACTGTGCTTGTAAAATAAGATCAGTTAGTCTCAAACTATCTTCTATCCTCTTCATCTGAAAGGGTTGGTGCATGTCAAACTGACTCTTCTCCACCGATTTGTTGAAACTGTTGCAGCATCTTGGTGACTGATAGTAAAAGAGCAGTTAAGACTTCTTTAGTGAAGCCAGCTGTCAGTATTCTTCTGTTACATTTCAGTTGTGGGAGTCATTGTCTTTCTATTTTCATTCTGTGCTTGTGTGAGAGACAGTGGAAGTGTATAATAATGAAATGTTCAGTAGAACAATAAATGTCCTAACTGTGGCTGAGGATACGAGGCGCAGATGATCAGAACAAGCACTGACTTCAAAGACAAAAGCTCACATTGAATCCTCATGATTACTGATGCTACGTGGGAAATGACTGTGGATAATAACTGTGCTCATTTGTTTACTGTATCAGCATATAACAGGCTGCTGTCTGTCTGCTTTTCTCTGCCTCTTAATAGCTTCCATTGTGCAGCTCTCTACTGCAATTCTCTTTTAATTATATTCTCTGCTCCAGGACCAATGGCCCAACAAAATGTTATTTCATAAAAGGGAAATAGCTTTTGGTGCCTGTGAGGAAATATAATTTTCTCAGTCAGATAGATGGAGAGGAAAATGTCTGTAACAGCTGAAAGCTTGGCTGTTAATCAGCAGTTTGCTGCTTTGGATACTCTTCTACACTGTTAGAATATACAGTACAGGAGCAGATTCTCAGTCAATGGTTGCTGGATATCTTCTGTCTGTGACTAGGGGCAATTTACTTTTTGTCACACCCACATCTGCTGCACACCCTGCTGTGACTCAAATTCCTACACATCTCAACACCCCTTAAGTTGTGGTGGTATATGGTCATATAAAATGAACTACTATGTGTTGTGTCTATGTTGATTGTATGTATGACTTATCCCAACTTCTGTAGCTGCACTACACTCTGTTGACTGTAGAAGAACCTCAGGAGAACAAAGCCTTATTTTTTGTTCATGCGAGGAGTAAAAACAGACTCCTTCTGGAGCTTCTGGAAACAACAGGATGTGATGTCACATTGTCTGCAAGTTGTCAGTTTGACAACAGACAAAAGCCATCAAGTCTGCTCTACAGAGGTCTTGTTGAAGATGTTGAAGAACCACCTGAAAACTTTGATGTGAAAAAATCAATGGTTCATCAATAACAACCAGTTATTGAAAGTTGCTTTCATGCAGCAGTTACTTTTATAATGATGCTCTCAGAAACAAATTAGTAACTGCCTGAAAAACACTCACACAGTGACATTGTGGTGATTATGCAAAATATGTTTAATAGCGCCTGTATGAAACAGAACAAGCAACTGTTACTTTAAAGGATAATTCTTTTAACCGCATCACATTGGCTTGTCATCAAGTATAAAACTTTAGTTCTGTGAACTAACCCCATGGCCACTGAGCCATTACTCAGTTCACTGATGAAGATCATGATGGTGATCAAGATGATGAAGATGAGATGATTTAAAGCCGATCAAAAAAGTTTGACTGAGAAAGATTATTTTGTAAAAAATAATGTTCAAAAGGTCAAGAATGAACTTCCACTGAAGATGACTGGAGAGATATTTGGCCACATAAGACCACCACCCTGAGAGCCTGGTGAAAATAAGATTTTTTTGTGATTCCCAAATTGAGATTTAAGCAGCAGGGTTTCCAGGGACACTTCCAGGGAAATGCTGGCGACAATGTGGACAATGTGGGGAACCATTTTCATATATTCTGGGCCTGCCTCCTTATTCAACCATACTGGCAAGAATTTCCTGAAGACATATGGACAATCTTTGGACTAGAATTTTTCTTTTGTTACATTGTACGTGGGTAAAGTCTCAGTTGAACTTTTGGCCTAGGACAACTATCTTTATAAAGTACTCCTCTCTGCAAGAAAGAAGGCCATTACACGAAAATGGCTCCAGACAAATCTACTAATGAATGAATGGATCACAATTGTTGATGAAATACAATGTATGAAAAAAACTGACTCTCCTTAAGACTACAGACTGAGCGATATACAAAATACTGGGAAAGGTGGACCCCATATTCTATACGATGTAACTCATTAACTGTGTAAATATACATTTAATTTTCCACTGGCTCGGTGATGTATAATGAATGGCCTATGTCAGCTTTGACAAACTGTCTGTTTATTTTATTGTTGAAAAAAAAAATGAACTTCCAAACTCAACTCTGCTTTTGTTTTTGTAGTCTTGTCCATCATTTCTACTCACAAAAGGAGCTGCGATGTGGAAACACGACGGCATCGTCATGGTCAAGAAACACCAGCAGTCAGGCATGTGTGGTGAAATAGACTTTTTAAGTTTACCGCATTACAAATTACTGCAATGTCAAGGATCACATCTGTGGACATTTTTTGGGATCAGAGAGTGACTAAGCGTTTCTGATGAGAGGCGTTGGTGAAGGAGAAGGCTGAGATTTGCTGAGCTTTTGCTGCTGTAAGCATGTGGTCCTGTCACAGAGACTGCCTGCAGCCACAGCTCGTTGGGGAGGAGGAATAGAGCTTAATTTCATTACTCCATGTCAACTGCCACTGGGGAGAAAACAATGGAGTGGGAAAATCTAATTATACAAGCTAGCAGGGAGGAGGGAGGACGTAGAAGTGATGGGGATGAGCTGGCAGCAGCAGAGCTGATATCTTTAAACATATGTGCTATTTGCTGAGGAAGCCCCTCACAACATACCCTGTGGCTTTTGTGGCATCGTAGTGAAGCCTTGTTCTTTCCTCTGGGGTGGGGGCCATATGGGTGATTTCATGGTGTGTCAGTCAGCAGCAGTGTGAGCACCCCTGCAGGGTGAGTCAGGGGCCTCGAGGGAGCTGACTGAGTGCATGCAGAGGGAGGGGCAGGCTGAGGAGGCACAGGGAATTATCACTGACAGCCGTCTCCTGGAGAGCTGCTAGTTGGAGCAGGATTGCTGGCAGATGAGAGTGTTACTACAGATGCAATTCTCTTATCAGCTGTCCATTGCTGTCTCCATGGCAACAGGAGATGGAACTCCAATAGACCCCGATAGACATAAATTTTAAAACATTGCCATGATGTCATAAATCCTCATTATCATAACAACTATAAGAACATAGATATTGGTCCACATGAGGTAGTTCAGTCCAAAGTGACAAAGAACTGAAACCCTAACTGCTTGTAGGGCGTTGCTATGTGGTTACACACTGTGTCATGTCTATAGTCCCGTGTGTGTGTGTGTGTGTGTGTGTGCGTGTGTGTGTGTGTGTGTGTGTGTGTGTGTGTGTGTGTGTGTGTGTGTGTGTGCTTGTATTTCAGGCATTTGTGTGTGAAAAAGGGATTTCATATTGAAGGAATAATAAAGTTAATCTTCACATATTTGAATATGTTTATCCCACCATGCTCAGCAACCTTCACAGACCTCTATGTAATGTTTGTGATGTGGATTCATGCACCAGACGAACACCGACTTACTGAACAGCAACATGGTTTATTAACCGAGGCTTTTACACACACCACCATCACTGTCTCCTTAACTAACTTGACTAACTGTTCCTCCACCAGGAGGTGTAGTTTATACTGTCAACACATAACGTTACTGTGAACATCACACTCTGCAAGTTTGATTATGAGACATTTTGAAGTGAGGATGCGAGGAAAACTCACTGGCTCTGTCTCTGGCTGCTGGTCTGTATACACCTTAACATTGCTGTAGCTGCCTAATAGATCATGGAATGCTTCTGATACCACATCTCCACAAACCCCCCAAAAATAATAAAAAAAGCTAACTGTAGCTGCTGTTAGCTAATGATAGCTTAGTCTGTTAGCCAGACTGCCTGGACCCTGAGCTCAGAGCACCAGGGAAGTGTTAGTGTTTGTACCACAGGAGTTTTGTACCACCGGGAAGAAGAGGAGGTTTACAGGCCCAGGACACAAGGGGGGTTGACCCGATGTCCTGCCAGAAAGGGAGCTTGACAACTGGCCAATGTATGTGGGCTCAGCGGCCTCTATGGACATAGTGACAGAGGAAGAGACCAAAAAGGACGCTGACAGAGGAAGCTAAGAAGAGAGTATAACTGAGCCAGCTGACTGAGAGCTTGGTGAAATAAAAGGCTGAAAGACAGACGCTGAGCTGGGCTGACTGCTGTTGGACTAGTCAGTAAAATTAGCTGCTGTTAGTGACCTGGTTGATGTTTGGCTGTTAGCAAAGTTGTCGACTCACTAGTTTTTGATCATAAGTAATGTATCAGAACAAATACTCGAGTACAGCTGTCTATATTTACCACAGTAGGATTACACTCTGAACCTGCAGGCGCTAAATCGCAAAAATACCTATTTCTGCCCAATGTTGCTTCAATGAAGGTCAGAAATTTCAATCAAAGGATGAAGAGATGAAAATCGCAGCTTCTGCTAAATGAATTCATATCTCAAAGCATGTGGTGATCATAAAACAGAAAGAATGGCAAAGAGAAAAAGGAAATAGTAGAATAGAAATGTGGTGCCTCAGGAAGCCAAGCAGTATGACATATTTCCTCTGTTAATATACAATAAGATTCTCTTAAAAGTCTATGAAGAGAAAAAGCGGAAGTGCAGACAGCCAATCACTGCACACCATCATTAAAGTGTTGGTTCTGTACAGCGCTGTGTTAATGGCTGTTGTGCTTTCCTTTGACTGGCCACTCCACTGGCACTGCCGATAAAACGGGACTTTGTGTGACTCAGCATTTTTTACCAAAAAAATGTTCTTAATCTTTCCAGGACTGATGCCAAGTTGTTGAGTGGGCGATGCTCCAGCCTGGACCCTGAAAGCTGCTTGCGGTGAAAACAGTGAAAGACAGAGCTAGAGGAGAGTGAGAGAGAGATACTAAAAGCTCTTAGGCACTAATATCGGAGTGTCGCTCGTTGAGAAGGGATGAGGGCTGAGATGAAATAGTAAGAGGCAATGACATGGTGGTTTTGGTTAACTCACACATTCCTCTCCTCACCTTAAATACATGCATCCTTTTTTAAAAAGTAACTTATAAGCTATGCGCTTGTGTATAAACACATTAGACCAATCAGCATCCTATGAGGAACTACTGGCAACTAAAGCATGAGCTATGGACATAATTTAACACTAGGTGTGTGTGTGTGTGACAACATGCGTGAAGTGACTGCTTAAAAAAAGTGTAGATGCTGCTAGCATCAGTTCTGTCAGAGCTGTAGAGTATTTCTTGAGACCATCTTCAGTAAGAGTTTGACTGCATTGTGTGGTTCATTGATCTGATTGGTTGATAGATGTGATATATGGTGACAGGGATTCATGCAATCATATGCCAAGTATTTTTTGAAAGCACCTGCCCATTTCAAAACAATTTCCAACATCAACTTCCACAGATGGTTCTGTGCAACAAGCTATAGAAGCCGACTGCTGCAAAACACACTGCGCCACACACCTGCACTTTGAACCCAAAAGGGCACACGGAGTCATCAGTGAAAGAGGCCCAGCGTGAGTGATGGTCAATTAGCTTACTGAGCCCTGGCCACAAGCCAAAAAGTCCATAATTCATAGTACACCATTTGATTATTCTCCAGCTCGCTCCTCTGACTTAATTACTTTATGGAGCCACCATCAAACCATCTGGCTGGACTGCAGGACATACTGGACTGTGGAGCTGTCAGAGAATCACTAAGCTTGTCTCTTAGATGCAAGAGATGTCACTAGAGTCTATTTGCATTGACCAACATTTGCATTTTTGTTTGCCTGTTTTTATTACAATAGATTTATTTATTAGTTAGTTTAACAGTGAGTTTTGTATTGAATACTGAATGTATAATTAGTTAAATGGCTCACGGCTTTTTCCTGCTCCAAACTATGGTTTTTATAATAAGAACCTTTTGCTAAATTACATCACATCGTCTTTGTCTGCTTCTCCGAATTGGGGGCACGCTGACTGCTGTCCAATGTAGGTAATATGGGGTCTACAAAAAGGACACACTACTTCCTGCATTGGCACTGAGATGTTGGCACTGCATTGCAGCGTGGTGCTTTGAAAGGCACCAGTGTCAAACACACAAAAGAATAGGACAGTTGTACTGTATAGGACAGTGATGTTATCTAGTCAGCATGTATGTGTGTGTGTGTGTGTGTGTGTGTGTGTGTGTGTGTGTGTGTGTGTGTGTGTGTGTGTGTGTCCTTATGTATACTTGTTATACGACCATAATAATCTGTGTATGTATTTATCCTAGTTGGGCTCACGAGGCAAGTGAAGCAATGCTACCTGCACCAAACCAAACACAGACATTTTACAGAAACAAAGAGAGCAGCACCATCTATCATTTAATTACAATTCAGTGGTGGACAAACGGTCACCCTGGAAGATTATATGTTTTCACCAACTGCTCCATTTACCATGAGGAAACCATTCTGCATGAGGCAGAGAGGAAGTAAGTGCTGAACGGCCATCATTTTCTTCCCACCAGGAGGTCTCTTCCTATGAGTAGTTCTACATATAGGTTCCCCTCACTGTTAATGGATAACAGGGGAGTCCATGTGATACTGCAACTCATAGGGTTACATTGTTTGATTGTTGTTGCCATGGTGAGTGTGGCCTGGGAAATGTACATTTAATTTTAATGTTCACCCAAAGTGAGTGAATTATTCTTTCTTTAAAGAGAGTTTGTAAAGAATACTAGATTTAGTACTGCCGCAGAGTTTGCATGTTCTTTCTCTCTTCTCAGATTTTCAAAAACTAAACTAAAAAAAATGAACTTCCTGTAGGTGTGAATGTGTTTGTCTGTCTGTATTGTGTTGATCTGTCCGATGCATGGATATCTATATGAAATATGGCAGTCCATGCAGTGCTTTCTGATCTGTTACAGTCTGGACTAACACGGTGGGCTGATATCCCCAGGTAGCATAGATAAAATTGGGACAACATGTTTTAAAAGCTTTTTAAATAGCTTCGATTTGCAACCAGTATGAACGTTTGAAATGGAAGTCATCTTCACAAGTAAAGAATGAGAAAGCACAGGCCTAAGTTACTGAGAGGATTGTCTCCTTTTTGGCATTAATCTATGTTGAACCTGAAGGCCTGAAGTGCCTCCATTTCCGCTGCTCATCCTGTCACTGAAGGGCGTCTGGAATACTTCGTGATTATATCTTAATAGGCAGCCGGAGCTGAGTGGGGGAATGGTGGCAGGATGAGAGCGGCAGTGGAAGATGATGGAAGTAATTATGTCTTAAGTTGTGAGAGATAGATTAAGAGGACAGAAGGCAAAGAAATACACTTTCCATCTCAGCTCCAGGAGAGATTAACTGATGATGTGACAGCACACGGCCTCTGGAAGAGTTTATGTTGTGTAAGTATCTTTAAGAACACAATTATATCTTTGATTTATCATTATTATTAGTCATAAAAGAATGACAGAATAAAATAGGACCTTATCTCTTCTCAAACATGTCAAGCACTGGTCAAATGTGTCTTTGGCATGATTTTATCTCTGCAATAAGTTGAAAGGCACCTGATAATGACGTTGTCATCTATTATAAATAATTTCAAAATACTGTTAAAGGCTGGATTAAGAGCCAGGCAAAGTGAGCTGACCTGGTGCACCAGACCTGTAGGAGGCCTGGAGACTACAGGTTCACTGCTGGTAATTAGTTTGTGGTAATTTGATTCATTGCAAATTTGTTCAGCATGCTGTACATTCCACTAAAGGCCACTGTAAACTGAAGGCCTTACATGCATGGGTGTCTTAGGAAGGTGAAACTTTCCTTTTGACAATACAATGTTTGTACAGTATATTAAACATGGTCTTTGAGTATTAGATGGTCTGAACCTTCAGCTATTCCTCCATACCGGCATGTTACAGACCTCATAAAGTGAACAGGCCTTACTGTCTGGACGTTCCAAGCTCCAGCTGTTTTTTGTTTCTTATATCTGTGAGGAGGAAGTTGTTTCTTTCCAAAAGCAGAGAGGTAAAAGTAAAACATTAGGAGGGGAAAGCAGACAGAGAGAGTGGATATGAGTTGGATGGATGAACAAACAGAAAAAGGGAAAAGATTCTGCTTTTGACGGAGAGACTCCCACCGATGTGCCAGCTCCTGTTTGAAGTCAATTCAGCAGGCTTACTGAAAATGTATACTCTCTACTCTGAAAGAACTTGTGCTTTGGTTTGTTAGCAGAAAGGCAAAACTAAACATATTAGCATATATAATATATAAGCATTTACTGCAGCTCAGGAGTTGTATAGCAGGTGGAAGACAGTGGAGCTGTGGGGAGCAGCAGGATGACAGACAGCTGAGAAACAGACATGCATGTGTTATGTGCGTGTTGTTCCTCACATTCTCTTGCTGCCATGTCCAGTGACCTGCTGCTCTGTGCTGCAGGGGACAGGTGTGCTGAGATGCAACATTTGTAGAAAGAAGCACAGACTCAAAGTATGTCTGCTCCCATTCTGTTCATCTGTGGTGTTAATCAATTGCCAAACCTCAATGAAATTACAAAGGCTGTGCAAATAAAGATTTTCATCAAGGAAATTTGGAAAAATCTTTAAAATAAAATAATTCTTATTCAGGTCTTCTGTGTATATGTCTAAATCAATCAGGTTCTACTCTTTGGATCAATGTTTAAACCCAGTCATTTTAGTGAAACACTTTTAGTTCCCTTCACAGTTCAGACTTTATACTCAGTATACTCAACATACTGTATTAGCTAATTGTGTCAGCCTTTCAAGCTGGATTAATGAATTGGTCACTTGGGCTGTAAAGAGTTGACTTGATGAATGTTTTAGCAAACAGTCAGCAAATAACAGCATTCAGTTTGTGTCCATCTGAGGAAGGTAAGTCCAAACCTTGATTTATTTCGATTTTATTTTGGTTTCCATCAATTCCTGAGAAAAAACATTTGACTCATTGTCTGCTAAGTGCTGCACTGTGTACAACAGCTAGCTGCTGACTGTGTATGTTTTCTGAACAGTAAAGCTGTGACTGTTCACCAAAACAATAAGCTGAAAGACACTGTTTGCTGTGGGGATATGCAGAGTTTGCGATAATGAACATGGACACAATTTATTTTGTACTCACACGGAGAACGAGTCCACCTGTCTCTGAGCATACAAAGAAGCTGTTATAGTGTACACTGGCCTTGATGTGAAAGCAGAGGTGATACATGAATTAAATCCTGACGTGTGTTTAGAAGACTGAAATATTATTGGACTGGTTGGTAGGTCAGGTCAACATATAGAATAAACAATTATCCTCTCTACATGTAAATCAAACACATGCTGTGGTGGTGAAAAGGAAAGCCTTGATATGTCTGACAACACAACCATCTTTTCTCTCTCAGCATCCAGCAACTTGTCCTTTGTCAGACCATGCTTCACTCTCTGAGAGGGACCGTTTCTATTCTCATGAGCCAGAGAGAGGGAGAGACAGAGGGCAGAGCAGGGAGATGATCTTGGTTTCTCCGACTGTGGAACGACCCCCGCTGCCCACGTGCACCGAGGAGATAAGCAGCAGTGCTGAGAAGCCAACTTGACAAACCCTGATGCCACACAACTCTAAAGCTGGACACAAAGTCTTTCCACTGTACAGAGATAGGCTGTGTATATACACCAACACTGTGAGACTGGCTTATGTGATTCTTCCATTCAACATCTGTCCGCCCTATATAGTGACTCATTTGAAACCAACTTTAATTACAGTTGCATGCTAGTGAATAATGGAGCTTAAAAAGAAGTAGTGACAGTGAATGTACTGGAACTATTTTAGTCTGCCTGCCATTGTTTGTTCATCCAACTGACATGACCCTTGTTGGAATATGCAGGTAAATAAAGTGTTTTTCGGTGCACAATGTAAAGCTTAGAGTGGATACGTCAACTAGGAGGAAGAGTTTGCTTCTTAAAGCTCCGGCTTAAAAAGAAAAGAGCAGGCAATCTGTTATGGTGTCAGGTTTTTCTGTTTCACTCAGAACTCCACTCAGAGGTAATCTGATTACAGTGCAAGATGGATGAATTTATGAAACCATGGTTTTTGGTGTGTCTTAACATAGAGACCTAAACAAGGCTGTTGAAATCCCTCTTTGCTTTCCTGCTGGCGAAGGTGAGTAAACAACGAAGAGGCTGCATACATTAGCAAGATATTTTATACTACCACAGGGTTTGGGCATCCTTCAGTGTGTATGCATGCATATAGTAGCACATTTGAGCAAAGAATATGCCCTGCAGAAGTACACTGCCAACAAGTCTGAATAAATCCAGTGTGACTGAACAGGAAATCTATGAGAATATGGACCTTTAAATATGATAAACAATAAGAACTCACCGGGTTCATACTAGAGCACAGTGCAGAGGGAAAGTGTAGCGTTGGATGTGTGCCACATAGTAACATATTATTTTTGTTGTTCTTTTTATTATAAAATATTATATATAATATATTATATTCTGTTTATCCACGTCACCATGCTCAGAGATCTGTAATGTGAGTGATAAAGATTAGAACAGGAATTATTCTACAGGTTATATCCACTCTAGAACACAATATGTATATATACATATTTATGCTATATATTTTAGGTTTGCTTTTCCCCTGCAATGTTAACAAGGAGCATATTCCCCGAGTGTTGGCCTGGAAAGAAACTACTTCTCATCAAAACAGTGACAAAACAGAGAGTAACTGCATTCTGGCCTGCACATACTGTATCATATGATAAAGGGAGAGGGGAGAGCAGTTCTTTAGGTGGCTAACTGAGCTAATTACAGTAGACCAGGAAGGTAGTAGAGCACTGTGAAATCTTCAGTGACAGTTGGTCAAAGAAAGCTAAGCTCTCTCTCTTCTTCCTTTTCTTCTTTTTTTCACTCAGGGTAAATGACTTGAGGATTTCTGAGCTGGTGGATACAGAAGCTCTGTGATGTGACTAACTGGATTTACGGTTAGGGAGGACTTCATGGGAGGAAAATGCAGTGCAAACTTATCATCCTCCGATGCTATGGCAACAACCACAGCAATAACTGTATTGAAAATATACCACACACACAACTTTACTGTTTATGATAAACTGAGGATGAAGAGAACATGGGTGAAATAGAAACCATTCAAACGTTTTGAAGAATGTTTGATAGACAGAAGTCAAATAAATCATGCACATTTCTGACAAAAGTATACTTGGGTCTGATGGGCCTAGTGACAGTGACATTTGCTTAAATTATTTTCTCTTATTTTTCTGCCAAAGTTACAAATAAGAGAAGTCAACTCTTATATATTCTCTTAAACTTATATCAAGACTTAAAGTTATGCAGAATTAAGAGTGTAGCTGCTTTGATTGGCAGGCTATTTTGAGCACTCAGGCTTCATTCAGCTCCACCTTTTTGCCCATTTTTTGGATTAACTGGGAGCTGCAGAAGCAGGACTGTAAAGATGGTAATTATCTGAGCCACCGGAGACTCCGTCCATATTTTATACAGTCTATGGTCTTATATTTTGTCACACATGTCCAAGAACGAGAAAGATGCCTGAAAAAAGACAAGATAGATAGAAAGATAGATAATTAATATAGTATTACATAAACTCAATCAGAGTGTCATCAAAATCCAGCAAAAGCAAAACATGTGTGATGCTGTAAATGCCCTATCAGCAGAGGCCTGCACTGTCTGTGTAGTACTTGCATGTAGATGCAGGATTTGACCAGCGTGTGTTTCGCTTAACATGAGACTCCCAAAAATTGCATGAACCTAAAAGCAGTGCTCTCTCTCTGCAGTCTGAAATGGCTCAGCAGCAAATCGTGCATCTCATCAAATCGATCTGTGAGATCTCTGAAAACGTTCTCTGTAAGGAGCAATATGTGAGCCATTCAGGAGCAGACACGTGATTTTATAGTCTTAAATGTCATCAATAGTAGAATTACTTCAGCCCAAGAAAGTAACAATCCAAAAATTCAAATTTTTCTAAAACATATAATAATCTATATTTAATTACTTGTGTGGACTGTGAAAAGTGCTGTCCACCACCAAAATGTTCTTTTACCTAAAAAAAAAGAGCAAAAAAAAACAGGTAAGAAAACAGATTCTCAGAAATCACTTGGTACCCACAAAAGAACAAACCATAGATACAAAGCAACAAAGCAACAGTCAGAGAAAATGTTTTTGTGTCAAGCTTACTGCATGAGATCCACTGTGTCCTACACAAGTCCTCCAAACTAAATATGTTGTCTCTTCTTATCTATATAAAACAGCCCGTAGCCCACACCATTTGTCACTACCTTCCAAAAAGTTAAATGGACTGTACTTATGTAGCGCCTTTCTAGTCTTCCGACCACTCAAAGCGCTCTACACTACATATCTCATTCACCCCATTCACACACTGATGGCATTGGCTACCGTGCAAGGTGCCAACTCCTCATCAGTTTAGGGATCTAAGCATTCATACACCGATGGCACAGCCTTTGGGAGCAACTTGGGGTTCAGTATCTTGCCCAAGGACACTTCAGCATGCAGACTAGAGGAGCCGGGGATCGAACGGCCGATCATCTGATTAGTGGACGACCCGCTCTGCCTGTTAGCCACACATATGATTGTGACCACTGCTGTTTTTTTAGTGTTTATTAGGGTAAGAGAATCTTTGTTGTCAGGTTAAAGTTAGGGAATGATGTCATGGTTCACAGAAACCAACTCAGTTCAAATGCTTTGTTAACCAATCAATTAACGTCGATTCCTCTCTTATGAGGCTTTGAGGCTGGTTCACTATGCTAATCTCACCTTATCACTGAGAGACAACACTTATCAGCCACTCGAGGTTCTTGTAAGGAAAACTAAAAATCTGTATTATGTCGTTATATGACATTGTAACACAAACTATGATTTTAGCTGTTGTCCTCAGAGGATGGATGAGACAGAAAGCAGAATTCTGTTTACATCCTCATTTTCATGTGTTTCCTGTAAAAACAGGCAGACAGGGAGGAACTTGTTGCTGATATTGATTGATATTTACAATAGCCAATAGTGCTGAGTGTACTAGCAGGGAATACAAAAGCATATCGAGGTGGTTTTGGTGGCCATCACAGCGCTGAATCAGTTCAGTTAGCTGACCGAGCTATCCATCAGTAGAGTCCTTAAATCACCCCGGTAGTGTAATGTTATGTGTAACGTCAAAAATATCCCCATCCTGTCATGTTGGATGTACTGTCTCTTCCACTTCCTGGTAATCTAAATATCAGCAAAGACGTGGATGATTTGTGGACCTAAGTCGGGCCGAATCACGCCTGGCTGCTCTAATAAGCCATCTGTAACAGCACCCATCTGTCAATCAAAGTGGCCACGCTCTTAATTCTGCATAACTTTAAGCCTTAATATCATTTGAACAGGTGAGTTGTACATAAATTCATCCTCAGTACAGTTGTCATGAATGGGGAAATTAGCTATAGAGACCAAAACTGCTTTTTGACTCACTTGTGCAGCCTGTCTCAAGTGGCTGCTCGGGGCATTACAGTTTGTAGCATTTCCACACAGTTTTATTTCTCAGCCACGGAGGTTGGCGCTTGGTTTACACATGTTTAAATTGCTTGATTTCAAGGCAGGGGATGAAGCATCTTTACATTCCTCTTTTAGCCTTAGAAAATCAATCACAAAGCTTTTTTATCTGGCTGGATTCTGGCTACATCCTACTGCTCCCATCGTCTCTCGAAGATTTGTCACGTCTGTCAGGCAGATTCTTCTTGACAAAAAAGACAATAAAAAAAGACTTATTGAACTAATAAACTAAACTAACTACTGCACATGAAATGATTAATCCTTTAATGAGCACTAGTCATCGATATTGTCTAAGACTAGTAGTACTACATTTCTGTGCGTCCTTTTCCTCCAGACAAACCAAGCTGTTATCTTAAGCAGCGTCTCCAGCAGAATGTCCTACTTTTACAGAGGCAGTTAATGCCAATTTTATGGTTCTGTTTACTGTTTTTGTGAGCTTCTGCTTGGCTGTGGACTCTTGTCCTACAGACTCTCCAACACACCCACACAAATGCTCCCAGCATCAAAGAGAGGACATGACGTGATGGGTTGCAAATGTTTCGTCTATCTCTCGATTATAAATACACATCTTTGTGCAGTCCAGTCAGAGGGGGTGGAGGAGCTGCTGAGTGGAGATGGGGAGATGGCGCGTCTATCTGAGGAGATTTGGTGAGGTGTAGCTTTGAAGTCTGTGGAGTGCTGCTGCAGACAGCCGTGAGATGGGTCTTTCAGTTTCCAATTACGCATGGCTCTGTGCAAATATGAGGAAAATAAATTCACTTAGCTGAGTTATGTCAGCCCCATGCTGAAAGTAAGAAGCTGCCTGCCAGTTTCCTTTGTATGCTGTAGTATTTTTTGAAACGTGATATGTCACAATCTGGATGTTGTGCCACAAGCAACTCAATGCTGTTTCAGTGTCATTTCTATGAATACAATTATGTCCTGCCACTGGTGACAGCTAGGCTGTACTTTGGCCCCCTGCTGACAGAGGGAACCCCTACATAAAGAACATTATGCTGGTGATGTTTTGCATGCACTTTTAGACATTTAGCATACTTACAGACAGCCTTTGCTTCATAAAAACATATTGATCCACAGGAAGAGCAGTGAGGATTCTCGGTTATTGTATATGATTATTTTGTTCATCTCATGACGACTTTTTTTGTGCCCTTTTTCCAGCTTTATTTTTGACAGAGACAGCTGAAGAGCGACAGGAATGTGGAGAGAGAGATGGGGAATGACATGCGGCAAAGGGCCGCAGGTCAGATTCAAACCCTGGGCCGCTGCTGAGCCTCCGTACATAGGACAGATGCTCTACCAACTGAGCCAACCGACACCCTTTTGGAGTCACTCTTAACCCAATTACCAAGTCCACCCCACCATGAACCTAGCTTCAGGAACTCCTCGCCTGTTTACACTGGATAATTAGCAAGACTACTCTTAAACTTAGATTACAGTGTTTATCACATTGAGCTGACTGCACAGTCAACGTGACCCCCACACATCTTCGCTGAAGGGATTTGCCTACCCTCATCTGATGCATCACAGAGGAGCTGCCAAGCTTAACACAGAGTACGACTAAGAGATAACTAATATTACACAGTGATCAAATTAAACTCACACTGAATGACTGTATCCTCCATCTTGTGTCTGGGTATCTGGAGCACGTCACTTGGCAGCAGCAGAGCTGTCGATATACTGTATATCTACTCATACTGTCTCTGGAGACAAGCAATATGAGCCAAGATTGGCTCTGTTCCAGACCTCCTATACTACTGCTGATGCTAACAGACACCACCACTATATTATGTTGTATTATATTGTTTTTATCCATTAATTATTTTGGAGGAGTCAACTGAGCTACACTTTGCTTAAATACACATTCACACACTCCTGGAGCTCCACTAAAGCAGCTGGGGGATCCGTGTCCAGCCTGGTGCACTGCAGTGGAAACTGTTCAGGAGAGGGGGAACTAATGTGGTGATTTACAGCTTCAATAGATATCCAAGCATTCTGATTAGAACAGGACAATATTTGGTTTAAAGGTTTTCAGATGTCTTGGTTATGATCATTGTAATGATTGTAGTTATTGCTATAGCAGACCTGTAACCTGGACAGCAAAAAAAAACTTCTCATCCAAACTTCCCATACAGTTCTAAACCCGGACTAAAAATAACACCAAGCTGCTGATGCAACATCATGAGTCTGCAGAAGGAAGCTTTTGTCTTTAAAAGCCTTCAGCAGCAAAGTGAACCTGGTTTCACCTTCATTTTATCCAAAATCTATCTATCAGAGTCATCTAAGTGACTCTGAGATCTGCAGGCAGAGAGCTCCACAGCTGATTTTAGAACCACTGTAGAGATCAGCCGTGTGACCTGTTAGGTGGACTACAATGTATTTTAGAGACACTATGGTCTGGATGTTTAAAGCTAGCACCATCTTCAGGTCAACTTTCACAAAAGCACATTTTATCATCAACAACTTCTATAATAATCAAGACCACTGGCATGTTTTAATTATTTCCAAAACACTTTTTCAATATTAATCTTATCTCGGCTGCTCAGGTGCTCAGTCACACAGTTTCTGGTTGTGTGTCTGTGGGGAGCTTTGTCAATCTGTCTATGGAATAATATATTTAGGTTATAATTCTGTGGTGAATGAAATATTCTCCATGGAAACACAGTTTGCTAAATAATTTCAGTGAATGAAATAAAGAAGTTGTAGTCAAACTTCATGCAGTTCTTTAGTCCCCCTTCTCTTATTGACTGATTGAATGAAGAGAGTTTTTGTGAGGTTATCAAAGAGTATGGACGCCTTTTAAAGACTAATCAAACCCAAAGCTCAGTCAGACTGATCCACAGGCTACTGTGACTCACACACTTGACTCGGTGTGCTGGATGTGGCACAATTCTTCCATTTTGAAGGGGACTAGGCAGAAGGGGGATGTGAATGCTATTTTCAGCAGCTCAAGCGAAAGCTCACATGCAGGAAAGGATTATCGACATGGACAAATATAGAGCGGCAAAGAGTGGATTAACACAAGCATTATATTCTAAATGCAGAAGACACAGCAAGAATTCTTTAAAATCAAATTTTTAAACTGATTTTGAATCAGATCACTTATTATTAATGTTTCAGTTGTCCTTATGTACAAATCTAGCTCATTACAGAATATTTCACTGGTTATTTTATTAACAATCATCATCAAAAAAAAAATCCTGTAAACAGACTCAGAGAGCATCATTTCAGTTTCATCAAGTGTATTTGAGATTCAGTTAGCATCTACAATAACTGCTATTGGTTTGTATGATGGATGAAAGACAACACAAAGGTCAAGTATTGATTACAGCAAAATCAATTCATCTGACCACTGAAATAAATAACAGGATACTATAATTCACAAATAACAGAGATATTAATGCAAACACAGAGTCTGAGCCAAATCAAAAACATGGAATGGAACCCTGATCAGTTTTAATAAAATCTAAAACTGTGAATAATACTGACTTTAGAGAAACATTCACATGTTAAAAATGTTAGACTTTGCATGTGCATGCATTATGTCATTTTCCTTTTACATATTTTACTGTACATGGAGGAAGTCAGGGTGGATGGAGTGTGGAAAAAGTTCTTTGAAAGACTTTGACTTTGATGATGTTGTTTGGTTTCAGCTGTAATGGGTTGGAGAAGATTATGTCACATCATATCCTTTTCCAATATTTAACCTAAACCACCAACTCTCCCTAACCTTAACCAAGAGTTTTAATATATATATAATATACGAATATATTTATATATTAAAATCCAGGCGGTTTCCTTCAAAATATTTGCTGTTGCAAATGAAATGTAATCTCTAAGAGAGATGCTTCAGTGAATTCAATTCATTTGTCACTGATTTGTTCTAAAATAGTTCTCAATAAGAACTGTTGATGAGTCAAGTTGGCCATACAATTTAACGTTTCAGTCATTATGTTTCTTTTCTTTTTTTTGTAAAACATGGATCCACTGATTTTATAAGCCCATTACACTTAAATGTCATCCAAGAGTCTAGACCACATGTGGACATGGTCAAGCTTACAGTACATTTTTAACAGATCTCAGCAAGACTTAAACATCTGTACCTCCAAACAATTTCCCTGAACACACAAGTCATTGACATGAGACTTGCCATATCTGGCCACCACTACCACCAGCTCCAATGTACTATTGTATTGAATCATGTACCAATTATATTGGTCTTTCTTATTAGGATTTGAATGATACGCACTTTACACTCTATACACACACTACACTGAATCTCTAATTTGACTTTTTTATTCACAATGCACGGGATGTTTCTTTAGTTCTCAAATCATCATTTCCTGTTTCCTTCTAAATGAATCAGAGCTATGAAGCAAGTGACTATTATCCTCCACTGGAGCGCTAAATGAACTTGGAAAGCAAAGACTGCTGAAGATCAAGACCCATAATCCACAGCTGCCTTAAAGGATGCAGTTACCACTGGCAACTAGACCTTTTCTCTCCTGTGATGGGTCTGACGTCAGCATTCCACCCTCATCACATCCTCCAGGACCAGAGAGGGTGGAGGCTTTCTGGAGGACAGGAGCTGCAAGATATTTCCATTGGACTGTGTCAGCGCTGTGCAAAAAGAATCCACACTCATGCAACATGCAATCCTCCACGCACTGATCACAGCCTGGCTGCCTTGGTCTGGGGTTAATCGTAGTTCTTTCAGGCTTATCCAAATTTTATTTCTTTCACATTTTTAAAGAATATTGAAGAGCAACAACTTATCATCCAGCCTTTCCACTGAGTCTTTTCAGTCTCTCATTTCCTCCTCTAGTCCCAGTCCACAGAACCTTTGCACACTTCCTGTCAGAGCTGATTTACCACAGAGACACTTTAATCTCCATCTGCTGGCATGAGTCTGTGTTGTATATCATGCAGTTATCATCAGGCAATCGACAAGCAACAAAATAAGTCTGATAAAACCTTTTACATAATAAATGGCATCATATGGTCACTAAATGTCTAAAAAATGTAAAAAATTCTGTTTTAAAGATTTTACAGATTAAAAATAAATAAATTAATGGGTCATGTGGAGCACATCTGAGAAAATAACCCTTAAAATGTCATAGTGATGGCATCAAGGGCAAGAAGGTTAATAAAAAGATTTTTTTTTTATTTGTTTTTTTGTGAATAAATCAACTATGATGGAAGTGCAGCACCAAATTATTGGAGAAACCATTTAATGCCATGGACTTTCTTATGATGAGGCTTACTGGCTTTATCATCCCATCAACCCCTGCAGTACAAACGATCAGTTTAACCTTCCTTACTTCGTTCAGTCTCCCTTGTGGTAACAACAATACAGCCTACTCGGTTTATTCTTGAAACTCGTTTTGTGATTTCTGCTATCCCTGATCATCCTTTGCCTCACCAACAGTTACCCAGCCACGCCTGCCCTGTCTCATCTCTGTTACGGTTTTTGGACTCTTGCCAAAAACAGCCGTGCACCTGCTCAAGGATTCCCTCACCGCACTATCACCTCTGCTGTTTAGACTGGCTTGTGTTTGCACTTTGGGTCTGCTAAACGTTTATTCATGACAGAATTCTTTCAGAACATTGCATAACAAGGGTGGTTCACACATAGGAAAGGATATGAAAATCTGTTTTGGTCTGAACTCTAAATCATAAACCATGCCAATCATAAAATAATTTTAAAAATGTAGGCATAAATGTTTCTATCACTAATAAACAGATAACACACTGACTTGAGGAGGTCATTTCATTAAGTAACAACATAAAGATGTTTCTGCATATAAATTGTGTTTTGTTCTGCAGTTAGAGGTTGAAGAAGCCTCTGTGCATACCTTACTCTAATGTCTTAATGCTGTTTATTATCGTTCAATTCAGCTGACCATGTAAAGCACTTTCGGAGTGTACTGTAGGGAAGCTGGCTGACGTTGCAGTGCTGTCAGAGGAATTTTTTCCTGCTGCTCATCCTCCACTTCATCTCATCAGTAAACATGAGCGCAGCATAACTCAGTGAGTCAGGAAGTCAGCGCTGACACCTGAGGGGGCTGCATGATGGTGGCCACAGTGTGAAGCACACACCTTGTTATAAACTGCAAAGCATGACTGGGAAGGTGCAGCTAGTTCTTCACTGACAGCTTCATAAATTGAATGTCACCTCTAGAATATCACATTTTAAAATTAGACCTTTAAAACATGTTCATGTTAATATTAGTGAACCAACAAAGTTATCTGAGAATGAATTCTTATAAAAGCAGAACCGCTCGTATTGATCCTGGCTGTATGGGTACATATATTTGGCTTGTTTATTTTCTGTGGTCAGCAGTGTCAATAAGCAATTTTTATTCCTGGACTGGCTCCAAAAAAGTAAAAGATAATTATAAATAGTTCAAACAATAGAACTGTCTGAGAATGATGAGGTCTAGTTCATACATATAGTTTATACTTGGCAGTTTGAACATAGGTGTCCAATTTCTAAGAACAAGGTGACAGTCTTGTTGCAGACAACAGCATTTTTGCTGACCGTAGCTCAGCCGGTCTCTGGTCACAGCAACATAACTGTCCACAACTCTGTGTGACATACAAGTTTCATATATCTGTATACCTGCACTGTCACAGATATAGCAGGCTCAGTCTGCACAGTAAACTATTTATATAGAAACCTGCAGCAGCTGTGCAGGCTGTTAGTCTAGAACCAATGAAGACACTGAGGTCATGTCCTCTGTAGTTTTAACAGATGTATTTCTTAGCGTTCCGCATTCCATTCACTCCATGGGTGAGGGTGGCGCAATTTATATAAACGCAACATTTACTACAAGATATGGATATGGATGACATAAAACATCCACATTGTCCTCTTAATAATGAAGAATAGCAGTAGTCAGGGAAGGATGCTCTGGTTATACAGCCTACATCTTAAAGCAAGACTGCTCGATGCCATAAATGACACCTGACCTACACACTCACCAATCCAAAAGTGACCCTTGACGGGCCTTTCGTGAGGTATGTGGTGATGAAGGATGACATGAGGGTATTTAGCTTATGTCCAAAATGAATATACCACCATGTATGGGAGGAAAGTGTTTTCTGGGTTTGATGCGCTGCTAAATATTTTGGAAAGACAGTGGAGGCACAGATCATGGTGACTATTATCAAAATGTTCATTAAAAGTATGTCTCATTTTTATTTTATTGCAAATAAGAACTGTAATTGCAGTGTTTGCATATTATGTATCAGTATATATGTCATGATGGCAGCCGTGACTCTGTTGATTCCCTGTGTCTCCCCATCCTTGTGTCTCTGTGTTTGTGGGTTGTGGGCATGGCACATTTCCCTCCCACCATCATCACCTCCTGCCATATACCTGCTTGCCTGCTCTCCACCAACCATCTCCAGACAGCATTCCGTACCCCCACCGTCTATTCCACCCACTGCTTCACCTCAGCCATTACCTCCTCCTCATAATCGGACCATTTCCTTCCCCTTACTTCCCATGTCACAAATAAATCCCCTTCTATTGCCAACCTCTGTCTGGGCCTGCGTTATGACAATATATTTCATTTAAAGACACACCTTTTTTTGGCAAATAAACAGGTTTGTATAAAATGTTCTAATTAAAAACATTTCCAGCACTTCTTTCTTCCTCTGTGCTGATTAAGACTTAAGCATCAACAACAAACTGAAATGAAAAAAAGGGCCATATTTGTAGCTCATCTTGTGTTGGATTCTAGTCCAATCTTCACCTCTGTGCTGGCACTGACATTTTCTCAGTGATTACTGCATCGAAGATTTATACAGTTCAAACTTTCGTCTTGGGTTCTTGCCACCGAACCCCCTTGCAGTGCTAAGACTCATGACCTCAGCGTTTCTAAAAGCATGACCGTAGCCCTGCTCAGGACAGTCGCTTTGTACAGACACAATCTGACATTTCACAAAGAAACAGGAGAGCGGACGGATAGAAAAGCTGTGTCGACCAGCTGGGAGACAAGTGTGCAGCAGGAATGTAATTTTGTTCATGCAAATGATACAGAGATCTCAGAGAAAATCAATAGCTGTTTATGTGACCCTCTGTGACCTTCTAGAGAAAGGTTGTTTGTCTCCTTACTGTATCTGCAGGAAAAGAGATTACAGTATGTCCTGCATATACAACACCTGCTGCCACATACACACACTCATGTAACCACCGGCCCATCAGGAGGTGCTTCTGTAAACAAGCTGTGGTATTAGCCAAGATGGAGAATGTATTTGTGTTTTTTGTTATCATTGCTAAGTACCGTAGGTATGATGATGCATTAGGGGCCAGTATTCTCCATCAGAAGTGTTCCTCTCCCACAAACCTTTCCACTGTCAGATCAGAGGACACTGTTTGACTGTTTCTGTAGCTGAAATAAATAAGAAGTGTGAAACACATTATTTGTGCTGTGACAAATATCAGACTACTGGTCAGCTTTCTATTGTGAGCAGTGACTGTCCAGTTTACAGCTCTTCCCTCCGGACTGAAGCTTCATATGGGTGATTGGTGATGAATCACTGGGCCTGTGGGCACTGTGGTCACATGGCTGGGCACAACTGATTTCCTTTATTCTGGAGTGCCGGAAACACAGAAGTGTAATAAGGTGCATCCAGGACTGCTAGCTATGTGTTTCTGCAGTGTTTCTGCCCTGTTAATTAGGCTTAATTGTACGTCCCATTAATCATTTCACAACTAGAGGGAGTGAATCCATAGCAATGTCTGTTGCAGAGAAATTGCTAAAGTCAAAGTTCAGGAGCCTCTGATGTCTTATGCTGTAATATTTATTGACGCTTGGCTAAGGAGAATTAGAGACACTCTCAAAGTTCATCAGCAGTGCCTGTTATGGAATTTTCTATCCTTAGATTACACAAGGTCACGTGTGGGCCTTGAGGTCCTCATCAGTATTAATTGTTTGTCTTTGACTAGGTGCCAGTCTATCTCAACACTGTGGTGGCCAGGGTCGAAGAGGCCTGTTGCTGCCTTCCTAGACATAATAGATAGCTTGCCATTGACGTTTCAATCTGCGTAAACAGACATCTGTGTCCCAAGACTAGAATATGTCGACAATAACACCTGCGAGAGTAAAGACATTCTTATTGACTAATTCTGGGCGTATAGTATTTGGGGTGTGATCTTTGGGTTTATAGTTCATCCACCGTCACGAGTGCAGCAGAATGTGAGACCGACTCAGGCACTTCTGATAAACTTTGAGAGTGTCTCTAATTCTCCTTGGCCAAGCGTCAATAAATAATACAGCATAAGACATCAGAGGCTCCTGAACACTTTCTTCCCTCTTGACCTCACCATTGACCTTTGACTTCAGCAATTTCTCCACAACAGTGCAGGAGTCAGTCTCACATTCTGCCCAACTTATCCTGGTGGATCAACTTTAAACCCCAAGATAAAACCACAAATACTATACACCCAGAATTAGCCAAACATGTTTTTTATTAATGCAGGTGTTACTGTCAGCATATACTAGTCTGGAGACACAGATGTCTGTTTACGCAGACTGGAACATCAACAGCAAGCTATCTATTATGTCTTGGAAGGCAGCAACAGGTCTCTTCAACCCTGGTCACCACAGTGTTGAGATAGGCTGGCACCTTCTGTTCTTAACCAAAGCCAAACAACTAATACTGCTGAGGACCTCAAGGCCCACACGTGACCTCGTGCAACCTAAGGATAGAAAATTCCATAATGTCTGCTACTGCTTCATCCATATCCACGTCATGTTTATGTGTGAGAGATGGTGAGATGGTGTGTAAGACGGTTTGTCTGTGAGTAATGCTTGTCATGCCAATCAGCAGCCCCTTCACCATGTCTAAATATGGAAACAAACTGATTTCTACACTAATTATTATCACCATAATTGCCTGATGTTTAGCATAACAATTCCTTTAACTTAACATCAGACAGCAGGAGAAAATGCAGGAAACTTTGTAACACCCGTCCCAATCAATAACACAAGGTGACTGGTGATATGAAGAGTGCTCGAGTGAAATCATGAGGGTGCATGCTGGAAAAGACAGTGTGATGATGTAGAGAACAAGCGGACAGGTGATACACTATGTTCGTTGCAGCAGCTCAGTGCTTCATAAATGATTGCATGTGTTAACCTTTCTCTCATCATGTATCAACATACAGTACGTCCTTTGCAAATGGAGGTTTTCTGCACGGAGGCTCTTACATACAATGCAGGTCATAGAGCAGCTGATTTATCCCAGATACAGTTCACTTTTAAATTGGTGTATATGTCAAGTGATAAGTAACAAGAAATAACAAAGAACAAACAACATTTTCCAGTTATGAGAGCTTTGAATGCAACATCATATGATGACCTAACATCAATTACTTCCTGCCTCTTCTGATTAGCTTACTTTAAACAGGAAGTGCCAGCTCCAGTGTGGGCTACCACAAAGATTGAGATAGAGGACATTATCAATATATCAACATGCAGAACATTTAATGCTCATATAGTGCATTCTGAGTTGTTTTACAGCCTCTGGAAAAAAAAATGCTTTGAGATAATACTGAATTCACATTTCAGTCTAGTCAATGTGTACATAATGTGTACAAGGTTATTTCTGAAAACAATTAAGCCTTATTCACAACAGGGACGTAAGTGGAACAACACACAATAATTTATGACACAACAGATCCTTTTTATAATCTCTTTCACGTTGGAGAAGCAAAAAACAGACATCTAAAATGTGTTTCCATTACTGATTCTACTGTACATCTACATGTGCACCGCAACTCCAGCTGGTGTAAATTGTATCTGGAACAATAACTGTCGGCAGAAATACAGTACCTCACTGAACAAACAGAATGATCCAGAGCATTTTGGAATTGGGATTTGGAAATTGGGTTAAAATACAATAGTTGACCACAAAACAGATCTACTGCAGTAGAGAATTCCAGAGATTAGTATTGTGCTTCCATGGAGATGGAGCAGAGATATCCTGACCAAAACTCTGGATCCAACAATTCAGCTCAAAACTCAATTCAGTAGCATCTTACATTAAACCCTGAAACTCAGTTTTTAACACAGACTTTCTGTTAGATAACCCACTATGACATCATTTTGGTTATTTTCTCAGACTAGACAATTATTATACAAGTGTTTTTAGGCTGATCAGTATTCTGTGTGATAGGTAAACTGATCTTGATGTTTAAACTTGGTGGAGTGCCTCTTTAAATCTTTGTGCTGCTGGCTACAGATGAGTAAAAAAGAACAGATCAGAACGGAAAGTGGCAATACAAAATGAGCATTGTTTTTCATTTGTTATATACTGCATATTTAGATAAACGTTTGACCTATACAATCTGCACAAACGCTGTTTGTTTCTTCTTCTCTCTCTCTCTGTGTATGTCAAAAAAGATCCTATTCGTCATCTAAGATTAATATCCATCTCATATTTGTGTTTCCTGTGTGGATGCAACAAATGTCTGGGATGTATTTAGTTTAGCTCACCTCAAAGGCTGGAAGCAGAGGAAACTGCTGGCCTCCATCAAAAGTGCAACAATATGTTCTCCAACAGTTCTCAAGCTGTTTGCACTGTACACACTGATGATCATTCGATCTGCCTCACATCAAAGTGACGCCCTTGGGCAAGACATTTAAGATTTTTACAGAACTGCAGAAACTAGCCCCTCTCTCCACACACATTGGATAATACTGAGGATGGAGCACACCCACATTAACAATGTATAACAGCTCCTGTGTTATATACTGCGAAAATAAGTGGCAATGTGGAGTGAAAACATGATGATGAGATGCTAATATCACTGTTTTGTCTCTGTTTCTCTCTCTGCTTGGATTCACAGACGAAAATGGTAGCAGGGTCGGGAGGGTCGGGAGGGGTTGAGTGGATCTGGGGTCTGTGTTTAATAAAGGAAACTGAAAGGGACTGTCAAGGAGACGTCAGGTTCTTTAATTATCACCTCAGTCTTTGAAAAGATTTTTTACATGTGACATGTAAGGTGTGGAGAAAGCTGACGAGCTGATCTACACCCACAGCTCTGCAGGGATATCATAGTTACAGATACCAAGCTGCCTAGTGACCACTGAGACATTTCTGCATTGCCTACTGTCTCTTCCACAGCACTACATTTGCATAGTAACAGTGCAAATGTCAGTGGCAGGTGAAGCATGGCCTCAAACCTACCTCTCTATTTCTTTATTAAACCTGAAAATACTGAGAATGCAAATGTGACTGTTCTGTGTATTGATTCTTTGTAGTTTAGGGCAGAACAAACTTCCCTGCGGGCAAAAACAGGAGCTATATTATTCAATATATAATATATGGATCTGATGTATGGAGTGCACACGCAGCTTTATGCTATGTCTGCAAAAGTTCCTAACACTGTCCAAGTGCCTGACAAGTTGTTAATGGAGAATTTTCAGAACAGTCTTGTTTACAGTAATGAGGACATCTTGTCCCTCACACCAATAAATAAATGGGCTCCTCGCTCAAACAAAAAAAACACTTTCTTACATATTACACTGTGACGTCTATGATAAAATAAGAGATCGAACCTATTTCTCGAAAATAAAAGGAGTCATCCTATCATTCAGTTCAAATATATTGTGTTTATTAATGTGAATGTATACATTCATGGAATATGTTTCATCCCTTCCATCCATGGAAATGAGGCGCTGAATTATTTACACATTATATACATATTATACATTATTATAAACATGATTTCATTTTGAATTACCATTAATTTCCGTGTCTGTATATTGTAGCACTGTATACATAAATGCACAATAAGCTTTATTTGTAACTTTTTTCAGCTCAGCTTCAGTGGAATTCAAGATTTAAGGACGTTTACGTTACATGACTTGAATTTACTCTCATTAGAGAGGTACTTTATTTTGCATTACTTTAAAGTTGAGTAGGTCAAAACTGAGGCAGCAGAGGCTGACATCCCCCCTAGGTTACTGCATCTTGTATTTCCCATAATGCACCTCCATGAAGTCTTTTTGTTAGACCCTTAGTGTCTTGTAAATGTCCATGATGACATGAATGACTATTCAAATCATATAAAGAATGGAAAATTTTTAGTCAACAGCAGTAGTGTGTTATGGCAACAAATTATGAGTCATTTTTAATCTTTGGGCTCAAACTCAGACAAACCTGATGACATCAAAACGACAGACCATTTGCATTCAATTGTAAACCTCCGCTGTGAAATAAGACTTTTTTTTGCCTTTTCAAGCTTTATTTTGACAGAGACAGCTGAAGAGTGACCGGAATGTGTGACGAGAGAGATGGGGAATGAGATGTGGGAAAGTCACAGGTTGGATTTGAACCCTGGGCTTCCGCAGCAAGGACTGAGCCTTTGTACATGTGGCGGCTGCTCTACCAACTGAGCTAAACGCTGCCACACTGCTGTGAAATAAAGAGCCAACAACTGCAGTTCCTCAGACGTCCACTTGAAGCTGGCTCCATAAGTCCCCATGTCCAAATGTCCAACTTCACAGCAGAAATAGACATGTTTACAGCCAAACTGTTTTGGTCTCTATAGCTAATTTCCCCGTTCATGACAACTGTACAGAGGGTGAATTTATATACAACTCACCTGTTCAGATTATATTAAGGTTTAAAGTTACCATTTTTGGATTATTAGGTAGCTGGTGGCAAGATGCCTTTAAGGTTGTTTGTTAGAAAGCAATATTCATCTAAAATGAAAAGTTGATGTTTCAATATCACTGCTCCCCAGGGTCTACACAGTTAAACAGAATGTACTTGCCAAGTACAGTTTATCTAATATAATAGCGTCTTATCATGTGTAGGCAGAAGACTCAGATAAAGGAGCTCTGGCTGCTGTTCCCCTCATCATACCTCTGAACTCTTTGCTCACTGGAGACCTCCCAGTGGTTCAGTTTACCTTCCTGCTGCACAGACAAACCTTTGAGGGAGATGCTCTTCCTCAACAGGAAGACACCAGACAGACCTAGTAATAGATCACATTCTGTTTGTTTGTGCAGGAGCGTGAAAGAGCCTGTTATAGGTTGAAGGGTAGAGGTTCTACCTTGCCAGCTTAACATGATGAAAGCAAGCAACCCCACGACGCTTTTAAATAGCGGTGAATCGATGCTTTCAAATGAGTTTAATCCCTGTCATCTTCATGCAGGCCTGCTCACTACATAATCTACCAACTGCAGCAGCCACATCAGCATGATGAGATTGAGTGGGAGTGGCTGTCTGGTGAACAATTAGCCTCAGCCACAACCTTTAGCTGCTGCCTTGGATTATACACTGTCAGTCATTGACAGCTTTCCCCAGCTAACAACTTCTGCAATCTTTTGAAGTAACAAAATCCCTTAGCTGCAGTATGAGAAAACCTCCTTCAATCCTGTCCTCTGAAAGCCAGCGTCAAATGTATGCTGTCTGCATGTGGCAGACAATGGAGGTGGGAGAAGGGATATTGTGTACTCTGCTGTTGCTTTGATGTTCAGTAGTAATAGAAAAGGGGGGTTGGTTCCTGGATGTGCAGGTGCCGCCACAAGTCGCTGCGGCTTTTTTGACTGACAGAAACAAATGAGTATCATGTTCATCTCTAAGTCTTTGAAGGGGTGTCAGTGTCACCCCGCTGTTTCCTCAAATCTGTGTAATGGGAGTGGGAGAAAATGTCAGGCCTGCCTGAGCTCAATTTCACACACTTCATAAAAGTCAAGACTAGGTTGTCATTCTTACTTAATCCATACAAGACCTGAGGCACTTTGGGTGAATTTGGTCCAGGACATCTCTGAAGTTGAACAGCAAACTAAACTCTGCGTGCTGACCAAACAGCCTAAAAGGGCTGAGTTGAAGTGGAGTTACTCATCTGTGAAAAGCAGTAGTTGGTCTTCCACCCAGCCCCGGTTCTAGGCAGGCAGATATGAGGGGGCAGTCAGAAATGTTAAGGGGGCATCATGTGTACAGACCATACTCCAGCACTTTTTGTGCTTATAGTAATGGTGTTTTCTTCATTGAATCTCTCCAAACTGAACATGCCTAGGCCAGTCAATTCAAACACTTTGCTAATTATGCAATTAATTATGAAATTTCAGGTTGCTATCACAGATTTTCCTAAGGGGCCTATTCTCCCATCTGCGCGCAATTCTTTTTACGCACAATTACGCGCTTTTACGCGTATTCTGCACTGTGGTCTTCCAACACGCCCCAACGCTTAACTTCAGAAATAAGGCGGACTCTCAAAAGAGGTGCCATTTTATTATCGTGAAAAATTAGTGGCCGGCAAATATATATTTTGGCCTGTAGGTATTCACACCTTTACTGTCAATGGAACTAGCGGTGACTTGAAGATGAACAATATGAACATACGTGATGGTGAACTACACATGAAGAGTTTAGATGCAAAACCAGCTAAATCCACCTGGCCACTTTACTTGTAAAAGGCCATTTTAGAAGTGGCGTTTCATGGATTTTGCCTGCAAATCGATATTTCATTTCATCTCATTTTTGACGGAGGTGGTTTCATCAGGTCTTGCAACTGAACTCTTCACATACAGTAGCCTACTGAATGTTTCCAGTTAGCAACATCATAGCACAACCCATGCACAAGCCTTGAAACAACCAGTGTGCTGCTTCAACCATGAATCCGTATGAATGATGCGTCCGTGTTGCTTTTCCAGAAGACGTGTTTGCACGCCTGCACACTGAAACCTAAACTCTGTGTGACCACAGTAAAATGCGACCCAGCAGAAATACACTGTTAACATTTCAGCTATACACATGACCAATAACAAAGTAAATTCAAGCACACCTACAGAATTAAGTTGTAAATTAAGACCAATCAAGACTACAACCCCTTTTCCATATTCTAGATAGCTAAATGGGTTTGCGTGCGCGGTCAAAAGTGCGCCTGGTGCTAGCTGTCAGACAGTGAGCCCATGATGCTACGAATTTGATGCTAGTAGAAGTCACAATAACTAGACTGTACTCCTATGTGAAATGAGTTCAGATTCGATCAAAATAATATTTATTGATACTGTCGTGTTAACTAGTGCCACGGCGGGCCTATGTTAAAGAAAACCTGCTGTCCTACCTTAAGTTGGTGCAGCTTTGATGCATTTGTGTTCCTGCTAGTCCATACTGACGTGACGTCTTATTATTTCACGATTGCAATTGCACTTTAATTGCTTTAACCTTTTTCTTTTCTTTTCTGCCATCAGGAAGGGCAAGCATGTTGGTATATTCTGGATGCGAGCAGTCCTTGACTGATGTATCATTTTTTTTTCGTGAGAGTGGGGGAGGGGTAGCCACCGAAAGCATACTGTCTAAGTGTTTGTAAAAACTCTGTGCTTTTACAAGTCAATTGTGATTGGCCGGACCATTGGTGTCAACAACACAGAACAGTGGTCTTAGCAGTTAAGTGAAAGACTTGATGCTGCTTACTCCAGTTCCCTCTGAAGAACTGACAGTCCGTACTGCCCACGTCTGCCCAGCTATTTCTTTGACCATAACATTCTACGTTACCTCTTCTTATGGGCTGTGCATAGAATGGCACAAATAGTCAAGGCAGCGTGTCTGTCTTTCGTCAGCTCCGTCAATACTCATGCTGAAACCTGACAGTACACAGTCAGGCTACGTCTTGCCTCATTTGCATACTGCAACAGTGATTGGGTGTTTACTGGGCGCTGAGAGGAGGGGTGTGTGTACTGCGCAGCCTGTGAATATCACATACAGTGGAGTGATAGAGAAAAGCTAATACTGTACCGTGTGTCTCTTTTTCGGCGTTTTTTCCGCTACTACAAATAATTTTGTCAACTCGTAGCAGCCAGCGTATAAATTATGTGAGCATATGAATTTTTGCTTTTTTTTGCTTTCTCAACTTCTAAATTTTGATTTGAGGGGGCAAGACATTTATTTAAGGGGGCACTGCCCCCTCCTCCGCTTCCACCTCCAGGGGGTGACTGCACAAAGATATGTTAGAATGGCTGAAGTTTGGCCAGTCATTGTTATGTCAGATGCTGAAAAGATGTAGATCAAGATGCACACGTATTCCTTACTCCTGCCAAGTGGAACTACGTCACTGTGCCTGACCACAGAATCCCCTGTGATGATGGCAGCTGCAGCGTCTCATTAAAGCATCAGAAAAAAACGGCTCCAGTGATTCAAACATGATCATACAATCATACAGACGGTGCACCAAGCTGTCGTGTTTATCTGATCCTTATTGAGTTCAACTACTGAATGATTTGTATGGTTGAGGGAGCAGTGTGAGTGAGAGAATGGCAACAGAAAAAAAGCCTTTTGCCTCGCAGTTCATAAAAATGACTCGACCATGTGTCTGTGACATAGACTGTATAAAACATCACCCACAGTATTATGAAGAGCTGTTGTGAAGCTCTGTGTGGTGGCTCTGGCCACCACTATCTTGGCAGTACTGCCTCTGCTATCTCCAAAAATGGGTGAAGAGGTGGAGCGCTATCTGTCAATCCAAGTGTCACGCTGTCACAGGACAGGTGAGTTGTATATAAATTCAGCCTCAGTACAGTTGTCATGAAGGAGAAATTAGCTATAGAGACCAAAACTGTTTTTTGTACCAGGCTGTGAACATGTTTATTAGCTCAGTCCATAGGGACTTGGCTCAAAAGTATGGGAGGGTAGACTGGTAGCTGGAGAGGTGCCAGTTCACCTCCTGGGCACTGCCAAGGTGGCCTTGAGCAAAGTACCAAACCCTTAACTGCTCCCAGGGCACCAGTACAAACCTGTGCATTACAATAACGTAAGGACATAAACAAAGTCATATTACACAATTATTACAAAGTCTGGTAATTTATCTGTTGTCCAAGTTCCTAACGGTCCTACAAAAAGAGTCAAGAACCCTGGAACTGATGAACTTAGAGTGTCTGAAGTCTGACTGTGTGTTCAGTGTGATCGATTGTCACTGTTAGAAGCTGACTAAGAGTCCCCAGTTCGAGGCCTTCGTGTAATTTCTTATTAGTGGGTCATTCAGTGCTGTGATTTGATGTGGCAGTTCTTATTGATGGGGTAGTGAGTGCAGATGCTAACTCAGTGGACAGGGCTTTGTTTGTTCATCCTTTTTCTATTTCTATTTTTTGTTTTCATACCCACATCAGAGTGACAGGCCATCGGTTAGAGGAGTGGAGTTATCTCACACTGAGATGGTGTGCGGATAGGCCCATTAATAAGGACATTAAACATCTCTGACTGCAGAGGGGTGACCTTCCTGCCATAAATATGAGCTATGTGTTTTCCTGAGCTTACCAAGATAGTGAAGATGAAACGCATTCTTCTTATTCCTATGCATATGAGCCAAAACCAAAGTGGGAAAACGCAGTAACTGAACCAAAGATTTTCAGAGCATTTGCATACGCAGCAGCAGCAACTCTTTTATTTAGCCCAATAAATGTGATGTCTTTTGTCCTTGGCTGGCACTAAAAAAAGTCTATCCACAGGAGATTATTTGGCATCAATGATCTCTTGGTGGGAGCTGTACTTTTGTCTTGAGCTGAATATGCTGAATGTATATGGAAGAATTATCCTATCTTTAATCAAGAGTGCACATTTTCAGTTTGAGAGCATGATTTCTCCTTCTCGTGCTTAGATTTATTGTCCTCGTGCTCACATTTTATGCTCACACTAAAATCTAACGTGCTCGCGCTCAAAACATGTCCTGTGCGCGCTCAGATCTAATGTGCTCGCGCTCAAAACATGTCCTCTGAGCTCTCAAATTTTTTCTGCTCTCGCACAAAACAGCACGTCCTCTCAGGTTGAGGTGTCTGCACAGACTGAAGGATGTCCCGCCCTGCGCTTAAATTAGTGTGTTTCACCAGCCAATAGGGAGACAGCTAGAGTCTGGCCCAATCTTGGGTGTGTTCCTTCACGCTTTTTGGGCACTTCCAGGGGCGGGTATATGGTCTGTTTGTAAAACTGCCTCTCTTAAAAATACACTGATTTACCATACGATTTAAGACGCCAGTTTATTTATGTATAAGTAATCTTAAATAATCCTAAAAAGAGTTATCATCGTTTAGACACCGTATGATTCCATTTATCATAGACTGTTTCTAATCTTATATCAGTGGGATGTTTTATATACTATAAATACACCTAAAAGCATACCTGTGTTATGGTAGCCGAGGGGTTAAGTACACTGCTACCTGTTGTATTTTGAACCATGGGACGCCGGTCACATCCCGGCAGTTGCACTCTTGTTGCATGTCATATTATGATTTTAAATTAAAATTAACTGATGACTGTTACCGTAATATAATCTGTGTAATTCTCTTATTGTATTGTTCAACAAGAGATGGTGGGTGAATAGGCTAGGCTACGTAAACAACAAGAGGGACAGTATGTAACTCGACCATGGCCACAGGGGGAAATATAAATATATAAAACCTACAACACAGCCCTAACCCTAATGAAATGTTTCTTGAACTAAATTAATATTAAACTTAGATCCATTTTTATTATTTTCTTCAGCTATCATTGCTAATGATTGATTAAATTGATTGATTTTTTTTTATTTATTCTGAGGTGGGACATGCCAGAAAAGTTTGAGAACCACTGTTCTGACTCCAGGTCGCTGTGATAAGAGATGGTTCTTTGGGTTATGGTCATATGCTAATCATCACTCCTCTGACTTTTCAAATCATATACAGAAAGGAGACTTTGCATCTTTTTACAGCTAAGCAGTCAGCTTATCCTTAAAAGGCTAGTAAGGGGCTGAAGCTGAAGTGTACATTGAGTCCATCCTGGACAAGTCACCAGTTCATTACAGCTGAAACACAGAATATTGACTGCAAATGCAAATATGAAACAATAATGTTATATATTTTCTAATAATATTTTGATTATATGACAGCACCTATTTCGGGTGGTGTCGTAGTGTCGTTATTCCATACAGCCCCCAGTATCTTAGGTAAAGGCAGCCTCTATGCATTTGAGAGGCAAAACCCAGGGCAAAACCCAGAATACTTGCTGCAGTAGCTCAGTCCATAAGGACTTGGCTTGGGAACCGGAGGGTGGCTGGTTCAAGTCCCACATGGACCAAAATATGGAAGGTGGGCTGGTACTTGGAGAGGTGCCAGTTCACCTACTGGGCACTGCCAAGGTGCCCTTGAGCAAGGCACTGCCCCCCCCCCCAACTGCTCACTGGGCACTGGTCTGGCCGGCTGCCCATCACTCCACCATCTCTCTCCACGTTTGCATGTCTATGCCGTGTACTGCATGTGTATGTGTCCGGATTAAAAATGCATGTAAAATAAAGAATAGAGTGAAAAAGACAATTTCCCCACTGTGGGATTAATAAAGTATATCCTCTTCTTGCACAATGCTGTTGCTGCTGGTCAAACACAACACACTATTCAACATTTTGACTATCTCGACTTGAACAATGTGGTGTCTGTGTCTAGAATACTGGGGAGTCCACATGTTTACATTATGATGGACTTGGACAGCCCCTCACTGTATGTTGAATGTTTTTGTACATGTAATTATGCTGTACATACATATAGCCATCTCAGTACATCAAAGACATGCAGTTGTAAGGTTTTAGTAATAAATCGTCCAACTTATGGTAATAATAAATACATATTATCATCCATTGCCCTAAATATGCTATAGAACAGCCTCTAGATAGAAACTTTCCTCTTCTGCTTTGTAGAACAGAGCTGTGGAAAAGCCAGAATAAAACAGGCGGCAGAGCAGTCCTCAGTGGTTTGGAGCAGAGAGGAGCGTTTCCCTATCCTGTCACCTGACAGTTGAATACTAGTCAAACTGAGACAGTGACAGTTTGAGGTCAGAGCGTGTTTCCACTCGGCTCAGTGGCCAGGCAACTGGAGAACTACAACATGCCCAGAGAAGCAGCTCATGAATGGCAGGTATCCTAAAAGTAGATAGACTCCCTCTAGATTCTGACAGCGCTTGTACCCAAGCTGATATAATCTAACAGGCAAACAGTGCTGTGGAGAGGTAGCCCTCCAGCTACTTCATGTATTTTCTAGGTCCACAAATCACTGGACAAATAAGAGCCAAACATACAGTTAGTGTAGCTCAAACTGGATCACAACTGAAAGATTAGAACTGACTATTCATTACACTCACATATGACAGTGTTGGACAAGAACAAACATGCTAATGGTTTGGCTTTTCTTACATTTTGACCAGTGTTGGGACCTAAAATGGAAAGTCTGCTGTGAAGGGGTGGGAGTCCAAAGGGTAACTAAACATAAGTTTGATTCACTCAGAAATATGGTTGTTTAAAGCAAATGTCACAACAATCCATCAGGTAAATGATGAAATGTTTTGTTTAGAGGGAAAAGAATAAAATATAAACACAAAATATCCAAAATGAAGAGAACTGTTCATCCTTATGAATGAATTCTTATGTCAATGTGCCTGTTCAGTTTTGAGATTCCTTATGTGCAGTACAACTTGAGAATCGCTCTATTAGAAAAGTCAGATGGACCTATGGGTCAGATTGTATCTATCTTCTGGGGACCATGAATACATCAAAAGTAATAACTGAAGTAGTTAACTGAGCATGTTATTGGAGTCCTGCAAAAACACATGCATGATACCTGATATGTAAATTGGATCCTTTTAAAGTTTTCTCTCGCTGTCTGTGTGGGTTCTGTCTCAGTCCATACAGACACGCTGATTAGATTACTTGTCAAATCTGAATTGCACATAATACCACTCGCCCAACATAAGCTGGGATGAGCTCCAGTCTCTTGGGACCCTTTACTGGATTAACAGATATCGATAGTGGAAGATGAGTGAATGTGAAGTGAAGTGTTGTAAGAGCGCTGTGAGTAGTAGGTAGATCAGAAAGGTGCCATATAAATAACTCCTTTTACCTTTAGAGCCATTTACTGGGCCTTTAAAAGACCAAATGCAGCAGAAAGCATCTAGATTTATGGAATGGAGACAGCATTCATCCTTTGGAGACCATGAACACAACACATTTCCAGAGTTTTTCTGTCATCGTCATGCTGCTAAAAAAGTGCATTTTAAACTAAGGTCAGAGGGATCAATGATTATTACCATGACACAACATTTCACAGCTATCTGGTCAGAAGTGGTTGGAATATTTTACACTGGCGCGATGGACAAATGGCAGTTTGCCATAAGAACACCATCAGAGTATAAAGCACTAGCTAGCATGACTGACCCAGTCTTTTTAAAAATTGAAGGGTTGGTTTGTTTGCCCCAACAACCATGTTTCCTGTCCTACATCAGCACACCGAGTCTGCTCAAGAAAACACTTTGCTACTTGCTGTTCAGTCAAGAGCAGTGAAAATTAAATGCTACACCATTTTCTACCTGTGAAAAAATAAACAACAAATTAGATGAAAGGAAGGCTAAAGTGTACTGTAGCCTGTAGGTTTAATGACAATGAACATTTCCTGTGTTTTAATACCTTTGCTCTTCTATAATAGCTGGCACTGTAAGCTCAAGGGAGGAAAGTCAATTAAATATAAAGATGGAGCACATTGAATGAAACTCTCCGGCTAATGTACTGTGTTTCTATTTATCTTCCTCTGTTCATTAAAAAAGATGTCCTTTATAATATAAACCCTTTTCAGGGAGTGAAATTAAATTGACTCAGCTTAAAGCATTTCCGTATACTAATAAAATGGTGTGTTGTGACAGAATAAAGAGAAGGGACTTACGGAGAGAGTGCCACTCATCCTGCCTTATTGTCTTGGTGATGTTGTAGGAGAGGTTTTTAGGTATCGTAGCCGAGGAGTAGTGATACTTGATGTAGGAGCACCGTGCCATGGAACCTGCAGAGAAACGTAAAAATAACAAAAAACAATGTTTCTTTTCTAGACACTGAAACAACACTAACTCATGGGTTATTACATGAGCTGCACAGAGATGACACACAGAGCAGGACTGAATGGGACATGAAGATAACATTGTTCTATGGTGTCACGATTCAGCTGGAGAGGCTGCGTCTGCAGTTATTCATTAAATACCCAGACACTGGCAAAATCACTCGTCTTTTTTTAAAACAATAGCTATCTGCTGTTGTATGAGACCCTATTGTGTCAACGCTGAAGAAGACTGAAGAACGTACATTTCTATTACCTACAACTTTCACACAATGGCTGTCAGAAAAATGTTCTTAAAAAGCTATTAACCAATCAGTCAGGGGATTCATCAGTGTATAATTATAAATGTCTCTGAGAGTCCGCTGGTCTGGTGATGTGTGTGGAATTTCTAAATGAAATATTTAACTGACAACGTAGACCTGAGTCAACTGACAGTTACAGAGATGTCTGAACTCATTGAGACATGCTGAGCTTTAGAAACGTCACAATGGGCAAAAAATATTTTCTCCGGATTCTTAAAATGCGGTGATGTATCATGATGTTCTGTAGAACCAGAAAGGGTGGTTGAGATTACAGAGCATCTGATAGCAGAGAATATTGACTGTTTTTCTTTCCTACCAACGGTCAAATCCAGCATAGTTATGAACTTAACTACATACATTTAGTTGCCTAAAATCTCCAAAAAATCATTGCAGAAGAGAGCACATTGAGATGATGAAATTACCAGAGCCTAAGTCTAAAAAATAGAAAGAAACGTGACATTTCTGTTTATTTCTTGTTCTCTGAGGCACACACATTGGATGTTTTTGTCTCTTTGGTGGAGTCTCATGCTTCATGCATTTTATGATTTATTTGCTAAAGCTGTTTCCATTGCACATTTTTCCACCTCAGCCAAGTGTAAACCCTTCTGTGTGATGTTAGTATAGTTCAGTTGTCGGTTGCCTTTTTAAGATGTCTGCCTGGGATGGTGCCGGCCTTGTACCAGTGTTACCACACTGTTCGAATGGTGGCTGTAGTACTGTATGTTCATAATCAAGATGCTAATTTTCTGGCTGGTGGAGAAAGAGCTGCTTCCTTGAGACCATCTCTGTATATTTGCTCTAATTATCTCTAGCAAGGCTTGATGGTTTACTGAAAATTGCATTATTGGAGTCCTGGGAGATTTGAACTGCAAAAACAGAGACCACCAACATAACACCACCCCCGATATCTCTTCTGTCCTGCAGCCATGCACGCACACACAGGCACAACAAGCAAACCCAAGAGACCACAACTGCTGACAATGGTAATTACCCATCTATCTTCTTATCTGTTGGGTGTTCCTGACGGGGATATATGAACTGATGGGAACATGCAAGCATATGATGGATTAATACTATTATTTTAGCCCTGTCTGTCAGTAAATTCTTCAGTGGGACTGTCAGGTAAACTGTTAAATACATTACATAATTAGATTATTATTACTGATACAAGAGCATGTCAGGAGAATTTTATTGTTGGTCAAGATGGAGCTAATTTTAATTTACCACTATTTTCTATGTCTTTGTTAGCTGAATCAATAAAAATATATATTATTCCGGAAGCTAGTTATGTATTCTGTAAATTCTTAATTCATAAAGTAACTACGGTTTCAAGAGCAGAAAAGAGAAAAGTAACTATGTATTCTAGTAAAAAGTTCTAGAAACGTCAGTGTTTTAGCTGACAGAGTGCACTAAAACCAAACCAAAATACTCATACATACATACAAATGTGCATTGCTCCATTCTGGTGACAAGTAACTAAAACGTCTCCACAGGAGGTGTAGTGTCGAAGCAAGTTAGCAGTTCTCCATTTGTGTCTATAAATGATGTGTTTAAAATATGAGCAAATATGTTTTGTTCGATGCATGTGAGATGGACGATCATCTCCTACTGTACATCTCCTGTGTAGACAATGTAGATGTAATGAACAACACAACAGTGCTACCATAGGAAATGAAGCTGAAATGACTGATCCAAGAGAACTCTGTAAGTTCTGGTTGTAACACTTGATGTTTGTCTTTTGGTGGTATTGATAAGTCTTATAGCCAGTCACACTGGCAGCGGCTACTGCTTGCTTGTCCCATCTCAGAATCTGTGGGCAAGTGCACAAGATTTAGGCATTGAGAGTGGTTTGATTTTTGTTTGTAGTTCAAGTATTGACCAATCATGTTTGAGCAGGCTTTGGTTACAACAATCCATGTGGAGAGGCAGAGAGAAAAGAGGGCCCACGCAATGGCTGAAATGCATATCTGCTGGCTGCCATGAAAGCCCAAAACACTGGCTGTTGCAAATTATTGTCAAACGAGAGGTTTCATATCAACAGTCAGGCAACTCTGGTCTGTAAATATCATATCTCCAGATAGGAAAATCCAATAATTTAGCCTTAGACCCTTGTCATTAGTGAGTGGCATCATAATACAACATTGATTTATCAATGATGTTCATATGTAATCCATAAACTCAGGGAAGGCTTGCCTTAAGGCTCCCACAAGACATCTCCTGTTACTTCAGGGCTGCTTTCCCTGTGTAGTGTTTGAAGAAGGTCTTAACGCCAACGCTGTGCAATCCCACTGGCTTTAAGACACAGACTTGTGCTGATGGTACGGCATGAATAGAATGGTGGCTAGCAGTGATCTGTCTTGTGCAGTTGAGTCACAGAACTGGTCTGGATTTTTCTGATGTTGGAAAAAAGCCTTCGAGGGATTGATGGTGGGAGAGATTTCAAATAGGCCAATAAAACTGATGACGCTGACAAGAGGCTCATCAGAGCAATCTGCCAATGGGCTTCAATTACCCAACCAGCACTCATTAGCACATAACACACCACTGTTCAATAAGCCCCACTCCATACTGCTCACATACAAATACTACATTAAGGAAGCCACTAAAGAAGACAATGTACAGTAAAATTGATGTGCCCTGACATAAGGATTTAAAAGGCTGTTACTCTGCTGCAGTGTAGGCAGAAAATACAGCAATGGCCATCAAGAATGGGCTGTATGTAATCAGTGCTTGTTCACATGAATATTTACCATTTGGAAATCAATATTTCTCTGCTGACTATTATTCTTGACCATTCATCCGACTATATTGGCTGGACTGACTGTATTGTTGAAGAAGTACTTCGGTTTGAAAAGTGTGAACTAGAGGATGAGGGCCATGCCCTGACAAGTGGTGAGAGTCCATTAAGTCAAGAGATTTTGAGCAGATGAAGGCAGCATACAACCACTTTCTCATGTCAGTGGCACAACAAGAGGTACAAGAAGTATTCTGGCACATCTCTCGTCTTCCAAGGATTTGACCCTCATGCAGGAGACCAAAGACACTTCTAGAATCTAAAGTACGTAGGATTTCCCCTTGGTAGTGATCTCTGTACTTCAACACTAGTAGTTTTCCTGTTGACATCAGTCAGATTTAGATATGTTCTCTCACTTTTACTACAGTCTTTGAATGCCAAAACAGTTTTAATGCATTAACTCATCAAGTTCTTATACATAAACGACAAATACAGTTGTTTCTTAATGCCTCCCAGCACAAACTAGGTTCACTACAACTAGTTAGTTAAGGTTAAAATTTCAGGCAAAGACAGGCAAGTAAAACTATAGTTTCACTCCCTCTCCTTCTGTCAGTACAGTAAAGACACCCTGGATGCCTGCAGATGGCAACAACAAGTAATAAATAAAGTATTAACCACACACTCATAGAACACGTGTTCTAACTACTATGTCCTCCTCCATTCACATTTTTATTGGCTAATGTTAGTTTGGCTATTCCATTCGATCAGGGAGACAAAACTGAATATCTATCCAAAGTGCTTTCTCGTTGTGGACCCAATGGACAGACCAATGAACACTGTGATGATAGGTTGGAAAACACTACATTTTTAAATATTTTCATCATCAAAAATATTTTTTTAAATGTTGGTAGACACGTGCAATTACGCCGAAAAACATCAAGACATCAAGACACATATAACACTCCTATTGAATTATTCATTATGAAATTGTAATCTTATGTAATGTTTCCTGTGCCTTCATCAAATGAATTATAAAGGAAATAAGAAATAAGTGTTTTGTAAAAAACATGGTGGTTCAACATGGTGGAGAGGAGAGGAAAAGGACCTGCAGCGCCTGTAAAAATAATATATATATATATATATATATATATATATATATATATATATATATATATATATATATATATATATATATATATATCCTGTGAATAAACATGATACTCTGGACCTTTAATACGAGACTAATTGTACAGTGCCAGTATTAAATTGCAATAACTGCAACTATTCTACTACACAGTATTAACACAAGTTATTGTGAGTCAGTAGTATGTCATGGCCTGATGTGAAGTCACCTTCACATATTTAGCTGCTGTACTGTAGGGATGGATGAGTAAGCATAAAGCTTGACAGTGGGCTGGAGACTCCTTTATCACAAGGACATTCTCCCTGTCTTTTTTGGTCTGGGAATTTATAGCAACACTTCTCCGAGGTATCCACTGCAGCTCAACTGGAGTCCAAAATAAACCGTACATTTACCAAGCTTCCACATGCACTCTCCATATAACAATGCCACCTTAAAAAAGTGACAGTGCTACAGCACATTGTTGCAAAACTAATTAACAAAGCATCTTTTTATTTCCTCTGCAGAGCCAGTGATGATGTGCTTAAAGTGACTAGTTGTTTCCCCATGACAGTTTTTAATAAAACAGGCTAAAGTCACCACGCTGTGGCAGTGGAACTCTGCTCCACAGTTACAGTAGCAATCTCTCTCTGAGGGAGGAGTGAGTTAATGCTGGGCTTATCCTCCCCCCGGCTTTTCCACAGAAAGCACAGAGTGTCAGATAACAGGGATACATGCGTGTGCATTGCTGAGAAGAAGATCGGTCAATAGTTTGTCTGACAAGAGGAGATCTCAGATGGAACAGGAGTTGACATCTGATAAGTGATTTCAGTGTTGATCAGCTCAATTTGTTGCAACTGTAGAACACCTTAAAGATGGTAGAGATCTATCCACTAACTAACAGTAAACTCAGCTGGTTAATTTTACAACTTTTCAATAAATCACACCCCATGTTTTATAGTATTTATGGTATTGATCATCGGCCATTCAGTGTATATCTTTGTTCTGTCAGAGACTGCCTTTCCTGCACTGTATTCAAATTGCGTAACCACACACAAGGGATATGCTGACAACAGATTCTATTCTTCTTCTCTTGTATTTGTGACAGAGTAGCTGCCAAAGCATGTTCACTGCCTCCCAGTGGTTGATACATGTGTCATTTTTGACTGGAACTGTTTTCCCGTAAATTCTCATTTAGTGACTGAGAGACCTTACCTGCAGACGTAACCAGGCCTTCCTTTGTAACTGACTTATAAAAGCCATTTTTTACTGAGATACCTCTGTTTGTTTGATTTGTTCCATGTTTACCTAAATTCAGTAAAATGTACTCAATTTACAGTAATTTACCGTTGCAGGTGTCAATCAAGACTGGAATCTTAAGGACTATAACGTTAGTACTTACTACACTAGAAGTACTAACTGAATGTAGCTCTAGAACAGCATTCATCATTATGCTATTGCCAAGTTCATGTAATATCAGGTTTATTCTTCTTACCAGTTTCCATAAGCATTCACATCCAACTTATAAGGCGTACCACTGTATATCTACTATCGCAATTAATAATGCAGCAAGTTTTTTGAAAACCAAATATACATAGATACATGACATCAGCCAAATTCCATAATTCTATATTGTGTACTTTTTCTTTTTAGTGTGTATATGGATGATTTGTCACAACAGTTAAATAAAGAGAAGAGTATATAGTTACAACATCTAAAAAAACCACCTCATGTCTGCAGATGATTTGGTAATCTTCTGTCTGTGTAGTTCTGGCCTACAGTACTGAAGTTTTGTTCACAGTATGGAATTGATTTTGACATCAAATATGATTGAAGAAGAAGAATTATGACTGATACTTATGAATTATTTTCAAGTAAAGAAGACATAACTACAGAACTATTCTGTTCTATCATGTTCTTCTCTAACGCATGTAATGACATTTCATATCTTGTCCATTATATTGTCAATGATTTATCAGATGATAACGATATTCACAGACAATGCTGCAAACTGTACGAGCAAGCTAACATGCTATATATACATATATATATACATACATATATATAAAATACATTAATTTGGCTGCCATATGCAGAGACTATAAACAGTAAGCTGTTCACCACATACCGTATGACATCTGCTGATCTTAAAAAAAGACGAACGACACAATATACTGTACATGACAACAACTAACTGGATATGTGTTGCCAAGCAACACTTTTTACACAGAAAATGCTCAGGATCCTCTCAGCAGTAATTAACATGACGTAGGCTGAGCACAGTGAAGCTGCTTTTAGAGCACATTTTCCAAAATGTATTCATGCCTCAGGTAAAACCGTCTTTTAATTTAAATATTTATAGAAGGATAAGGCAGCAAAAATCCTAAAACGTTTAAAATGCAGCACAGTCTCGCCCATTTCCAAATATTTACCTGTGGAGGGGCAATTATGTATTCACTCCAAAACAAAGTCATTTGGTCTGGGTCACTGAAGATGTGAACTAACATGAGTCAACAGCTTTCTGTAGCAAAGAACAGCCGTTCCTACTGCAGCAGCCATGTGACTCAGTCAAGGGCCTGGCAAACACACAGGAACATGTTGAGAGTGAATGAAACAGCACAAGAGAACCATGGAAGAAAATCTGTTTTTTTTATGACCAGATTTCACAGTGTAACCCATTTGGACATGTTCAAACCTCCATGTTATCTCAATGTTTGTAAAGCTCCAAACTCTGTACTCTGGTGTCTCTGGTGAGTCAAACATTATCACATCCAATAACTGATTATGCAAAATTGAGTCAGCCCCGCTGTGGGCTTAAAGAAACAGAGGCAGCGCTGGTAAGATTTTTTTGGCCACTTGGGGGCGACAAAAACAAAGGTAATAAGTTGTTCTGTCAAATGCGTTAACAGTTTAGATGGGAGTGTGCATGTGAGTCTAATCATTTTCAGAAGTCAGGGTGACACAGTGAAGTCTGGCGGGGTTCTTCAACCAGACCAGGTTTAGTTATTCATGTTTTATTAATACATTGATAATAACCTCAAATTCAAGTAACAAATTAGAATGAAACTGGTCATGGCTTTCATGGAGTCCAACTAAAGACTGGCCTACATTTATAAATCTTCAATCTTATTGAACTGAGTATCAATGCTGAATTTTAGCTATAGAAGAGCATGGGAACTCAAATATAGAAATGACTTAAAATGCCCATCTCTAGTGTTCATACTCTCAAACCACAAACTACAATAGAATGAAGAGAAAAAAAATGAATTCAGAATGAAGTTTAAGCATGCAAAGACCGAAAGACTGCTGTACTGCATTAGCTTTAACTAATGCTCACTAATGTATCGATATTAGAATCACAAAGATTTCACATTACGAGTGATGTGAATCAAAATGTATAATATAAACAAATATAAGGATTCTCTTCCACAGGTTCATGATGGAGGCAAGCCGGATTATCTGGATTTTGACAGCTGGACAGTTCTAATACATCAAACTGAAACTGAACAAGTGAAGAAGTCTCCACCAGTTTCTGGGAAAAATATCTGTCTCTTTATCTGAGCTGTACACAACCCATAAAAAAAAACATGAACAGAAAGAGGTCCAAATGCTCCACAGAGCTATAAGGGGAAGTGCATAGTGGTAGTAACACTGTTTCCAAATCAAATCAAATCCAATCAATTTTATTTGTATAGCCCAAAGTCACAAAGTACATTTGCCTCAGAGCGCTTTACAATCTGTACAGCAGGGGTCGGCAATTACGTTTGGACCCGGGCCAATTTTTTTCTGACAATTCCATCGCGGGCCATGACGGGGGGGGGGGCGTCATGATTGGCTCAGTGAGAACCGCACGTATGTTCTACGTCCTGATTTATTAAGGGAACACTGTACAAAATGCGTGTAACAAGGTGTATAAAAGTGTGTGGTTAGGGGTTTGCCTTAAGCGCCCACTGCGTCTGTCATGAAACAGTCAACCTGCCCTAGCAACCTGCCGTAATTAATGTATACAGCAGCGCAGATTGTTTGGTTTTGTTTTTTTTCATTTAATAAAACACACTTGTTCACGTTGTCCGTTGCAAGAGGGACACAGGACACTTTTATTTTCCACAGGTTACAGCGCACGCACGTGCCAATTAGTGTTCCGACCTGTGCGTCAAGTAAACAGGCTGCGTAGATGTTCTGGCTGCTGTTGTCACGTTACTTATCAGCTACTTTTCAATAAATGTTGTGAAATCTGTGGAATTGTTGTTTTTTGAAGGGAAACATGAGGTTTAAAAGATATATTTAAAAATATATATGTATATATATGTATAAAATAAATCAACGTCATCTAGCGGGCCAGATATAATTGATGGCGGGCCCGCGGGCCGCTAATTGCCGACCCCTGCTGTACAGGGAGTGACACCCTCTGTCCTTAGACCCTCGGTTTGAGTTAGGAAAAACTTGCCCACAAAAAACCTTTAACAGGGAAAAAATGTAGAAGAAACCTCAGGAAGAGCCACAGAGGAAGGATCCCTCTCCCAGGACGGACAGACGTGCAATGGATGTCACGTGTACAGGACAAATCAACACAAACAGTGTTTCAGTGACACCTTTCACATTAGACATTGTTTAAACTCAGTTCTACAATCCTTCATTTGCACACGATGTGTGCTTCTGCATCACAAAATCATTCTAAAACAATAAAAACATTTTGCTAAATCAATATATTTATTGAGTGATAACTCCATCCTAAGTAGAGCATCCACACCCACAGGTGAGTAAAGTCCAGATGAATTAGTAGCATCACACTGTGAGAATGTAGTTGAGTGTGAAGTGGAGTAGAGAACGAGAATGAAGAGTAATCTGATGCCAGGCTTATGTGATACATTCAATATCCTTCTCCATCAGTCACCATCTGCTTCCCTCGGCCTGAAGCTGCACTATGCTCTCACCGTTTTATTTATGAATCGCGAGTGCAACATTAACGTCTCTGCAGGCGACGACACCCGAGGAAGCCTAATCCCAAACCACGGGCGTATGCACTGAGAGACATATTAGATTACACAACATTACCCCCCTTCACTGAAAAGCTCTCCTTCCTGTGCTGTGACTGGGGGATATTGCTCCTGCACTCCCAAATGGATTTCTAACACAGTCATTTTAGCCAAATTGCCCTTTAGCCTTCTGCAAACATCTCTGAGCCAGACACCATTTCCTCTCTGCTACTGATTGTGACTGGAAGTGATTGCACTGAAAAAGTGAGCCTATGCGTGTATGTATGCACACCTGCCTATGTGAGTGTATTCTATAGCATCATTTCAGTTCAAAAATCCGCCACCATTCTCTGCGCCCTAGTGGTCTCTGTGTATACGCTCGCTCGCCTTTGCTGAGTTTTGGCACTTTGGGGGCGGGCATTGAATAGACAGCCCCGGAACACTCCCCCTTTTTTGATTGTTAAACGCCTACTGTCTCCAGGTCAGAGCCAATCTGAGGCAGAGAATTTGATGTGATTTGATTGTGATAGTTTACTGACTTGTTCCCAAGCTGTTTAATACATTTAAATTTGAATATCTGTCTGTTCCTCAACTATTTTATCTCTTTTTTCTCTGACATCTTGAACCCCAATAAAATTCTGCCACCAACTGCAATGATGACCCGCCCAGCCCTGGGATTGTCTCTGAGCTGGAGACAGTAGGCGTTTAAAGTGAGCAATCAGAAAAGAGGGGGGGTTTCGGGGCCATCTATTCAATGCCGCCCCAAAATGCCAAAACTCACAAGTGCGCAAAGAGGGACGGCAAGCGTCAGTGATGCACGGGTTGATCCAAATTGAGAGGGTCACGAGTCACCAAACAATATTTTTAATAATATTCGGGTCGTGGTCGGTCGGGTCGTTTGCAATAAAGATGCCGAGTAAAGTTTTGATGCGGGACAAAAAGCCAGATTTTCCCAACACATGGAACTGGGCAATGCCATTAAACCGCATTTTAAATAAATATAATAACTCAGTAATGCCAGGTTTATGTACCCCGATGACACTACAAAGTTAATCAAAAGTATAGACTACTTTTTAAAATGTGGGTCAGGAAGCTGGCTGGGTACAATATTTCACAATTATTTGCTGCAGTCCGAGTTCGGGCGGGTTAGTTTAAGATGTCGGTTGGTGCGGGTCAATCAAACATGGACCTGCGCATCAATGGCAAGTGTATACACAGAGACCACAATTTTAGACTGATTTGTGCTATTTCTCAATGCATGCTACCATACTTAGACTTGTTATTTTGACTCCATAAGTGCGTTCTCACTGTGAGTTCTGTTAAAATTCAATCTTTAAGAACCCGGAACTACATGTTTGTCATTCCAACCAGTGAAAGTGATGGTCATCATTGGCTAAACATGACAAGATGCTACCTGAACGTTTTGTCATTCTTTGCTAGTAAGGAAGAGAGAGGACGCATCTATGGCGTCCTCTCTTTCATATCTGTGTTTTTTGACAGTCTTTGTCTGAACTCTGAATCACTTACCGATGCAATTGCATGTGCGGTGAAAAGCTCACTGGGGAGCAGGCATAAAAGAGAGCAGTGCTGATGTAGACAAAACATAATGAACAAAATGATTGTTTTTTTTGATCTATTAAAGTTAAGACCCGCCCTGATATTGTTTGGGACCTTTCTGCTCAGGACCAGTGTGGAAATAAGGGTGTGGAGATGCCATAGATGCGTGCAGTGTGTGTCCCATCCTTTCACACTTTTTGTGCTAAGCTAAGCTGGTACGTAGGAATTGTCAGATGGTTGATAACGATTCACAATTCTTACCACAGTCTTTAACAAGTGGTCATATATTACAAAGACAACCTTCATAGGCTGTTCCCACACTATTCCAAACATTATATTATCATAGTTTACCCTATTTTTTTCCTTTTGGTCCCCTTTCTGTAGACTGTAATTATATGTCCCCTTACTTGCTGTAAGTATTCCCTTCTACCTGCTGGTACGTACCCAGAAAGTGTATATAAAGAATAGAAAAACATTTAGTGTAATCTGCAGGGTGTCATCTGAAAAGTTACTGTTACAGAATAAAAATATTTAGTAGTAATGAAGTTTTTAGCAAACATTAGACACCACTCATACCAAACCCAGACTATACTGTAGCAACAAAAGCACAGGGTGTATTGCAGATTACATTTACTCATATTTGTGTGCACATGTATCCTTTATAAAATATCAAAAACATCTTGTATGCATCTTTTTGAATTTCTAGGTGTGGGATCATTAAAGTTTATCTTATCTTATCTTATCTTATCTTATCTTATCTTATCTTATCTTATCTTAAATACAGAACTAGAGTACTAAATATACTACATTTATTAATGTATTAAATATCTGTAAATTTGCTTTTACTCACATTGTTTTTATTGCAAGGATTGTACTTTGAGCTCTGGACTCAGCTGATGATACAAGTTCAATGTGTACATTCAATGACCGAGTGTCAAGGGGTGAGAGGGTTACGGTCGTGCCTGGGCCAAAGTTAGCACTTGGACTAGTGGACGAGATAAAAATGCACAATCAGCATATAAAATTCACATCATTACATTAGGGGGTACAGTTATTATAGCATTATTGTACTACACAATTGAAAACAAGGATGCATCTTTCTTAATTAAGTTAGGTAAGAACCAAGTAATGCCAAACAAAGACACCCACGAAACAGGTGCATGCACTAGTCTAGCTAAATTTGACCTGTCACACTGTTGCTGCAGGGCTTTTAACATGACGAGCGAGTAAATGAACTGAGAGTTTTAACCCAGAGTAGATCTAGGAGGACGCACAAGACTCACAGAATGTCGTTCAGACAAGTGAATACGACAACAAACTGATGATGCCAACAACCTGTCATGAGGACATTTCATATGGAATATATGAAACAGGAAGCATTCACTATGATAGCTAGAGCCAGCTGTTTCTCCCCTTTTCATCCATGACAGATAGGACGGACAGTGCTCTGCCAGATAGGAGGTCCTGCTACAGTTCAAGCATTGCGTGGCCTCGTTTTTGTCTGACCCACTTCATCTCTCCCTCTGTCTCTCATTCCCTGCTACCACATCCAGACACATGGGATTAGATTGGAGAGCCAGCAGGGAGGCAGCACAGCTATCCTGACGGTGCGTCCTCCTAGCTGGGGCAGATGGGGGCTGCAGGTTTGAGCGGGCTAAAGGGAAGTGGGGGTCGGTACTATGGCCTGACGACTCTGTATTCCCAAACACCAGCTGTCTGTTATTTACCTCTATCAATATCCTCACACAATGGAGCTCATATACTACTGGATTATAGCAACTGTGAGTGGGATGTCAGCTGTGTGTGTGACTCCTTACAGTAGATTTATGTAGCTGTGAACAGGGTGATTACCACCATTTAGAGAACATTCAGCTGATGATTGTCACACACCTAACACTTTCTAAACTGTGCTGCTAACCTGCTGAGGTGTCTTGTACCTACGAGGATATAATCATTAATAAAATATTAAAGGGTCACTCCACCAAAGTGACTTGTGTTCTAGTAGTGCAGTAGGGTGACACGGTAAAGTGAATACAATTGTTTTCATGACCTAGTATAAGTTATTATAAGTTTCACATTTTGCAGTACAACACAGGTGTGGACAGGTGTGGCGCCGTGGCTGACATTTTACGCCCACTTTTACTGACAGGAATACTGAACACAGGGAGACCATCAGGGGCTTGTTAGAAAGCTCTGCAGCTCTAATTTCACCAGCAAAAAATAAAGAAAACCAAAAACATGATATTTGAATGCGCACATGCCCAAATGTGCATTGGCACACTGGCACGGTGCGCAATGGGTGGCTTCTGGGTAAGTAAAGAGTTTATTAATTTAATTGTCCCGTATGGTTTACATACGGGACAATTAAAACTCTTTACTCACCCAGAAGCGTGCCAGCCTCCAGCCTGTTCCTAACCATGCTGTTAGTCATAATGAATGAGTTGTGCTTTGAACCACACCACCTTGCCACGATGTTAGTTAGCTGCATTTGCGCATTACATATGATTTGAACATTGATGGAATGAAAATGTTTCTCACTTACATAAACAAATTCATCCTGTGATGGCGCTTTTATAGCAATGTGTGTGCAGTCAATAGCTCCGATTACATTAGGCACACCGGCTCTCGCTGCAAATTGTGCTTAATGCTAGCCTGTTCAATATGAAGGTAGATTAGTGCCATATATCTGAAGAAGAGCAGACTATGATTTGCACTTGTAAAACCCGTAATTCGCAACTTGTGAACGTGCATCTCAGAGTTTGTAAGTGTAACTTCAGATCCACACATCTGCAAAAAGCAAACTGCAAGCATATTTCACAACTTGTGAAAGCGCATCTTCGAATTTGCACTTGTAACTTCAGATCTGCAAAGCTGCACAACATGATTTGCATGCGCAGGTTCCTATTTGCTCGCTCAGTTGCGTCATCCTTCTCACGTGAATTTTGGCACGATTCTCTCGGATGGATTTGAAGGAAACGATTTGCGCGCAGAGACCAGGAATGCCTGTTTTACCACTCTTGTCCAAAAGGTGGCAGTGTGGTTATTGGATAATATATCAAACGGCTCAGTTTTTTTTTTTTTTTATTATTATTGCAATAAGACAGAGTATTACAATGACACGTGACAGGTAGAACAGAAATTGCTGATCATTACATCAAGATAAAGTCAGTAAAAAAAAAAAACAAGAGATAAAAAACATACATAGACATACAAGAGGAATATATCTTAAAGAACATTTAGAAGCTTTGTGTTTTTCTTATTATGTACAAGTTTAAGAGATTTGAGAAGAGAGGAAATTTCTAAAATAAAAATATCAAAGAGAGGTTGATTCTTTTTCCATTTCTGTTTATGAATGAAAAATTTGGCTTGTAGAACATAAAAGTTAACTAAAAATTCAAATGATGAATCTGTAGAGTTCTCATAATAAAAGAAGATGTCTTTGAGAGTGAAGACATAATGGCCCTGTTGTGCAAAAAGGTGAAAACTAAGGTCTATTAGAAATTTCTTAACAGTATCGCACTCAAAAAATAAATGTACAAGTGTTTCATCTTCCTTATTACAAAAAGAGCAATGTAAATCTAGGTCTATTCAACAACGTGTAAACCATAATGTTACTTACACGTTGTTGAACACTTCTCTCCATGTTCTCATGGCGCCGTGTCGTAGACCAAGAGTCATGGCCAGCCACCCACCACCACCACTGAGCCGTTTATTAAGTCCATTTTAAGATTCTCCACAAGATTTACCCTACAAATGTTAATATTTCAAAATATACTGACATAGACCTAGATTTACATTGCTCCTTTTGTAATAAGGAAGATGAAACACTTGTACATTTATTTTTTGAGTGCGATACTGTTAAGAAATTCCTTAGTTTTCATCTTTTTGCACAACAGGGCCATTATGTCTTCACTCTCAAAGACATCTTCTTTTATTATGAGAACTCTACAGATTCATCATTTGAATTTTTAGTTAACTTTTATGTTCTACAAGCCAAATTTTTCATTCATAAACAGAAATTTCCTCTTTCCTCTTCTCAAATCTCTTAAACTTGTACATAATAAGAAAAACACAAAGCTTCTAAATGTTCTTTAAGATATATTCCTCTTGTATGTCTATGTATGTTTTTTATCTCTTGTTTTTTTTTTTTTTACTGACTTTATCTTGATGTAATGATCAGCAATTTCTGTTCTACCTGTCACGTGTCATTGTAATACTCTGTCTTATTGCAATAATAAAAAAAAAAAAAACTGAGCCGTTTGATATATTATCCAATAACCACACTGCCACCTTTTGGACAAGAGTGGTAAAACAGGCATTCCTGGTCTCTGTGCGCAAATCGTTTCCTTCAAATCCATCCGAGAGAATCGTGCCAAAATTCATGTGAGAAGGATGACGCAACTGAGCGAGCAAATAGGAACCTGCGCATGCAAATCATGTTGTGCAGCTTTGCAGATCTGAAGTTACAAGTGCAAATTCGAAGATGCGCTTTCACAAGTTGTGAAATATGCTTGCAGTTTGCTTTTTGCAGATGTGTGGATCTGAAGTTACACTTACAAACTCTGAGATGCGCGTTCACAAGTTGCGAATTACGGGTTTTACAAGTGCAAATCATAGTCTGCTCTTCTTCAGATATATGGCACTAATCTACCTTCATAGTTCAACAGCATTGTACGGGAATCTGATGTACCAGGAAGACATTCGGATGATTCTGTACCACACAGCTGTCATGGCTCGGCTCAGGGTTGACTGGCACACTCCTGACCAATCGGCCAGCTCCCGCTGGAATGCCCCTGTTGCCAGGAACCCCAGCGTAGTTAGCACAACCCCGGGCTACTCGCCGTCCCCCATTGCGTTCTAGGGCTGGCCGCAGCTCTGCGCACAACTCACTGGCCTTGGTAACCAAAATCGGCTTATGAGCCAATTATCATGGTTTGCAAGTAAATCCTTGCGTTCCCTAAATACTCGCTCATGTTGTTAATTGTGAGCATTGTTAATACCATTTTCTTCATCCGATTACGCATGCTTTTATAACCACTTATATAATTGCAAACATGTGGGTGTGTTAATTGTTCATAAGTGTGTCTCTGGTGTGCACATCACTCTGATGACTACTTGTTTTCACATTATTAACAGTTCCCAGCGTCACCTCTCAGTGTCTCCAAAGGAACAATAGCTGTAGAAACGTGCGTACGACAGCCTTTGAAACTGGCGTGGGGCGCGTACATTTCTACGATCATTTCACGTTTGATACATCTGAATGTGAGTGTGGAAAAGGACGTACGCCACTTTTTTGTGCATACGCAAGCTTTGTAAATGAGGCCCCAGAACCTTACGCCACAAGAATAGTTTCTTTCTGTCTGCTGCTAGCCTTATCACCAAGGCCCGGAGCCCCCTCGGACACTCTTTCACACTCACCCCAGCCTCTACATGTCATATTGACATCTGTTGGACTTCCTTGTTGTGGTATAGACCTGCATATTTAAAATATTTCACACACTGAACATGTGCACATTACCTTGTTCTTGCAACACAATCCAAGTGTATTAAAGTGGATAGAATTTAGTAGCTGCATTAAAAGGCACTGAAAAACTTAATGTTGACAATTCATCAGCAACACTTACAGAATCAGACCAAAACTGATCCAATGTATGACAAACAAACAAAGGTTTTCTTGTTCTTTGGGATGATCTGTCTTTTTAAAGCAGGAAAAACAACAAAGACATCATTTGAGGAAATGATTATTTTAAAGCACCCACTCACCATGTGTATATACAGTACTGTATGTGTGTGTTGTAACACTACTCACTGCCTGTCTCGTTGAGCTCCAGTTTGATCTAAGAAGACTAATGTGGTAAAATCACCATTTTCCTCAGAAAAAGTCATTAAAGTTATCTCAGGGAGTTTCCTGGCTTCTCATCCATGGTGCTAGCTTGAATCGACTTGAAGGTATGAGTCCATCACAGCATGGTCCAGTCAACATTTAACTGGCCTAATTCTGCCTCACACAGGGCTGTCAAACCCTTTTCTTCAGTAATAAGCAATTAAGAAAAGAAAACCTGGAGTTTTCTCCTGTGAAGCGCAGTGGGATTTCATCAGACCTAGCTTTTCTAAATAACAATCCAAAGCTTCTGATCACACCTTCACCAGCCTGCAGGTGAGGACTGTTACAGTACTTCTATTTGCATTTGTTGATGCATTTAACTTCAGAGAGGGTAGGAAGGAGAATGAGCAGGAGGAGGTAACAGCACAGGATGATTTGGGAGTGCTGCGTTAAGACCAACAAGTCCTCTATCCTGAATGACAGGGGGGTTTAGGTGGGCCCAGTCTTAGGGGCATGAGTCTGGGTTATGTTTCAGACCTGCGCAGACCTCTACTTCAGAGCTACGTGACAATTATAGCAGGTTTAGTGCATTTAGCTATGTTTGGAACACAGAGGACATACAGATCCCTGCAGAAACATGGATTATGATGCAGGTTGGGTTTAGAAAGTTCAATTTTTCATCCATTTTGACTTTTTTTCTGTGACTTTGGCTCTATAAGTTTGCCTATAATTTTTCAGAGCCACCTTCCTAGTTCAGTACATCCAATCAGATGAGTGATCCAGTGTTCAGACACTCCTCTTCACACAGCAGCTCCTCTTCACACAGCAGCATCAAAATCTCTATGGTTAACAAGCTGAATCACTGCAGTGAAGCCCTGAGACAACAGGTCGATGATGACATCATCACTGATCCAGTGAGGTGGGTTTTAACACCTTGCACCCACAAATCCTGCTGGCGTTTCATTAAAAGATCTCAGAGCTGCTCATTGGCCCCCTATAATAAATGACAGGCTATCTGTAAAGCGGGGTCCTGAATCTCTCCTGAGGCACTGGAAAAGGAGAGTAATGATGAATTGATTGCATCATTGTCTCCTCTTCTTTTAGCCCTCCTCCAACCCTGACAATGATACAAGTCCACCATCTTCCCAGTAGGATGAGGGTAAATGGCAGACTGCCATGATGGTAGTCAGTCAGTCAGTGTCATGTCACCACGTACTTGCCTTACCTGCTCACATACCTACAACAATTCTAAGCAGATTTTCATTAACTTTTTTTTTAAGTTTTCCTTTTGTTTGGAAATTTCACGTTAAGGATTACTTGATTTTTTAAATAATTTTACTGCCATTTCAAAGGGTTCCCCATGGTACCTTTTTATTTTATTTTATGTGATATTGTATATTGGGAAATTAAAGAAGAGTACTACAGTTTGGTATACAGTGTTACATAAATTGATGAAAGCTGTATTTTATCCGGGATATTATACCTGGTAAAATATATCTGACGTTGTAAATTATGTTCAATAACACGCAAGAAGGCGTGTGAGCAATCTGACAAGCAGGCTTGATCCTGTGCAACTGTTGTGGCCAGCGCCGGTCCCGGCCACATTTGCGCCCTGGGTGAACCCCCCGATCAGTCTGTCCGGCGCCCCCCTCTGCCTTGTCAACCCCCCTTCTCGCGGGGTGCTAACTTGATTTTTTTTTTTTTTCGGGGTGCTCGTGCGCCCCCCACGGAGACTGCATCCTGGGTGGCCGCCCACATTGCCCATAGCTAGGACCGGCCCTGGTTGTGGCCATGCTCACCTACTGCCAGAATTGAATTGTCTTGAACTTTTTCTACACAACGAGCAGTAACTTCTCACGTGACGGTGAGGTTTGTGAGTTTCCTGAACTATAGAACTGCTGTTTAAACAAGGTTTATAGGCTATGCTAATTTAACTAACTTCAGCTATCAACAATAATATCAATCAATGACAGAGTGGCCACTATGTTATAACAAATCCAACTGTGATTAGAAATCTCACATTCATCTAAATGAATGTTATTTTATTTTACTATTTAGCACTATTTAGCTGATGTGCATCTGTGCCATTTCAATGGTTACCACACGCAGAGGGGCATCGCATGGCACTCAAGGGACTCAAGCAGGTACACAGGCATAACACAACACAATTCCCTGTCTGGAAAGACCTTAAGACTGCAAATATAGCAAACCAGTTGTGTTGTCAGTTACACCATGAAAAATGACATAAAAAATAAATGTGGTCAAATTTTAAAATGCAATGCATGTTAAGTTTAAGTGACATGTGAACAGCCAGATAAATGATGACTGATGTCTGTCTGCAGAAACAAGTGATTTGTTATGTTGCGCTGGAGGAAAGCAAGTCAAGGAAGCTTAAGACTTTAACACAGAAGGCTGCTGTTCATCCTGTTTCCTAGCAATAGTCATCATAACCATGATCTTTGCCCAAAGTTTTAAACATCAATTTCCTCCTAACACCACTTGAGTGTTGGTCAGTCTTTGACACTGCGTGTCAGGGATTACAGAGAACAGATGTAATGATAGTGAATGCAGCTCCCTGTAGCTGCTGCTGCTGCTGAGGAGACAGGTATTTCACTCTTCCTCACTGTGGACGACTTGGCAGTACCTCAGCAGAATTTAATTTGGATTAATAGAATGAATCTATAGTGTGACAGTCAGTAGGGAAAGGCCACAGAAAGCTGGAAGAATTCAAACAGGAAAAATCTTGCCTAGTTCAGCTTTAAAGTTTAGTCAATTATTCTCCACGAGTAGCTGAAATTCTTCGGTGTTTTGGTTCATTTTGATTTGTGGTCCTTGAGGAGCTGCAAGGTTGTGACAGATTTTTTAAAGCCCTTTGTAAAAATCTGAGGCCCAAGGGAGCTTTGTGCAATCCTTTGATGTGACTGGCACCTCTGTTACTGTCAGCAAGTTCCTCACAAGAGTCTGCAGCCACTCAGTCTTGCTGTTAACACAGTAGCTGTTATTTTAATTTGAGCAGTATTTTATTTCATCTCAATGTCAGTTGACAGCACGGCCTGCTGATTTTATGGAAACAAATTACTCATTGAACGCAGCATGTTTCAATAACCTTGGAGGAGCAGAGATGCTGGTGTGTTTACAAAAGGCAGATATCCCCTCTGCTGCATATCTGACAAAGAATCTGCTCTTAGAGATTTACTCTGACTTTATGTTCACAGTTCCTATCCAAAGAATATGCTAAATGTATGTGAGCTATCTGATGGTCCACATATAAAACACAGGAGCACGAGTCAAAGAGAATTCTAGAAAAAGCTTTCAGCTTCACATGAGAAGAAAACCATACCATCATTGCTTTTAGTTTGAACCTGCTTTTGTTACAGTCAGTCTCCGCTCCGCCCACTCCAGCCTCCCGGATTCCCGCCCTGTGTCTGTCACGCCCTAATTACCGGCGTATTTAAACCCCCTGTCTCTCATTCACAGTTGCCAGATTGTTAGTGTACTATGCGACCTACTCTCCAGCGATTTCCTTGTGTGACTTTCGGTTTTGACCCTCGCCTGTTTTTGGACCCTGATCTTGCCTTCCCCTTTTGGATTGTCTGCCTGCTTCACCTGATTGACTTCCCGTGTACCGAACCTTTGCCTGAATACTGGTTACCTGCTGAATCCGCCTCCCGAGTCCTGCACTTGAGTCCTGTCTCCGTGCCTTGTAATAGCTTTTAAATCATTTGAGGCGTTCCTGATGAAATGTCAGGGGTAGCCCTCAGGTACAGCTAACCTTTACTTTTTTTGGAAACCATGAAACAGATACAAACATCCAATAAAGCCAACAAAGCATATTCTATTATCAGCAGAGGCAAGACCTTTGTTACTTTATATGAATAACATGCCGGAATATTTTGCAAATGAGATATTTGTAATACGTTTTCAACGAGTAAAAAAAAAAAAAAACCACCTCGCAGGCTCCAATAAAAGTCTGTTTAACTCTTCAAAGTGATTTCCTCTGCTGGCTGTCTGTTTGAGCATCGATCACTCTTAGCTGCTTGACATATGATCAGTCCGTGTCACTTTCTGGAACATGAACATGTCACAACAACAAACACCCGCAAGGTTAAACTGAGCTTACTAAACACTTATGAGGCTGAAACACACTGCAGACACACAGAGAACTCTCTCCCTCACAAACCATAATTCAACACTCAAACTAAATCAATAAAAAAAAAATAATGTTACCTTTTTTTATTACTTATTTCACATTATAGTAAATAAAACATTTTGTTAACAGTTAAAGCAAGATTATATGGATTTTTTTAGATTTAGCTCTTAAGTTCTCCCATGGAGAAGGCATCTGTAGA